>CM064503.1:56239105-56245855 GCA_032716605.1 Paralithodes platypus | reverse complement strand
TTTCATTGATTTCATTAATTAGGTTTATTTGTAAGTTAATTGGTGGGTTGGTGATTATATGAATTTATATATGTTTCTATTATATTTCTATTGGTTTTATAATAACAACCTGTTTTGGGGGTTTGTCCTGATTAGCTGACTCTATATTTTTCTATTATCATTCCTCTTATATTGTTTATATTATATTTCTATTGGTTTTATAACAAAACTTTGGTTTGTCACCGTGATTAGATTCCTCTATATATTGTTCTATTCTAGTTCTATTTGGTTTTATAATAACTTTGGGTTTGTCCTGATAGCTTCCTCTATATTTTTTCTAGTAGATTTCTATTGGTTATATAGAACTTTTGGTTGTTCATGATAGCTGCCTCTATCATTTTTTCTATTATATTTCTATTGGTTTTATAATAACTTTGGTTTGTCCTGATAGCTTCCTCTATATTTTTCTATTATATTTCTATTGGTTATCTACATAAACTTGGTTTGTCTATGATAGCTTCATCTATATTTTTTATTATATTTCTATTGGTTTTATAATAACTTTGGTTTGTCCTGATAGCTTCCTCTATATTTTTCTATTATATTTCTATTGGTTTTATAATAACTTTGGTTTGTCCTGATAGCTTCCTCTATATTTTTCTATTATATTTCTATTGGTTTTATAATAACTTTGGTTTGTCCTGATAGCTTCCTCTATATTTTTCTATTATATTTCTATTGGTTTTATAATAACTTTGGTTTGTCCTGATAGCTGCCTCTATATTTTTCTATTATATTCTCTATTGGTATCTAATAACTTTGGTTTGTCCTGATAGCTGCCTCTATATTTTTCTATTATATGCTATTTGGTTTTTATAATAACTTTGGTTTGTCCTGATAGCTTCCTCTATATTTTTCTATTATATTTCTATTGGTTATATAATAACTTTGGTTTGTCCTGATAGCTTCCTCTATATTTTTCTATTATATTTCTATTGGTTTTATAATAACTTTGGTTTGTCCTGCTAGCTTCCTCTATATTTTTCTATTATATTTCTATTGGTTTTATAATAACTTTGGTTTGTCCTGATAGCTTCCTCTATATTTTTCTATAATGGCCAAATACTTTCCTATTTTCATAAACTTATGATTATTTTTTTTTTACATATTTTTCTATTATATTACTGTTGGTCTTCTAATAATTTCCGCTTAAAGAATTAGGGTGACAAAATCTTAAACTCGCCAAACTAATGGGCCGAATTCTTGAAATCTGAAAACTAATGGGGCTCGTCCTGATAGCTTCCTCTATATTTTCCTATCATGGCCAAAATACTTTCCTATTTTCACAAACTGACGATTATATTTCTTAAGGGGAGATTTGCACTTTGAGGGATTTTTTCTGGACCTCTTTCTCCCTCATGTTTATCCCCAATATTTTTAAGATTTAAGACGTTCGCCCCATTAGTATGACGATTTTAAGAACTTTCGCCCATTTTCTATCTACTTTTAAGACCTTTCGTGACATTTAGGTGTCAATTTTTTCCTGTCGAGCGATAGCGAGCCTGTAATTTAAGAGGAACCTGCCTTCGGCCGGGACATTATTCTACCGAAAAATTTACAAATTTATCTTGAAAAGGGGTATAGGAGGTGTAATTTCTCAGTTTGATGGAGGTCTAGGAACAAACTAAAAACCTATTATATTTATATGATATTTATATTAATGTAAAATAGATATTTATTATATAGTGATCTACATATATATCTAATATATATATTATATATATTATATATTATAGATATATATATATGATATATATATATATGTATTTGATTTACATTTCTGTTGGTCTGATAAATAATTGTGGTTTATCCTGATAGGGACTTCCTCAAGATTTTTATAAAGGGGCAAATAATTTCCTATTTTCATAAACTGGCTTTCGGTTGCGTCTTTGTTTATTTCTATGTTGTTCGCTCCACCCAAAACCCGAGTATCTTCCGCGAACAAGAAAACTTGGGGCGAGAGCTCTCGAAAGTATGGGGAATGGGGACTTTCCTCTTCGCGTATTGCAACCTTCAAAGCCCAATTAGACACTTGCTCTCGAAATGGGTTGCTGTCTCGCTCTCTCTCTCTCTCTCTACTCTCTCGAATTCTGCTCTCTCTTTCTCTCTTTCTATCCTCCTATCTATTCTCTCCTCTCATCTCTCTCTCTCTCATCTCAAGACTCTGCTCTCGCTCTCTCCATTCTCTCCTTTCTCTCTTTCTCTCATTCTCTCTTTCTCTCTTGCTCCATTCTCCCATCTATTCTCTCTTACCGATCCTCGCTTTACCTCATTATCTCATCTATCTTTTTTTCTACTCTTATCCTCTCATCATCTAACTATCTCTCTACTTTCTCACTTCTCTCATCTCCTTCTCTCTCTCGTCTCTCTCTCCTCTCTCTCTCTTCTCTCTCTTCTCTACTCTCTATCCTCAATCTCTCTCCTCTTTCCTCCTCCCATTACTTTTCATCCTTCTCTCCTGACTTCAATACGGTTCTCATCATCTCTTCTCTTCGTTTCTATTCTTCTTTTCAACTTTTTTACTCATGGATGAACACGTGTAGCCTCATTTTGTAATTCATATTATTTCGCTGTTGATATTTGCTTCTATAGTTCTTGTTTGATTTCGTCCTACTTTCCAAAACTTAACCTCTCTCTCTCTCCAACACACCTAAATTACCTCTAACGTACCTTGATTTTGGCTCCCGATAGGGAGCCAACCTTGAGGGAGACAGCTTCGTGTTACCAGGTAGCCAGCTTTGCATTTTGTCTCCTTCATGCACATAGAAAGAAAAAATAGGTTTGGCCTACTTATTTGGAACAAGGTATAATTCCTGTATTCCCCATTATATAATTGTACATCCTCCTCTTTGGATGACAGGCTGGTCCTATCCAGAGTGAGTTTTGGCATAGCCGTTTCTGTCCGTCTCTTTTCCTGTACTACTTTTCCTTGTAGGTGCTGGCGAAATCGCCCGATTGGGTGGAACTGCAAGGGGGGCTGCGGACGGTGGGGGCATTGGCCCAGGGGTGCAAGCCTGTGGTCTGATGATCCACTCCCCCACTTCCCTCTCAGAGACAGATATATTTTTCCCCTGGCCCCTCAACTTTCTTTTTATAACTGTTGAGGGGCACGGGGCCCTGGGAGGGGCTTTGGTGTCCCGGGCGTTTCCGCACTCTCCTCAGCCCCTTGCCTGGGAGCGCTTCGGTCACCAGGGCATTCTTTAGTGATAAAGAGGGGAGGGTTCTGTGCGGGTGCTCAATTATGGCCTTGGCCTTGCTCGGGACCTTGGGGCTGCTCGGCCAGACAGCCTGGGGAACAGCAACAACAACAACAACAACATCCTCCTCTTTCATTTTCCCCACATCCCACATCCATCATATTCATCCATCATACCCTTTCAGTTCCAAAAAAAAAAAAAATCATGCTCGATTAGATGGTTAGGCTGAAAGGAAGAATTGTACAACAGAGCCGCACCTGTGGTTAAGGGGGGATGGACTTATTTATTTGCTCATTTATGTATGTTTTTATTATGTTTCTATTTTCCTCCCTAGTCCTCCATCAAACTTTAATAAACACTCATTAGATCCCCCTTCTAGATTAATTTGTACATTTTTTCGGTAGTCAAAAATTTCCCGGCCAAAGGCCCAAAATTACAGGCTCAATATCGTTCGCCAGGAAAAAAATCGACACCTAAATAACACGAAAGGTCTTAATATTGACAAAGAAATGAGGCGAAAGGTCTTAAAATCGACAAACTAATGGCGCAAACATCTTAAAATCTGAAAAAATAATGAGGGAGAAAGGGATCTAGAAAATCGACCCATCCCCCCTTAAAACAAAGGGGCGGTGGGAGAGAAAAGGTGTATTGTTTGTAGTCTTTAGTTACCCCTTAAGTCTTCCCTTGTTGTTTTCTTTCTATACCCTTCTACACCTACATCCTGATTTCTGTTTTCATGTATCATCACTCTCTCTCGCGCTCTCTCTCTCTCTCTCGCTCTCTCTCTCTCTCTCTCTCTCTCTCTCTCTCTCTCTCTCTCTCTCTCTCACCAGTATCTTCTTTTCTCACGATCTTCACATTTTTCTCTCTAACCTTCCTCCATTTTCTCTCTTGCTCCCGATTTCTTTCACATCCCGTTCTCTCTGTCTTATTGACCCTTTCACACCGGTTTCTTGTTCTCATGACCTGTTCTATCCTTTCCTCCTCCATTCCTTCCCTCCCATCTCTAGTCTTCCCTCGTTCTCAATTGTTCTGTCCTGTTCTACCCGTTCACAACCCTTTCCCATCAATTAAATATTCGCATGACCTCATCTATTTATCATATCTATTTATCTACAATATCTATCGATCTATCTATCTATATATCTCTATCTATCTCTTTATCTATCTATTTATATATCATATCATATCTATCTATCTATCTATCTATCTATATCTATCTATCTATCTATCTCCTTCATTCCATTTTTCTTTTGTCCCGTGCTGTACCTTCACAACCCTTCCCATCAACTTAATATTCGTATGACCTCATCTATTTCTTCCTCTCTATCCTTCTCTCCTTTCCTCCATTTCCTCTCTTACCCTTATGACCTCACCTGTTTCCTCTCTACCCTTCTCTCCTTCCCTTCCATCTCCTTTTTTAGTATTTTCTGTTTTCCTTTTTCTTGTTTATTCAATTTTCCCTTTTGACTTTCTGCTCCCACAACCTCGTCTTGTAATATTACGTCGCCTCCCTTCCTTGTTCCCTCTCGATCTGCCCTTCTCAAATTATCCCTCTGTTTACTCTTCTCTCGCTTTCTCCACCCCATTGGCTTCTCTCTCTCTCTCTCTCTCTCTCTCTCTCTCTCTCTCTCTCTCTCTCTCTCTCTCTCTCTCTCTCTCTCTCTCTCTCTCTCTCTCTCTCTCTCTCTCTCTCTCTCTCTCTCTCTCTCTCTCTATGTCAATCTATTTTATTTCGGCCTAGCTGATAGTTTTTCATTTTATCCACATCATATTTTTGTTTGCTTGAAGTATTGTATGGATTATAGTGTGGTGGGTGGGGAGAGAGCTTTCTGATTTGCTAGCCTTACCTTCCACTTAGTAGCAAATTTTGTTAGAGTTAAGTCCGGACAGCCTAGTAGGGGCTGCAAGGTCTGTGCAGTCTGTGTATCTACAGTATGTAACTCTATGTATCTCTCTCTCTATATATATATACTATTTAATCTTTTGAGGTTCATTTTTGCTAGAACTGTTCTTGTTTGCAATCCTACGTATCTCATATGCTCTCATCAGTAAGTTAATAAGGTTAGGAGGAACTGTGTAATCATGTAATGGGTTGGAGACGGATAAGTTATAGCAAATGAAAAACGGTATAAGCTAAGTTGGGGGTTCCCGGACATCTCAACCAGTAGACCATTTCAACCAGTGCCAAATCAACCAAGACCAACCAAACCAGTTCCAAAATATAGTACTAACCTAACCTAACCTAACCGTATTGGTTGATTTGGTACTAGTTGAGAGCTACTGGTTGAGATGTCTGGTCACCAAAGTTGGGTGTGGTCGAGGAAGAATTGTTTGTCACTAATACCCGGTTATTACCCAATAATAGTAGCGGTACCATAATGTGTTCGGCTGTGTGGTATGGTTTGATGTTTGTGGTCTAGGTGTTAACATGTGAGACCCCCCCCCCCCCACAAACACAATATTGAGCAGCCTCGTTTCATCCCACTACACTTCAGCCCCTCTTTCGACTGACTAATGTACACAACTATAATTCGCTTGGCCACCAGTCGCCGAAACCATCCATCCAATAGACCTCTCCCCATCCCCTGCTGCCAATCACCCCCACCCCCCACCCATACCCACCTACACAATAGAGCCCCCTCTCTCTCTCTTCTCTCACCCCCACACACACCCACCCACACACACATTACTGAACCCCTCTCTTTTCTCCCCCCTCCCTCCCCTCCACACACCCACACACAATACTGTTTCATCTCTTCCCTTCCCCACCCATGCCCACTCAATACAAACCCATCTCTCTTCCTCCCTCCCCCACACTCACACCCACCCAACCACCCACACAATACAGCCCCCTCTCTCTCTGCTCCCTCCCCCCTACACCCATCAGGCACCGGGTCAGTGGCTGGGACTGGGGGCCTGCTGGGGGTCAGAGGGGGCTGTTATATACTATACCTCTCACAACCAGTCACACACACACACAGAACTTGGGTTATATTGGAAACCCACCGTGGCAGGATATGGTTCATGTGTAATAATATATCTTGTCTAATATCTAACGAACAGACACATACACATTCATATGTAGGCTACATATACTGTATATACATTTTTGTCTATATGTATGAAGGAGACAACATTCAAAGTAACTATAGTCTATTCGCTGTAAGTAGGCGAACAATCATGTCCTCTAACCTCTGTAACTTAAACACTACTTGTGTAATCGAGCTAATATTTCTACCATTTGGGAAAAGTCAGTCAAGGAATAGATGTGGAAATGTACAGCCAATTTGCTCTAGCCCTTTTTGAGTTAAAGAGGATAGAGGTCATGATTTCTCGCCTACTTACAGCGATTAGACTATAGTGTCTCCCCTAGAGTTAAAAGATATATGATAAACGTGTATATATATATATATGGTAGCATTCAAGGAGACTACTGCAGGACTCTTCTTCTTCTTCTTCTTACCTCTGACCGGGTATAGGCTATCCTAGTATTTACTACCCTATACCCCTT
>CM064503.1:56151605-56236605 GCA_032716605.1 Paralithodes platypus | reverse complement strand
TGGAATGGACTAGGAAGTATAATAGAGGTTGACTGGTGATGGGAATGGAATGAGAGGACTGCTGTTGGAATGGACTAGGAAGTATAATAGAGGTTGACTGGTTGGTGGGAATGGAATGAGAGGACTGCTGTTGAATGGACTAGGAAGTTATAATAGAGGTTGACTGGTGGTGGGGAATGGAATGAGAGGACTGCTGTTGGAATGGACTAGGAAGTATACTAGAGGTTGACTGGTGATGGGAATGGAATGAGAGGACTGCTGTTGGAATGGACTAGGAAGTATAATAGAGGTTGACTGGTGATGGGAATGGAATGAGAGGACTGCTGTTGGAATGGACTAGGAAGTATAATAGAGGTTGACTGGTGATGGGAATGGAATGAGAGGACTGCTGTTGGAATGGACTAGGAAGTATAATAGAGGTTGACTGGTGATGGGAATGGAATGAGAGGACTGCTGTTGGAATGGACTAGGAAGTATAATAGAGGTTGACTGGTGATGGGAATGGAATGAGAGGACTGCTGTTGGAATGGACTAGGAAGTATAATAGAGGTTGACTGGTGGTGGGGAATGGAATGAGAGGACTGCTGTTGGAATGGACTAGGAAGTATAATAGAGGTTGACTGGTGATGGGAATGGAATGAGAGGACTGCTGTTGGAATGGACTGGGAAGTAATAGAGGTTGACTGGTGGTGGGAATGGAATGAGAGGACTGCTGTTGGAATGGACTAGGAAGTATAATAGAGGTTGACTGGTGGTGGTCATGGAATGAGAGGACTGCTGTTGGAATGGACTAGGAAGTAAATAGAGGTTGACTGGTGATGGGAATGGAATGAGAGGACTGCTGTTGGAATGGACTAGGAAGTATAATAGAGGTTGACTGGTGATGGGAATGGAATGAGGAGGACTGCTGTTGGCATGGACTAGGAAGTATAATAGAGGTTGACTGGTGATGGGAATGGAATGAGAGGACTGCTGTTGGAATGGACTAGGAAGTATAATAGAGGTTGACTGGTGATGGGAATGGAATGAGAGGACTGCTGTTGGAATGGACTAGGAAGTATAATAGAGGTTGACTGGTGGTGGGAATGGAATGAGAGGACTGCTGTTGGAATGGACTAGGAAGTATAATAGAGGTTGACTGGTGGTGGGAATGGAATGAGAGGACTGCTGTTGGAATGGACTAGGAAGTATAATAGAGGTTGACTGGTGATGGGAATGGAATGAGAGGACTGCTGTTGGAATGGACTAGGAAGTATAATAGAGGTTGACTGGTGATGGAATGGAATGAGAGGACTGCTGTTGGAATGGACTAGGAAGTATAATAGAGGTTGACTGGTGATGGGAATGGAATGAGAGGACTGCTGTTGGAATGGACTAGGAAGTATAATAGAGGTTGACTGGTGATGGGAATGGAATGAGAGGACTGCTGTTGGAATGGACTAGGAAGTATAGGAGGTCTGCTGTTGTGAGAGGAGGGGGAGTTGAAAAAAGTCGGGCAAAATGGAATTAAATCGAATATGAGTTGGGTAGGAATGGTGGATCAGGTTTAGCTTATGTATACTGTACTTTTTATGTTCTTATGTTCTCCATTCTTCTTGACCGGGTGTAAGCAAGTATCATATCCCTAACTTGCTTCATACCGAGTTGTGTTATGGAGATGCCTGTCAGAAAGGAATGGGATGGAATTAGAGTCCTGATGGAATAGCGGTTCAGGGTTAGCTTATGTATACTCCATAATTTGTTTCTTACCTAGTTGTGATATTAAGATGCCTCTCAAAATGGACTGGAATAGAATTGGAGTTGTGAAGGGATATAAACCATTCTTTTTGACCGGTCGTAAACAATAACAAATACAGTATGTCCCTATCTTGCTTCATACCGGGTTGTGATATGAATATGATAATGACATACTGTATATCGTCAATTATGAAAGCAACTTTTAGTACTAATTAATCTCCTGCCCTTCCGCAAGATGACGCCGTTTTACCTTTGATTCTGGCCACAACTGGATGATTTTGTGCAGTTTAAGAAGGACCTATGCTATTCAGATGGTTTATTGGGGTCGTATTTACCCTTTTGATTCTTAGAGGTAGACAATAAGCTAAAGAATATCGTCTAATGGTAACCAGAATATGATAAAAAATACGTTAAAGAACCATACGTTAGGCGCATAATGAACACGTCAAGTAAATCATCCCAGCTGCGGTACCTATAAACGCCTCTATACAGCTTATGAAGGACCTCTCTGTGTCAAAGGGTTAAAGGGGACTATGGAGTGGAATGAATGATATGATGGAGTGAACAATGCTGAGAGGTAGCGAAGGGTGACCAGGGTGTGTGTGTGTGTGTGTGTGTGTGTGTGTGTGTGTGTGTGTGTGTCCTTACTCTAGTTGTACTTACTCTAGTTGTATTGCGGGAGTGAGCATGCTCGTTATTTCCCGCCTCCTATATGTGTAGGTGTTATATGTATCGTTGGAATGGCTGTGGATGTGTGTGTAGTCTGTATTTTTAGCCAATTGGCGACATCGGAAACGAGGCTTAGGGTGGATCTGTATGGTACCATTCTCACTATAGACGGTACCGTCTCGCCCGAAGGCTTAGGTAGCCATCAGCATAGGTGAACCATATGATACCCATTTCGCCTTGTACCATTTTTGCCAACCCCAGATGGGACGTCACAACGTCGTCCACTTATTCCAGGTACCTATTTACAGCTAGGTGAACTGAGGCTAAACACATGAAAGGAGACAAGCCCAATTTGTCTCCGCCCGGCCGGGGATTGAACCCCCGACCCCTCGTGTGTGAGACGAGAGCTCTACCTACTAGGCTACGGGCTGTGTGTGTGTGTGTGTGTGTGTGTGTGTGTGTGTGTGTGTGTGTGTGTGTGTGTGTGTGTGTGTGTGTGTGTGTTTTCTTCTAGTTCCTTTTTTATCGTACCGAATATTTTGTGGAATTGTTGCTGTTAATTTTGAAATAATATTTTTGCTGTTAATGTTATTATATATTTATTATATTCTTCCGACGCAGAGGCTATGTTTTCACTCTTGTATATTTGCCTGTCTGTGTGTCCTTAAGTTTATAGAAACTAAAAGAAAGTGCACGATAAAAAGTGCCCCTTTACTGTTTTAGTTACTGCAGTACTTAAACTTGGGGTCTTATTAAGTCGATATGTGATAGAGATGAAAATTAGATATTCTCTGATAATGGTTGAGGAGACGTAGCTAACTCTATAATACACTATAGTTTTTATAAAGCTCGTTTAGTATCCCACTGAAAGGCCACAGTAACTATTGTTAAAATGAGCTTGTCTCCTCATTTGACATATTAGCCTCTTTCCCTCTCTTCTTCTGTCTCGTCCTAATTTTGTATTCTCCTCCCCCCCCCCCGTACCACCTTCTCTACTCCCCTATATATATTTTGTTCTATTCTTCTCTTTTTTTTCTTCTCCAATCACCCCTCCCCTCTCATCTGCTCCCCTCGAGATATTTTACGAAACGACATACAGGCTGATAGACAGACATGATGTTATGATTTAAATTACTTTGTGCCCACCTGCCTAGGAATTGTAGAGCCTCTAAATATAGTTTAAAACCATTTATTAATATATATATATATATATAAGGTAGTCAGATACACTCAACCGTAAACAAACAGACGCACCAGTGTTAAAGCATTCTAACCTCTCAACTTTATGCAAAATAAAAAGTAGCAAGGGAAGTGGTACTGAGAATAAACCAACATATAACTGCTTCCCCACTCCTTCCCCACTCCCCCCCCCCCCCCCTCCTCTCCTCTCCCCGGGGCGCCCCTCCTCTCCTGTCAACATGAACACATATAATACAATACATCCTCCAGCAATCTCTCTTCCTCCTTTTACGGCAGCATTATCCGGATATTTCTGTGGCGTTTATACTAGCCATTATCTGATTTTGGCTTGTTATTCTTAGATACAAATATACAAGAAACAGCATTCAGTAACACAGGTCGACAAATTCACTGCAGTTAGTAATTTCAGTTTGTCGATTTTAAGACATTTCGCCACATTTCTTTGTCAATATTAAGACCTTTCGTGCTATTTAGGTGTCGATTCTTTCCTAACGAGCGATAGCGAGCCTGTAAGTTAGAACAATCGTACATGAATTTGCTAAATAATGACAGAATAATCATAAACGCGCCGAAAAGTGATAGCCAGCATCTTTACAGCAGAATTAAAATATACCGGTATACGAAAATGCGGCGAAAGTGATAAGTCACAATCCCTTACAGCCAAGTTATCTGGGCAGACATTCCCCGCATGAGGTGTTCAGTGTTTACCATGATATACGAGGCGAAGGCTGGCATTGTTGTTATTGTTCTACCCCCCCCTCTTCCCTCCCCCCCCCCTCTTCCCCCCCCTGGAACGTAAGAGAGAGGGACCACATCCATCTTCGTCCACGTGTATCTCTTTTATGATTTATTATCCCTTACAACAACAGCGGTCTTATGTCTTAGTGGAGGCGTTTAGCAGTACCATGTGATTATAGTCTGGGAGTTATAAAAAATCTACAGAGTTTTTCTTAAGCTAGGTACACTCGACCAAAAAACAATCTTTACACTAACGCTCCAAACATTCTGGAAGTGGGTCGAAATCTTATGATAATACCTCACAGACGTATGTTTCACCCGATTCATTCCATTCATACTAGATTATTTACAACTCATCGGTGTAAAGATTGTTTTTTGGTCGAGTGTACAGTACAATGATTATTCTACCTTAACCCTTTCAGACTCATATGACACAGAGGTTGCCAGATTAGCAATAAGAAATAGAGTTCTCTCACTCTTATTATTACCTCTCCAAAATTAGTTTTCTGCCCACAGCTAACTCAAAGACAACTGCAGAGGTTGAAGTAACTAAACTAAAGGTTTCTAAATACCCCTGATGGTAACAAAGGCTTTAAAGTATCCCTAATAGGCTCAAAATCGCGTCATATGTCGGAGAGGGTTAACTGTGAAGACACATGAGACCTTTGGGGGACCATGAGGTGTCAAGTTCCCACCATAGTAGTACGCAGTTGCACTGATGAGAAGTACGTGTAGGCTAACATAGGCTGATAGTTTAGCAGCTTGGCTAGGAAGGGACCACGATACTTTCCTCTTCATTAGGGGATTCGAACCCTCGATCTCGCGGTCAGCGCACAGCACTTGAGACCAATCGGCTAACCCAATTTAGAGTAATTGCAAATTATAGGCAGGTGGACACAAGGTATTTAACCCTTCCTGTACCGGTGACGTCATTTTCATATGATTTCAGCCTTATTAAGGCGACTTTATGAAGCTTAGGAAGGATACATGGTAGATAAAAAGATTGTTTGAGATAGTCTGTAGCCTTTTAATTGGTACACATACACCCTAAGCTGAATTAAATCGTATAATAGTTGCCCGTATACAGTGATAAGGACGTGACCGGTACTGTATGGGTTAATGAAAATACAACCGTTGGGATTGATGTCTGAATACAAAAATTGTCAAGTTGTATATGTGGTTTTGCCATTAATGTTTATAAAACCAACATCATGAATCAGTTTCCAGAGTCACAATGTAAAGGAATATAAGTTTGTAAAGGGTAATTAATGTATGCATAATGATGTACCCTGATAAAGGTATATTGTTAGTACTAAATACATGTAATATAAGGATAGAACTGTAAATTATTATTTATAGACCCTGTTATTCGCTTTTTATAAACTTTTCTGAGTGAGTGTGCAATTCCCTCCACAAGTTCCGTTTCTCCCTGAGATTTAATTTGTGAAAGTAATAATAGTAAAATTGAACTTTGACTGTAGTATCTTATTTAACAGTTGCATGAGGTGAATTAACTACTGCATAACAAGAAATTCTCCTAATGCAATACTATTATTTTACCTTCATAATTGTAATATAACTTGTGCATATAACTGTACAATTGGTGCCTGCTATCCATTTCTCCCTTTCACTTGGGTAAATCCTGTGGCATTACCCTCCCATTTCTAGAGTTGCCAATTTAGCTCCTTTCCCGCTAGATCTAGAGGTATTTATGATCTAGAGGCAAATTTAACATCTAGCTACGTGAATTCTAGCGATATTCTGTAGATTTAAGCCATTATAAGAGAGATATTGTAGAGATTGTGGCATTATTCAAGTGATATTCTGTAGATTTGAGCCATTTTTGTGCGATATGGTAGAGATTGTGGCATGAATTCTAGCTATTTTCTGGAAATTTGAGCCATTTTAGAGAGATATTGTCGAGATTGTGACGCTATTTTCGGCATATATTTACTATCTAGCTGGACTTGATTTGGTAACCCTATGGACCTGTGGCATTACCCTCCCATTTGAGCTCTCTCCCACCCTCCCTACCCTCCGTCACTGTCATCTCCGGGCCATCACACGGGTATTTAGGGGAAATGATGGTGTGTCACATAATCTCTCATATTTCTTTTTATATTCGTGTTTACTCTTCATCCCTTAGCTGCTATTCTCTACCATACCCCTCGCCCCCTTACCCTACCTTCCTTTCAGCTTACCACACCCACACCTCACCCCACCCCTCACCCCACCCTACCTTCCTTTCAACCCACCCCACCCCTCCCTTCACTTCCCTTTTCCCCCTCCACTTTTCTCACCCCTCAGTCAATTCCCCTTACCCTCCCACCCCATCCCACCACACCCACATTACCCCCACCCCCTTACCTCCCCCTCCCTCCTCTTTACCCTTACCCCTCCCGCACACCCCACCCCTTACCTCCTCTTCCCCCTCCACTCTTCTCACCCCTTAGGCTTCCCCTCACCCTCTCCACCCATTACCTCTCCCCTGCATTCCCCTCACCCTATGTCCACTCCCCACCCCAACCACCACCCATCCCACTCCCTTATCTCCCTCTTCCCCCTCCACTCTCCTCACCACACAGCCTTCCCCTCTCCCTCCTCCACCCATGGCCTCTCCCCCCCCCTCCTCTCTCATCACCCCTTACCCTCTCCACCCATAACCACTCCCCTCTCCCCCTCTCACTCCTCCATCTGTTGAGTAGTAGTCTCCCTCCGTTTATCTCCCCTCCCCTCCCCCCCCCCCCCTCTCTCTCTCTCTCTCTCTCTCTCTCTCTCTCTCTCTCTCTCTCTCATGATTGGCCTACCCAGATGTCTGTTCCTTTGTAGGTAATTTTTGACTTAAGGGGAGGGGAGGGTTTTACTGGACCCCCTTTTCGCTCATACGTTTTCAGATCTGAAGTAATTAGGCCCATTAGTTAGGCCCATTAGTTAGGCCCATTAGTTAGGCCCATTAGTTAGGCCCATTAGTTAGGCCCATTAGTTAGTCCCATTAGTTAGGCCCATTAGTTAGTCCCATTAGTTAGTCCCATTAGTTAGTCCCATTAGTTAGGCCCATTAGTTAGGCCCATTAGTTAGGCCCATTAGTTAGGCCCATTAGTTAGGCCCATTAGTTAGGCCCATTAGTTAGGCCCATTAGTTTAGCAATTTTAAGACTTCATGGCCCTTTTCTTTGTCAATATTAAGACCTTTCCTTCCATTTAGGTGTCAATATTTTCCTGGCGAGCGATAGCGACCCTGTAATTTGTAAGGAAACGGCCATCGGCCGGGACATTTTTCTACCGGAAAATTTAGAAATTCATCTAGAAGGGGGGAGTGTGTGTGTGTGTGTGTGTGTCTGTGTGTGTGTGTGTGTGTGTGTGTGTGTGTGTGTGTGTGTGTGTGTTGCTTCTAAAGCTTGATGGAGGTCTACGGAAGAAACTAAACAAAAATAATCAATAAATGTATAAATCGACCAATAAAAAACCTTCCCCCTCTCCTCCCCCCCCCCCCCTCATAATCCCTCCCCTGTTGTTTCCTCCCCCCCACCCCCACATTATATTTCTATTTGTTTTTCCTGTGTGTATGAAGGAGACAAAAGGCAAAGCTGCCTGTAACAAGTGTCTCCCCCAAATTTGAAAGAGTGACAGTCGCTATTTTAAACGTGTGTGTGTGTGTGTGTGTGGTCTCTCTTTTATATTATTTTGATCTCTCCTCTCTTCTTACTTGTCCCCCCGTTTCCCCCCCCCCCTCCCTCTTTTCTTCTATTCCCCTCTTTGTGCTCTTTTCTCCCCTCTTCTCTCCCTCCTTCTCTCCCTCCCACACCTGCCACCACCCTATCCCCCCTCCTCTTCTCTTCTCTTCTATTCCCTTCTATATGCTCTTCTCCCTTTCCTTCTCCCCCCCTTTCTATCCCCTTTCTCTCCTCTCTTGTTCTTGTTAGTTCTTATGAAACCTCAAAAATCGCCTGGTCCTGACGAGGTATATGCTAGAGTATTAAAAGAATGCAGAGATGAGTTAAGTAGCCGATTAGCATTTTTATTTAACAAGTCATTAGAAACAGGTTTAGTTCCAGAAGCTTGGAAGCTTGCAAATGTAGTTCCGATCTTCAAAAAAGGTGATAAATCGATAGCATCCAATTACCGTCCCATTAGTCTCACATCAATCATAGGAAAGTTGCTAGAGTCTATTATTGCTAGGAAAATTAGAAGCCACTTAGTAAAATTTAACTTAATAAATTCTTCTCAGCATGGATTCACTCAGGGACGTTCTTGCCTTACTAATTTGCTTAGCTTTTTCTCAGAGGTATATGAAGCAGTAGATAGTGACAAGTCATATGATATTATATATTTACATTTCAGTAAAGCTTTCGACAGAGTCCCTCATGAGAGATTGATGAGAAAGGTTGAGGCACATGGCATAGGAGGGTCGCGATTGAGATGGATTAGGTCATGGCTAATTGGTAGGAAACAGAGAGACAGCATAAATTGTACCAAGTCAGAGTGGGGAGCAGTCAAAAGTGGTGTCCCCCAGGGATCGGTATTAGGTCCCCTGTTGTTTCTTATATACATAAATGACCTAGATTTAGGTATAACTAGTAGGATAAGTAAATTCGCAGACGATACTAAAATGGGGAGATCAATTGATTCAGATAGCGATATAGAGTGCCTCCAAAGGGATCTAGATACCTTACATGAATGGTCAGTAAATTGGCAGATGAAGTTTAACATTGACAAATGCAAGGTATTAAAGATAGGGAAGATGCAAACAAATGTTAAATATAAACTAGCTAATTTAGAATTAGAAAATTCAGACTGCGAGAAAGATCTAGGTGTGTTTGTTAGCAATGATTTGAAGCCTAGAAAACAGTGTATACACGTTCGTAATAAGGCAAACAGGATTCTCGGGTTCATCTCTAGGAGTGTGAGTAACAGAACTGCTGATGTTATCTTAAAAACTTTACTTGTCATTAGTGAGACCCCATATGGATTATGTTGTCCAATTTTGGTGTCCTTATTACAGAATGGACATAGATTCATTGGAGAGAGTACAGCGTAGAATGGCAAAAATGATCCATAATATTAGAAATCTTTCGTATGAAGAAAGGTTGAAGAAAGTAGGTTTACATTCGTTAGAGAGACGCAGAGTTAGAGGGGATATGATAGAGGTGTTCAAGTGGGTTAGTGGGATTAACAAAGGGGACATGACAAATGTACTAAAGCTCAGTGATAGCGAAAGAACACGTACCAATGGTTTCAAATTAGATAAATTTAGTTTCAGAAAAGATATAGGCAAATATTGGTTTGGTAACAGAGTTAAGATGGGTGGAATGGACTACCAAGTGCTATAGTGGGATTAAAAACGGTAGGGAGCTTTAAGATAAAATTGGATAAGCATATGGACGAGAAGGGTTGGGTGTGAAGGGGGATCAGCCGGGTTGGGCCAATCAGCGCTCTGCAGACCCCGTAATCCTGCGTTAATCTCTAACCGTTTTGGTAATATGATCCTCAGGGTATTAGAGTGTTGAGCCTATAATTGGGCATTGTAATTGGGGTTGTGTGGGATAGGGATCTGCCTTGCTTAGGCCAATCGGCTTTCTGCAGACTCCCATTTTCTTATGCTCTTATGTTCTTATGTTCTTCTCTCGCCCCTTCTCCCCCCCCCCCCCCCCTCCCTCTCACCTTCCTTTTCTCTCTCTTCTCCCACCTCCCCCCCTAACACCTGCCACCACCACCCTAGGCCTGGACCATAATACGTGTTTTGTGATAGAAATGCGACAGGCCCGAACCCCCCCCCCCCTTTTTCTCTCTCTCTCTCTCTCTCTCTCTCTCTCTCTCTATCTCTACTCTCTCTCTCTCTCTCTCTCTCTCTCCTCTCTCTCTTCTCTCTCTCTCTCTCTCTCTCTTCTCTCTCCTCTCTCTCTCTCTCTCTCTCTCTCTCTCTCTCTCTTCTCTCTCTCTCTCTCTCTCTCTCTCTCTCTCTCTCTCTCTCTCTCTCTCTCTCTCTCTCTCTCTCTCTCTCTCTCTCTCTCTCTCTCTCTCTCTCTCTCTCTCGGGTGCATTTAAGGTGTGTCGTGTGCATCAGACAATTGAGGGTCGCGATGCGTGCGAGACAGCTTTATTCTTTATTCCTCCTTCTTGTGGTGGTGGTGGCTGGGTTTTACTACTGATCTTGGTTGTTAGTAATTTTAGGCATAAGAATATGTGAATCTCTCTCAGCATGGTGGTGTCTACAGGAGTGTGTACAAATCTAACCTTCCCGGTTCGTGTTGGTAGGCCTGTGTGTACACCAGGTATTTAAACGTCTGGAGCGCCCCCTCTCGGGGCGCGGGAGCAGCAGATCTCCCGCGTTATTTTACTTGGGGACGAAGATTTACAGGGGATTCTTATATAGAAAGAAGCATGTGTGGTTTGTGTAACTAGTAAACTAGTTGAAGAATGTAAAAAAAAAGGCATGTGTATATTTGTGTGGAAAAACAAGGTTCCAGGGTCTATTGAAGTGTAGGTTCACATCTTTTTGCATAACATTGTTTTCATACAGGCATATAATGGTTTCATCTGGCAATGATTTCTTCTTTATTGAAGATACACGTTTTCTCTTAATTGCTACTTCTCAATTATTTTCCCCTGAGTATATTGTGAGTTGAGGAGAACAGATAACACAAGAATACATGGATTACTACTTCTCCATTCTCCCCTGAGTATATTGTGAGTTGGGAGAACAGATAACACAAGAATACATGGGTGATCATAACGTTAACACAAGAATACATGGATTACTACTTCTCCATTCTCCCCTGAGTATATTGTGAGTTGGGAGAACAGATAACACAAGAATACATGGATTACTACTTCTCCATTCTCCCCTGAGTATATTGTGAGTTGGGAGAACAGATAACACAAGAATACATGGGTGATCATAACGTTTGTTTATTTTTGTGTATACAGGATTATGATAACATAACTTAAAAGAAAATACAATTGCAAGGAAATGAGCTCAACCGGATTCAGAATGGCTGGCTAAATAATACCCTCCTTTTCGTGGGGGTATTATGCTTGATGTTCCGACCTGGTGTGTTGGGGCGTTGACTCGTTGGTGACCTCTTTCGTCCTTGTTCCGGCGTGACTTGATCCAGTGCCGCGACTCGTCAGCTTGGAGTATTCATCTTCGCATTCTTCTGCGGATTGGGCGATGCCTCTTGTTGGCGTTTTCGCGGTATTTTTCTTCCGTCTTCCTCATGTAAGGCCCGTCCCTGGGCCTGAAGTGCGAAACTTAAGATGTTTCCCTCAGAGCTTGTTAAACAGAGTTGCTGGAGGTACTTCCACCATTTCATGGATCTGTTGTCTGGAGTTTCCTTCTTCTGGGGTATGGGCGATGCCTCTTGTTGGCGTTTTCGCGGTATTATAATAACCCTGGTAGCGATGTGACAAACAGTGATGGGGGGTGATAGTCATGACCTCGTTTGTTTAGCGGGGGTTGACGGAAGGTGAAGGACAGTCATAAGAACATAAGAACATAAGAAAATGGGAGTCTGCAGAAAGCCGACTGGCCTAAGCAAGGCAGATCCCTGTCCCACACAACCCCAGTTCAATTACAAAGCCCAATTATAGGCTCAACACTCTAATACCCTGAGGACCATCTTACCAAAACGGTTAGAGATTAACGCAGGATTATGGGGGTATGCAGAGTGCTGATTGGCCCAACCCGGCTGATCCCCCTTCACACCCAACCCTTCTCGTCCATATGCTTATCCAATTTTATCTTAAAGCTCCCTACCGTTTTAGACCCCACTATAGCACTTGGTAGTCCATTCCACCCATCTACAACTCTGTTACCAAACCAATATTTGCCTATATCTTTTCTGAAACGAAATTTATCTAATTTGAAACCATTGGTACGAGTTCTTTCGCTATCACTGAGCTTTAGTACATTTGTCATGTCCCCTTTGTTAATCCCACTAACCCACTTGAACACCTCTATCATATCCCCTCTAACTCTGCGTCTCTCTAACGAATGTAAACCTAATTTCTTCAACCTTTCTTCATACGAAAGATTTCTAATATTATGGATCATTTTTGTCATTCTACGCTGTACTCTCTCCAATGAATCTATGTCCATTCTGTAATAAGGACACCAAAATTGGACAGCATAATCCATATGGGGTCTCACTAATGACAAGTAAAGTTTTAAGATAACATCAGCAGTTCTGTTACTCACACTCCTAGAGATGAACCCGAGAATCCTGTTTGCCTTATTACGAACGCTTATACACTGTTTTCTAGGCTTCAAATCATTGCTAACAAACACACCTAGATCTTTCTCACAGTCTGAATTTTCTAATTCTAAATTAGCTAGTTTATATTTAACATTTGTATGCATCTTCCCCATCTTTAATACCTTGCATTTGTCAATGTTAAACTTCATCTGCCAATTTACTGACCATTCATGTAAGGTATCTAGATCCCTTTGGAGGCACTCTATATCGCTATCTGAATCAATTGATCTCCCCATTTTAGTATCGTCTGCGATAACAACAAGGCTTTAGTGGCAGTTTCTGTCGTAATGCTGACAGGAGTGGTAAGGGGGGATCTATATACATTATATAGTTTTTACTTTCCTCACTTGACCTCCATCAAACTTAACAAAACATCCCCATGATCTCCCTTCAAGATAAATATGTAAATTTTTTGGTATAAAAATGACCTGGCCGAAGGCCGGTTTCTCCTAAATTACAGGCTCGCTATTGCTCGCCAGGAAAAAATTGACACCTAAATGGAAAGAAAGGTCTTAGTATTGACAATGAAATGGGGCGAAAAGTCTTAAACTCGTGAAACTAGTGGGCCGAACGTCTTAAAATCATAAAATTAGTGGGGCTAAACATGAGGGAGAAGGGGGGCCAGAACAACCCTAGGGAAGGTTAAGAACAGTCAACAATAGGCTACTTTTGTTACGGCTTCTGTCGTAATGCTATATAACAGGGGTGATGGTAGCTCTTTCGGTGCACGAGGACTCGATTATCACTTTATTTTGGCTACTTATAAACTTTTTAGTTCAGCTCCTCCCCCCCCCCCCCCACAATTCCTTACGCTCTCCAGCTCCAGAGTGTGTAAGGAAGTGTGTGTGTATGGGTGGTGGTGGGAGGACTCTGACAGGTGCAGGGTTCGATTTATTCCTGGCGAGCGATAGCAAGCCTGTAATGTAGAAGGAACTGGCCTTTGGCCGCAACATTTTTCTACCGAAAAATTTACAAATTTATCTAGAAGGGGATCTTGGGGATGGATTTTTAACCCCTTCTGTACCGGCGACGTCTCCTTAATTTCATTCTAGCTATATTTAGACGTTAATGTGCAGTTTAAGAAGGATCTATGGCAGTAAAAAGGGTTAAGTGAGGTAGTTCGATGCCTGTTAATTGCTGGAGGCTATTTTTAAGTTGAATAAAATTGTCTTATTGTAGCCAGAGTAAAGTTAAAAGGACGGCTCCGGTACTGCAAGGGTTAAGCTTGATGGAGGTCTAGGGGAAAAAGTAAAAACAAATAATAATAATAATAAATATATAATTATATCGAACAATAAATAAACCCTTCCCTCCTTAACCCTTTCACGCACAGGACGCGATTTGAGCCTATTCTGGGATACTTTAAAGCCTTTGTGACCATCAGGGGTGTTTAGAAACCTTTAGTTTAGTTACTTCAACCTCTACAGTTGTCTTTGAGTTAGCTGTGGGCAAACTAATTTTGGAGAGGTAATTATAAGGTTATATTCTCGTAGACTATAGACACCGGAGAACTTCCCAATGACGGGGTTTTGGCGAACGTGACACCAATGTTTAAATCTGGAGACAGAACCCTCCCCGTCAACTATAGACCCGTTTCAATAATCTCAGGTCCCTGCAAATGTTTAGAACATATTCTCCACCAACATATTATGGACCATCTGGATAGGTTAAATATACTTACTGACGCACAGCGTTGTGCAAAACTCAGCTACTGGTGACCACACATGACATTTCTCGATCCCTCAATGAACCCAAAATTAGACAAGTGGACGCCATAGTACTTGACTTCGCCAAAACCTTCGACAAAGTCCGGGACCAGAGACTTCTAACGAAATTAGACTATAATGGCATCCGAGGACCACTTCTTCACTGGCTTAAGACTTTTCTAACTAATCGTGAGCAACGTGTTGTTCTCGAGGGCTGTCATTCTTCTTCTGTATCTGTAACTTCTGGGGTCCCACAGGGCAACGTCTTGGGGACCCCACTTTTCCTTTCATACATTAATGACCTTCCACTATCTCTTACTTCTACTACTAGACTTTTTACAGACGATAGCTTAATTTACCGACCAATTATCAATAGGGACGTTTGCCCCTGACTACAAGATGACTTAACTGCGCTTGAACAGTGGGAAGCCAAGTGGCAGATGACATTCAGACCTGACAAGTGCCACCATATTTGCTTCACCTGTTCCAACAAAACCATCCCATTCTCTTACAAACTTCACAATACCCCCTTAGATACCGTTCCCTCCCACAAATATTTGAGGGTCCACATCTCAGCGGACATGAGGTGGACCACACACACGAGCCGCGTCAGAGCAAAGGCTAATAGGGCCCTGGGCTTCCTTCGCAGGAATCTCGCAAAGTGTAACGCAAACATTAAAATTCAAGCTTTCAAATCATTAGTTTGGCCACACTTAGAATACTGCGACACCGTCTGGGATCCACACACTCACAATGATATCAATAAATTAGAGGCCATACAAAACAAAGCTGCAAGATGGATCAGACGTGATTACAGACATACTACATCAGTCACTTTGCTCAAACAAGGCATTAAACTAGACCCCCTTGTAACAAGAAGACAAATACACAAATAACAAATGTTATACAAAATCACAAATAATTTAGTGGACATAGACAAAAATACATATTTACACCCTACAGACATACGATTTACGATTTACGAGATGCAGCCGCAACTTAAAATAAAACACATATCAGGCAAGCACGGACATAGTCAGACATTCATTTTTTCCCCGCAGCATCCAAGAGTGGAATCACCTCCCATCTCACATAGTTAATAGCCCCACTCTTGATTCCTTTAGAAATAAGATCACTAATCATTATCTCTCTCATCCTAATCCTTGACCCGATCCTATCCCTTGCTCCTAATTCCCCTACACAACCCCCGCATATCATGCTGCCCGAGAGCAGCCCTCTGCGGGTCCCCCTTACAAGACAAGACAAGATTGAGATAATTCTATTTCTGATTGCTAATCGGCAACCCCTGCGTCCACACGTGCGTGAATGGGTTAAGAAGAAAGAAGCCGATAATGTGAACAAGGCGTGTGGGTGTGGTGCTCAACAGTGAGGGATGGGTTAGATATTATTATGGGGAAGGAGTGAGAGTTATGAGGTGGGTGATCGATTATTGGGAAGTGGTCAGCTGGGGAGAGCGTTACATAGAGTTACATAGACACACAGACTGCACATACCTGCTGTCCCTTCTGTTATCTATTATATCTGTTATCTGTTACAAAGATCGCCACGTCTAAGTGGCACCGATTAGCGTGTCGCTCATCGGTAATTTGTTTAGGATTTATTCCCCTAGAAGGGTTGCCCGCCAAGGCTATTGAGTCCCATCCACCCGGAAACACCCCTTTCAGATACCAGGGGGACTGCTAACACCAGAGAAAACTACCGAGCTAGACTCTTATGGTAAGGACGAACAAACCCAAGAATACCAGAGACAACCCTATCACAGGGGGAGCTCCATCACACCATAGGGGAAGAGTGGAGGACGGGACTCACCCGAACTTCTCAGTAAGTCCGGCAGTCCGGACTTACTGCTAACGTTGAATTTGCTACAAAGTGGAAGGCTCTCTCCCTACCCACCACTTCCTTCGACCTTTGGTCGGCATGAAATTTAGTTGGGGAAACAAGGCCCCCAGCAGAATGAGAGAAAGATGGTAAGAACAACATACAATACGACACATAAAGGGAAATTACAAGCATTATACAGTAGCGTGAGGAAACACTAGTTACTTTTAGTTACTTTATGTGCATGGGTAGAAAAGAAACTATCTTTAGTAAATTATGAGTTCCAAGCAATAAATGCATTCATTAGTGGGTAAGACAGGGTGCCAGAGTGCCATGAGTACTGCAACTAATACGGCAAGTGAGAGTTTATATACATTATAATTATATGCGTGCCAGTCAGCCTCAGAGATAGCCCAGTCTGCCCGCCAAGATAGCCCAGGATGGCGTGGTTCTCGGTGACAGGCTATTATCTACTTAATTAGCGAGGCTCAATCTGTTTACCCCGCCCCAGAGCTCTGACAGATCCGATTTGTGGTGCTTTCTTAGTTAGATTTTTGAGTGAGGGGTTGAACAGTTAGGGATCTCTAATTATATAGCTGATTATTATGTACCGGTAGGTAGGCAAGAGGACAGAAGGATATTGATGATCGGCCCACGCCTCCAGAGTTTTGTTTTTTCTATAATCTATCTATCTATCTATCTATCTATCTCTCTCTCTCTCTCTCTCTCTCTCTCTCTCTCTCTCTCTCTCTCTCTCTCTCTCTCTCTCTCTCTCTCTCTCTCTCTATGAAATAAAGAATTGACTGACTATCTATCTATCTATCTATCTAAAACTCCTCATCTTCTCCCTCCCTCTCTCTCTCTCTCTCTCTCTTTCTCTCACTATTAGTGCTATTGATTGTCGGAGCGTGTGCTAGAGAGAAAATGACACTTAATAAACAACCTGAAGATTTGTATTATTATTATCATTAATTTTGTCTACATTTAGTTTGTCATGTGGTGAAAATGTGTCATTACCCTTTCCACACTGCTCCTGCTTATCATGATGCCCCCGAGCAGCCTCATGCGAGACCCTTAAGTAATTTAATTAGAGTTAGCTAGAAACTGAATTAACCCCTTCTATACCGGCAACGTCCTTTTCGGCCAACTATTAGACTATTTTATGAAGCTTAATTACGAAGGACGTCTACAAATTAAAACGGAACAGACTATCTCAATTTATCGTCTTAGTTACCAATTATCCTTCTTAAGCTTAATAAGATCGTCTAAATGTAGCTGACATCAAGTAGAAAAGACGTGGCCGGTACAGAAGGGGTTAATATATGTAAATCGACCTTCTTATTAACATAAGTTGGATTAATAGATTAAATTGATTATTGCCACAGTGGAGCATTAACAAACACGTCCTCTCACTGCCAAAACACGTCTATATAAGCCTTAATGATTTATTTATCGGAGTCATCAGTTTATTTTCTTTAGTTGAATTTCTGTAAGGCTTCTCTCTCATTTGTATTATTATATATATACTGTACAGTATACATATACCGGTATATATATATATATATATATATATATATGTATATGTATATATATATATATATATATATATATATATACTGTACTGTATATATACTGTATATATATATATATATTTTTTTTTTTACATGATGGAAATGTGAGTGGGGGGGGGGGAAGAGAGAAGAAAGGGACTATGAATGACAAAGTTAATAATATATCATACAACCTATTAATAATGAATATAAGGATATAAGCTAACAAAAATCAATAAAATTATAATAAATAAGATGGAGTCTGTTTAGTTCTTGGACAGAGTACACAGATAATAATGTTCTCATATCCAAATGTATAGCAAAACTATGTATGTATGTATGTATAATTATACTCAGGCACAAACTCCATTGCTGGAGGTGGCCGACATGAGAACCGCACAGAAACAACATTTAACCCTTTCCCTGGGGGAGACGTTCCCGAACGCCATGGCAATTTACAGCAAATTACAGGCTTTTAAAGCCTCTAAAAGCCTGTAATATCGAGTGCAAGGGAGCAGGAGCATGACAGGCCACACATCTCTCTCCCAGCCACGCGGCCATGGCACTGAGGGCTCTGAGTCAGAGTCTCGCGAGATATACAGTGCTGCCAAAGGCAAATGTAGCGAGACATTAGTGAGAATTGCTCATTTCAGCGAATGTCTATGGTAGCGCTGCGGGAGAACCCCGTGAGCTACGAATCTCGTTTTGGTATTATTTTGAAGCTATTTTCTTCTAGTTTTTGGCTGAATACATTTAATTTCATTCAGACACTTGCCTAATCAATCAACCTGAATGAGCCCTAATATGGTGGAAAAAGGCGGAAATATGCCCGCAGAGAAAGTGTTAAAGTTCCTATTCTCAGGGTCCGGGACCACTTTCGTGTTCCCTCACCCGTTTCTGTCTCGTCGAGCAGGATAATTATACAAGGGGAGGAGGATTCCTAGCCCCCTGCCCCCAGAAGGAAAAGTATGGCAGTAAAAGAGACAGATAGAAACAGCTAAGGATGGGTAGAGGATGCCATACCTCACTCTGAAAAGCAAGTTCCATCCAAATATCCATCCACATACAGTAGCTAAAATTGCATAAAGATAAACATGAGGGGGTCCACAAATTGCATAAAGATAAACATGAGGGGGTCCACAAATTGCATAAAGATAAACATGAGGGGGTCCACAAATTGCATAAAGATAAACATGAAGGGGTCCACAAATTGCATAAAGATAAACATGAGGGGGTCCACAAATTGCATAAAGATAAACATGAGGGGGTCCACAAATTGCATAAAGATAAACATGAGGGGGTCCACAAATTTGTTGCTGCAGGTCCTCAGTCAAATAGTGGGCAGTTACAGGGAGTGACTGCCCGAGTTGTCAACTTGTGGAATGGACTTCCCCGAGACGTTATAGACTGCAGCACCGTTGATTCATTTAAATTTCGCATAGACAAATATCTTGCATCAAACCCGCGACTGACTGCGTTTGTAAATGAATAACTTTATTTTATCCCCCCCTCAGTTTCTAACCCATCTGTCCCCTACTAACTTCCTAATCCTGCCACGGACATATAGTTCCAGGGCAGTAGTTCCCTTTCCAATGTTCCCTTACCCACTCTAAACCACTGTTTGGACAATTGATCCTCAGTGCTTTGGAGGACAAGCAGCCTAGAAGGGTCACCAGATCTGTTGTTGCTTGATTTCCTTTCTACTCCTTTGTACGCTAGGTGTGCTGTCAACCAGACACTACGGTGAGTATATGATACTGGGGGGGGGGGGGGGGAGTGAGAGTGAGTGAGTGAGAGAGAGTGAGTGAGTGAGAGAGAGAGTGTTTGTAATCATTAGTGTGTGTGTCTATGTAATCGTGTGTGTGTGTGTATGTGTGAATGGGATCTGCCTCGTGTGAGCAGCATGGCCTTATGCAGTTTCCCGCGATCTTATGTTCTTATGTAACTATATGTATCTGTGTGTGTGTGTCTGCGTGTACCTATGTCTGTGTATGTGTGTGTTTAACCATACGCCCCATGATCCCCAAAAGGTAAGGCCGGCGCCCTAACTAAGGCAAGCCCAGAAGATGAGAGGTGGAGTACAGTACAGTACCTTTACCCTCTGTGAGCTGTATTAATGTATGTCAGATGTTGAATACGGTGTGTAAAAATAGGAACATGCTTGTATATCTCACTCGAAATGATTTATTAATGCTAATTAGATAGTGATGATACCAATTACTGATCGAAATATACTTAGTGCCGCGACATGACTTATTTGGGCGACTGTACCGGACCAAGGGATTTATAGATGGAGACTCATGTAGGGAGGAGCTAAACATATGCCACTAGTAATAACAGGCTTTGTAAGGCGGGGTGGAGACGTAAATTATCTAGTCCTTTGTTTGTGATAGGTCCCATCTAGAGACCCTATATTAATTATTTTTAACATCGTTCTTAATTGAAATTAATGAAAGCATGTGATTCTCCCAGGATTCGAATCTAGGATATCACATACAGAACTTACACGCTCTAACCATTACACCATCAAGACAGTTAACAAACTTTTTCTAAAGGGTCTCTAGTTTCATCTATCCTGATTAAAATGATCTGTTGGTGTCTATGGTGAATAAGACGTGTTTAGTTGTATGTCGTGTTCATAAAAGCTATAATTTGTGAAGTGACGGGGTTGGATAGAACGGGGTTGGGAAACACCTGTAGGATTGCTAGCCTACAGGTGAGTAGGAAGGAGAAAAGAAGAAACAAACAACAGAGACACCATTCCATACCAGTTTCTCATGATACAGAGGAACGAGAAACAGAGGAGTACCCCATTTTACCAGGTCATTCCCGTTTTCTTACTACCAGGAAGACCTTGGTCAGTCACCCCTACTAAAGAATGGGAGTGTCAGCCAATCACCATCCAGGTTTCAAACCCTCCCCACCAATCACCAGCCTTCATTGCACCAGCAGCCAGATTTGCAGTACACAGAACAATTGTGTATGCAAATTCCACATCAAAGACCTGACTGCTACCGACATAAGTGGGGATATTAGGATCTACAATGCAAGACTGTTACGAAGAACTCTGGACCAACCCAGGAACATAGAGAAGACCAGAGTTATTCCCTGATTCACCAATAACCCTCAATTATAATAAAATCACCAGAACTGCTATTATATCCTTCCTAGACTTAGTAACTCCCACCGGAGTATTAAATATAATACTTTAAATGATTAGGTACCTAATGATAACTACCATGTATTTTTAAACTAAGTATTTACTTCACTATTGATGTCACAATGATTCACTATATCCCTTTAACATTGAATTACTATAAGTTGAAGCTAAGAAAATATCTGAGCATGTACTCAACGAAAATGTTGAGAAAGCAAGCACTTCCACCTCGGTAATGTTCTCAAGTCTGAAAAGTCCGGAGCATCTAACTAAAAGTGGCAACTGCATTCCCCTCCCCCCCTCGAGACTACAACGAGCCCTGTTGTGTGCCTCTGACGTCTGGACGTGGGATTCCTGATGCGAAGCATCCCTGAAGTCTGGTCCAGGCGAACCTACGCTCTACGTCGGCCAGACTTGCTCTTGAACCTCAACCCCCCCAGCTTCCCCTAAGTGTCTCTGAGTATCTTACGTTGTGATTATTGATGTGAAGGTAAGTTAAAATATGTGAATATTCATTTGCTAATTTCTGTGTAGATCTGTGACTAAGATCCTTTATTTGTTGCGTATGCATTAATCCTTCAGAAACTATATTAAACCTTGTGTAGATCTGTGCCCAATATCTAGTGTTAACCTCTCTTCTAAGTTCATATAAAACATTCATCGCATATGTTACATAATGGTGTAAATTCATAATCAAGCCGAATACTCACAGATTTTCCTTGTGAATGTCCATTCTATTTATGTGTGTACCAAGTTGAAGCTGAAGTGTATACTGTGAATTGATTCCCTTCTAAATCCTCACTTTTCCCTAGAACCTACGCCCAATTTCATATCTAATTAAATTCAGTCCCCCCCCCCCCCTAGTACGCCTTATTTTGTTGTGCGTTAATAGTATAATTTGTGAATAAAGTATTAGTTTATTCTGTTATGAAATAGATAATTTCGATCCTGCTCGTCTAGGAATTCTAGTTCTGTGTAGATCTATTGTCTAATTATTTCATCAACTCGAATACAACGCCAATTGTTCTGTATTCCATATAGGAATCTATTAACCAGTTCAGACCTCCTTCATACCTTATCAGGTATTTCCATCTAAGTGCAACTTCGTCGTGTACGCCATATTTAACTTGTGGTATTATTATAACTACTCATATATGCTAATTTATTGATGCATTCTCTGATCTGCTGTAATCAATCTATTATCTGATTCAGTTAGGTTATCTTCAACCTTCGAGTATTCTTCAGTAGATATAAATCATTAAATCTAAATTCCTCGACCCGACCCGTGAGATTATCTTTGCATATAAGAATTAATTAATCGTATGCTTATGATATAAAGTCTCTCCTTATAATCTAAGCCCATCATTAATAGTAAAAATAATTGATCTCTCCTCTCCTTTGAATTTCAATATTTTCCTCCCCTTAGTCATAATAATATTGCACTAACTATATTTACTATTTTGATCATCGCAGTCAAACATATGACCTGAGTGACCTACCTAGCCCAAACTAATCTGTGCGCATTAGCCCTTTAAACCTCCCCCCCTACACTTCCCGCCAACCGTGAGCGAGCGTTCACCCCAGAACTCCCCATACACTTTCCCTATTGTTCCTCCCCACCTTATTGACGCGTACTTACAGATTTCGTTCAACCTGCCCGAAACTTGTTCAGAATAATTCACAGTAGATACTCAACTCTCATATATATTATTAGCAAGGGTTTTATCTATATGTACGTTTTGTCTGATATATTTATTATTGCATACTTCCATTAATATTACCTTTTGATTTATGTTCATTGTACGGTATGTTCTTACCAGACCTTAGTGTGTTATACATGTTAATAATTGATTGCTGGCTATTCTTTATAGTAGTGCAGTAACTATCCACCCACACGTTAGGCCTATTTATATGTATGAAGTACCTATCATTTGTTTATGTCAACCCATGTGCAGTATGAAGGACAGAGGTGGACGCAAACTCAATTCAGTGTGGCGTCTGTCCTTGCTGGGTACACCATGGGAAGAAGTGCTGTACTGAATAAAAACACATCTGCTGAGAAAGAAATCTGAAATATAGATTTTTTTTGTGTATAGTATGTAAGAGGAGCTCGTGCTAAATGATTGGCCCGAGAGTGTAATCTTTGGCAGTGAATCACTGATGGGGGTGGACAAGTTTTGCTACTTGGAAGATACCATCTCTGCCGGTGGTGGGGCCAAAGCCGCCACTGTCACCACAGTTAGATGTGGCTAGGGAAACTTCAGAGAACTGCTGCCAATTCTAACCATGAAAAGACTTTCACTCTCCTTGAAGGAAAAGGTGTACAATATGTGTATTAGAAGCACAATTACCTATGCTTCAGAAACGTGGCCTGTCAAAGCGAATGCTATCAACAGAATCTAACATAACGAAATGAGAATAGTGAGATGGATGTGTGGGGCCACAATGGAAGATAGGATATCAAGTGAAGAGTTGAGGAAACGGTATGAAGAGTATCAGTGATGCGATGCACACAAGCAGGCTTGGATGCTTAGGGCATGCAGAGAGGATGAATACAATAAGCTGGGTGAAAGATGCAAGTCCGTAAATGTAGAGGGAACTGCACTGAGGGGTAGACCTAGAAAGATGTGGGATCAGACTATGCTCTCTGATCTCAAATTTAAAATCCTGACAAGTGAGGCAGTTCTGAACAGGGCTGCCTGGAATGCCGCCATGAGACTGAAACCACGTCATGTGAGGAACACTCTGTCTTTAAGTTTGTGTATGTAGACTTGGGGGACACTAATAGGAATATCTGCAAGGTAGCTGGTCATATCAGCCACAATCCTAAGCGGCCACAATCCTAATTGGCCCCAACCCAAACAGCCACAATCCTAATTGGCCACAACCCAAACAGCCACAATCCTAATTGGCCACAACCCAAACAGCCACAATCCTAATCGGCCACAACCCAAACAGCCACAATCCTAATTGGCCCCAACCCAAACAGCCACAATCCTAATTGGCCACAACCCAAACAGCCACAATCCTAATCGGCCACAACCCAAACAGCCACAATCCTAATCAGCCCCAACCCAAACAGCCACAATCCTAATTGGCCCCAACCCAAACAGCCACAATCCTAATTGGCCACAACCCAAACAGCCACAATCCTAATCGGCCACAACCCAAACAGCCACAATCCTAATCGGCCACAACCCAAGCAGCCACAATCCTAATCGGCCAAAACCCAAACAGCCACAATCCTAATCGGCCACAATCCTAATCGGCCACAACCCAAACAGCCACAATTCTAATCGGCCACAACCCAAACAGCCACAATCCTAAGCATCCTAGGTTATTGTACAGTAGGTTATGTTAGATTTGGCCAGGCATGATTAGGTTAGGTTAAGTTATATTAGGCTATACTAAACTTCGTTAGGTTGGCTTATGTTAGATTATGTATACTGTAGGTAGGTTAAATGCGGTAATTATGTTAGATTATGTATACTGTAGGTAGGTTAAATGGGGTAATTATGTTAGATTATGTATACTGTAGGTAGGTTAAATGGGGTAATTATGTTAGATTATGTATACTGTAGGTAGGTTAAATGGGGTAATTATGTTAGATTATGTATACTGTAGGTCGGTTAAATGGGGTAATTATGTTAGATTATGTATACTGTAGGTAGGTTAAATGGGGTAATTTCACGAAGAACTTGCGGGTCCCTCCTAAGCTTAGTAAAATTACCGTGTTATTCAGAATTATATTGAAAATTACTGTATTCTACTGAAGGGCGTTAAATATCTCAGTGATAGGAGCCTCCTCGATATATATATATATATATATATATATATATATATATATATATATATATATATATATATATACGGTATATATAATATACTTTTTTCAATTCAGAGAGAGAGGAGTCCTTTTTGGTTCATTTATGCTGTCAGGTATTAACAGTTGTGTTCATACGATACAAATTCTGGTACCACGTGTAGCGGTATCATAGTGCATTATGTAATCTACAGTATTACAGGTGCAGTTGCTAATACCTCCCCTTCAATCGATCAATCAATCAAGAATCTGTGAATAGACAATTTAGGCCTATTTCTGAATATTATATACATTACAAAATTCAACTTCGTACTTGGGTTTAAATTAGTGTTGTAATGTCTATTGTGTGTGAAACTTTACTGTAGGCTATATTGTTAAACACACACACACACACACACACACACACACACACACACACACACACTAGAGTACAAATTAAACCCAAAAATGAGGATAAGTATTAAGTACTCGTTCTTTTGGGGGTGACTGTACATCCCGCCCTACAAATAAGGCTGTCCAAACAAAGAGCAAGCTAGGGCGTCTCCCGGTGTCGTCCAGTGATCTATGGGGGTTTATAGGGGCGTAATTATCTTCACAGTGGCACAAGTCATCATTAATGTTCATCATAGGTAGAGCGCTCATTTGCATAACGGATTAAAAAAGGTTCCTCTTCTTTCTCCCTCATGCTTAGCCCCATTGGTTTTGAGATTTTAAGACTCGCCCCATTAGTTTGTCGATTTTAAAACTTTTCTTCACATTTCTATATCAATATCAAAACCTTTCTTCACATTTCTATATCAATATCAACACCTTTCGTACCATTTAGGTGTCGATTTTTACCTGGTGAGCTATAGCGAGCCTGTAATTTTAAGGAAAATCGGTCTTCGGCCTGGACATTTTTCTATCGGAAAATTTACATATTTATCTTGAAGGGAGTGTTTGATTAAGCTTGATGGAGGTCTAGCGAGGAAACAAAAAATATATGAATTTATAAATATATATAGACCAAAAAAATAACCACTGTCCCCTTAATGTTAGCCGTGGGTAGAACTCTCATCTGCATAGGCCATAGAGGATAAACCCCTTCAGCACTATGACGCCCTTTTACCTTTGATTCTGGCTAAGATGTTATGATTTTATGCAGCTTAACCCGTTGAGTACCGTTGGATACAGTAATAAAAGTCCCCAGCAGTCCCAAGCACTGTGGCAAAAATGGCAGGAGAGACTACCTTTTCACCTCAATAGATGAGGCAAAACTGGATATCTCAAATATATATATATTTGTTTACAAGGTTTAAAAAAAAAAAAAAAAAAAAAAAAAAACTAAGCCTTGTACAATCGCGCTAAGAAGTCATGACTCGATTTTTCTAAGGCTCGGACAAAAGTCCCCAAATCTGGCTACCGCTGGCAACTCCCCACTGCCCGTCAGAGCCCAGTTATTTCCTAATTTATAACTATAGGTCTCCGGATATTCAAAACGCCAATTTTGGAAAGAGGTTAAACATAAAAAGGGAAAGGGAAGGAAATCAAGTATGATAGATGGTAAGACCAAAGATGAAGAAATTGTTGATATTTTTAACAATAAATACTTAATAAACCAACAAGCCCAAGATGAAGAAACTAAGCGTGTGTTTATGAATAATTTTAAGCAAACATGGCATCAAGGCAGGAGAATGTACCTCCAAACTTCGGTGACATCATTAAGGAAATATATTGTTCGGTTGAGCCACGGTGTTGGTCATGACGGGATCCATTCTGTCTTTTTGAAACGCACTTCCGAGAAGTTCCTGGAACATTTATCCAGGTTTTATAATATTTGCCTTTCACATTGTTATTTACCACAGGATCTATTAAAAGGTACCATCACTCCAACAGTAAACAATGCCAATAAAAACATTTCTGACTCAAATAATTACCGCCCTGTGATCATGCATGTTAAAATTGTTCGAAATGATAATGTTGGATGTTCTTGAGGAAAAAGTTGTGCTAAATGAAAGACAGTTTGGATTTCTGAGGGGTTTGTCCACGACTGATGCATGTATTTTGCTGAAAGAAGTCGTGCACAGGAACTCAAATGTTAAGGTTACAAGTTTTCTTACTTTCATAGATTTGTCCAAAGCATTTAACATGGTAAATCATTTTATTTTGGGCAATAAACTTATAGATATAGGAATTCCATCTGATCTCATATATATTATTATGCACTATTTACGTAATCAAAAGGCTAGCATAAAATGGCAGGGAGCACAGAGCAATTACGAATACATAGAGCATGGTGTAAGGCAGGGTTGTGTTCTGTCACCGTTTCTTTTTAAGCTGTATATAGATTCTCTTTTAACAGATATCTGCAACATGAAAGAAGGTTCCAATTTTGGAACAAATAAGTTAAACATTTTGGCATAATGCAGATGACATTGTATTACTTGCCAATTCCACCTCTAGTATGAATACACTATAATAAATTTTGCTCTTCAATTGACAAGTTTAAACTAAACATTAATAAGGGAAACACCAAATGCATGGTTAGTAGTAATTCACATTTTCTAAAGGAACATAGTCACATTAAATTAGGGGAGGATGAGCTGGAATTGGTTAAAAGTTATGAATACCTTGGGCACAGCATTAATCATGATTTGAAAGATAAAGATGACATTGAAAAGAGACGCAGTAAATTTTATGCAAGTTTTAATAGTATTATAAGAAACTTTTGTCAGGTAGATAAAAAATACCCTAATTTTTTTATTCAATTCATAGGCCTATAGTAAACCAGATTATGGTCTGTGTCTATGGAATCATAAAACTACATTGACATCCAGTTATTTTAAGGCATTTGAAGTAGCATATGCTAAATCACTAAAACGGATGATAGGAGCGCCACCTTTCGCCAGTAATCATCAGGTTGCTGATATTTGTAATCAACTGTTATTGAAACATAATGTAGCTCTATCTTAGGCACATTATCTTCATAGAATTTTGAGATCAAAAAGCCTATTAATAAAATCTAACCTATCAGTAATTAAAAATGGATATTTCTATTCATTTACCTACCATCTTTTCAGACATATTTACAGCGTGGATGTGTCAAACACTGCCCTAGATATTGTACATGCTCGAATAACCTGGATTCAGAAACATGAAGAAAGGACTGGACAATTAATAAATAACTTGTAACACACATTGTGATACTCTAAAACTGTATAACTCTTATTTTGTTATACTTGCCATATTTGTTCCCCTAATTACAGATTCTCTATTAACGATTTTATTCTGACTGCTACAATTTCTAATAATTTTAATCTATTGCTTCTTATTATATGTTGTCCTGTTAACGGGCCCTTATGTGGATTATTATGTAACTATACAACAAACGTATTTAGTTGTGTGGTTGAAGTCTAATATGTATTGATAATCTTATTATTTATATTTTAATCTTATTATCCTAAAGCTTCTAATAAGTTTAACAGATGTTCTTACTGGACTTCATAAATTAACTGAAGACTATGGATACTTATGTGTATGGATTTATATACATATATGATAATCGGTATATACAGTAAACATTGTAATTGTAATGTATTTATGTGTATGGATTTATATACATATATGATAATCGGTATATACAGTAAACATTGTAATTGTAATGTATTTATGTGTATGGATTTATATACATATATGATAATCGGTATATACAGTAAACATTGTAATTGTAATGTATTTATGTGTATGGATTTATATACATATATGATAATCGGTATATACAGTAAACATTGTAATTGTAATGTATTTATGTGTATGGATTTATATACATATATGATAATCGGTATATACAGTAAACATTGTAATTGTAATGTATTTATGTGTATGGATTTATATACATATATGATAATCGGTATATACAGTAAACATTGTAATTGTAATGTATTTATGTGTATGGATTTATATACATATATGATAATCGGTATATACAGTAAACATTGTAATTGTAATGTATTTATGTGTATGGATTTATATACATATATGATAATCGTATATACAGTAAACATTGTAATTGTAATGTATTTATGTGTATGGATTTATATACATATATGATAATCGGTATATACAGTAAACATTGTAATTGTAATGTATTTATGTGTATGGATTTATATACATATATGATAATCGGTATATACAGTAAACATTGTAATTGTAATGTATTTATGTGTATGGATTTATATACATATATGATAATCGGTATATACAGTAAACTGTAATTGTAATGTATTTATGTGTATGGATTTATATACATATATAATAATCGGTATATACAGTAAACATTGTAATTGTAATGTATTTATGTGTATGGATTTATATACATATATGATAATCGGTATATACAGTAAACATTGTAATTGTAATGTATTTATGTGTATGGATTTATATACATATATGATAATCGGTATATACAGTAAACATTGTAATTGTAATGTATTTATGTGTATGGATTTATATACATATATGATAATCGGTATATACAGTAAACATTGTAATTGTAATGTATTTATGTGTATGGATTTATATACATATATGATAATCGGTATATATAGTAAACATTGTAATTGTAATGTATTTATGTGTATGGATTTATATACATATATGATAATCGGTATATACAGTAAACATTGTAATTGTAATGTATTTATGTGTATGGATTTATATACATATATGATAATCTCACACTACTGATCCACCTGGTGAACAAGCCTACGTCTTTTCTATCCTAAATGACCTAGAGCAGTTAGTTCAGCAACCGACCCGTATCCCGGATCGCATCGGAGATCGGCCCAACATTCTTGACCTGTTTCTAACTTCTAACCCTTCTTCTTATACTGTCGATCTTTTCTCTCCTTTGGGCTCCTCCGACCATAAACTTATCTCTGTCACCTGTCCTATCTCTCCAGTACAGCCACCCGATCCTCCTAGCCGGCGGCGCTTGTGGCACTTTGGCGTTGCCGACTGGGAGGCTCTTCGGCAGTACTTCTTTGATTTCCCATGGAATGATTTCTGCTTCCATGGCCGAGGACCCTCGGAGAGTGCTGAACGCATTACCGAGGTAATCCTATCGGGCATGGAAGCATACATTCCATTCTCTTTCTCTCAGACTAATGCTAAAAAATCTTGGTTTACTCACGCCTGTTCTACTGCTGTCCGCAATAAGGAGGAAGCATTCAAACGGTACCGACGCCTTAAAACTCAAGACTCTCATTCTTCATATGTTTCTGCCCGGAATCAAGCCAAATCTGTTCTTCGACTTGCCAAACACTCTTTCATCAATAATAAATGCACGGAACTATCCAACTCTAGCTCTTCCCAAGCTTTCTGTCATCTAGCCAAAAATCTCTCCAACAATTTCTCTTCCTCGTCTTTCCCTCCCCTTTCCCACTCTGATGGCACAACCATCACTTCTTCCTCTGACAAAGCTAAACTCTTCGCTCAAACTTTTGCTAGAAACTCCACCTTGGATGATTCCGGTGCTATTCCTCCCTCTCCGCCCTCCTCTCTCTTACTTATGCCTAATATCCTAATCTCTTCTAAAGATGTACTTTCTACCCTCTCTGGGCTTAACACTAATAAGGCGTACGGTCCGGACGGTGTTCCTCCTGTTGTTCTCAAAAACTGTGCTTCCGTGCTGACTCCCTGCCTAGGCAAACTCTTTCGTCTCTGTCTATCCTCTAACGTCTTCCCTTCATGCTGGAAGTTTGCTCACATTCAACCTGTCCCAAAGAAGGGTGACCGCTCTCAACCCTCCAACTATCGTCCAATTGCTCTTATCTCTTGTCTTTCTAAAGTTTTTGAAACTATTCTTGCTTCCAAATTTCTTAAGCATTTCTCTTCTCATAATCTGCTCTCAGATCGCCAGTATGGCTTCCTTAAGGGTCGCTCTACTGGTGATATTCTTTCATATCTTACTAACTCTTGGTCATCCTCCTTTCGGGACTTCGGTGAGACTTTTTCTATTGCACTAGACATATCGAAAGCCTTCGATAGAGTCTGGCATAAATCTTTAATTTCTAAACTACCCTCCTTCGGTTTCTATCCCTCCATCTGTGCCTTTGTCTCTAATTTCCTTTCCGGCCGTTCCATAGCTGCGGTTGTGGACGGCCATTGTTCACTTCCTCACCCTATAAACTCCGGTGTTCCTCAGGGCTCTGTCCTATCTCCTATTCTCTTTCTAATTTTTATAAATGATCTCCTTAACTGTACCTTAATTCCCATCCATTCATACGCAGACGACTCAACCTTACACTACTCCATTAGTTTTTCAGAACGCCCCAGCCAGCAATCCCTCAACGACAAACGTAATGAAGCCATAGAACTCTTAAATTCTGATCTAAATACTATTTCCAATTGGGGCAGAGAAAACCTTGTTAACTTTAATGCTTCCAAAACCCAATTTCTCCATCTATCTACCCGTCAGGATCTCCCAGCGGACTATCCCTTATTCTTCAACAATACAAAAATCAACCCTTCATCTTCTCTCAATATTCTTGGTGTCTCTTTTTCTTCTGCTCTCATTTGGAAGGACCATATTACCAGTCTTGCTAAGGCAGCCTCCCAGAAGCTGGGTGTACTCAACCGCCTTAGGGGGTTCTTTTCCCCTGCACAGCTTCTTGCTCTGTACAGGGGCATAGTGCGCCCTTGTATTGAGTATTGTTCACATGTGTGGGGAGGTTCCTCTCACACCGCTCTCCTAGACAAAGTTGAAAGGAAGGCCTTTCGTATCATTAACTCCCGTCCACTCACCAACTCTCTGCAATCTCTCTCTCTCCGCCGCAATGTTGCATCTCTCTCGCTATTCTATCGCTACTATAATAATCAGTGTTCCTCAGAGCTATCCCAGTGCATACCACCTCCTTTACGTAGGGCACGTGGTACCCGTCTTGCAACTCAATCCCACCCCTACTCTGTGCAACTCTCCAACCCAAGAGTGAAACGTTACTCTCAAACTTTCTTCTACTCAACATCTGAGCTCTGGAACTCTCTCCCAGAATCAGTCTTTCCCTCTTCCTATGACTTAAATTGCTTCAAACTCCGTGTGTCCAGGCATTTTGGCTCGAACGTCCCTTGATTTTGGCCCTGTCACTCTTTCAACTATGGGGGAGGCACTCGCTATAGGCAGTTATGCCTTTTGCCTCCCTCAATCACATAGAAAAAAAAAAATATATATATACAGTAAACATTGTAATTGTAATGTATTTATGTGTATGGATTTATATACATATATGATAATCGGTATATACAGTAAACATTGTAATTGTAATGTATTTATGTGTATGGATTTATATACATATATGATAATCGGTATATACAGTAAACATTGTAATTGTAATGTATTTATGTGTATGGATTTATATATATATATGATAATCGGTATATACAGTAACATTGTAATTGTAATGTATTTATATTCATATATGATAATCGGTATATACAGTAAACATTGTAATGTAATGTATTGTATGTGTATGGATTTATATACATATATGATAATCGGTATATACAGTAAAAATTGTAATCATTATATGATAATCGGTATATACAGTAAACATTGTAATTGTAATGTATTTATGTGTATGGATTTATATACATATATGATAATCTGTATATACAGTAAACATTGTAATTGTAATGTATTTTTTTTATATGTAGTTTATCTGTGCACCTTTTCAGCTATTTTACTTTTCTAAATTATTGTAATGGATATGTCATATGTACATGAATGTAAATTTTGTATATATTATGAAATAAAGACAATTGATTGATTGATTGATATTCCCAATAATTGGCCTACTGACAAAATTAACCTATTTAGGCCTTTTAAATTATATTTATGTTGTTTGAATATATATAAGTAAGGTTTGTTTTCAATATCTGTATAGAATAATGAAAGTATTTAATTTCCTGGCGCTATCTAGCATGTTACACTCCCTGGGCCTGCTGCCTGGAGGCCTGCCAGTGTTGCCATACGTACGATAATTATCGTACATGTACGAGAATTTTACCATTGGTACGATGTACGATAGTGTATCTCATTATCGTACGTTTTGTACGATAATTTTACGATTTCAACAAAAATACTATTATTATATGAATTTAACCGAGATGCATAAATTGGGAGAGAGTTCAAGGAATTATTGAACATCCAAATAAATCTCTTAGATAATCACATTGTTTCATATATATATATATATATATATATAATAAATACATGAATAAAGGGAGTAAGGAATTAATGAGAACTGGAAAGGGAACTGTATAACACATTTATTATGTTCCTTCCAACAACCAACTATACTCCTAAAATCGATTAATGAAATTTACAAACACATGTGGCAGTCCGTGGATTCGAATCCAGGATGCTCACACCGAAAATCAACACCTTATGCATCGCACCACGAAGACAGTTAAAGAATGGTGGACACTGCCTACGATTTATTATGCAACTTCGAATCCTGCATATCAATCTAAGCATGTACACACATCCCAACTGCAACTCACGTAGGCAACTCTTAGGAAGAACTTGTTCATTTTTATTAAAGTAATAATAGTAGACCTGTAAACCATTAAAACAAAGGAAAAGTGGAAATTGGGCCAGAGTATATAGGCTACTGTAGATAGATAGATCTCTTATAATTGTTTTGAATCTATTTTGGGCATTACGAATTAAATTAATTACTGCTTAACAACATTCCCTTTATATATATATATATTAGGATGTACGATAATTTTGGTGTAAATTCAATAATTTTGTGGTCACAATACGATAATTCTCCATTTAGAATCTGGCAACACTGAGGCCTGCACAAAAATGCAAGTCAGTCACTGCCGGTATATGAGGGAGAGTGTATCTCTTCCGCTCGTATATCCACCTTTGTCCTTTACTAGATGCCTTTCCATCTTTCGTTCCTATATGGGTGTCCCTATGGCCTATTAAATATGTTATAAGTGAAATGTCATCGTCTGTCTATACAAATTACAAGCTGTTCTCGATTATTCAAGCTTTATCCCAAAATGTACTGGAGACTGCTTTGTTTTTTAAGGCAGACTTGTCCCACTTGGAGAATTAAATGTGGAAAAAATAATCTGTTATATGTTTATTTACGTGATTTATTGACACTCATGGGTTGAATATTACTTTTAACGGTTGGTTTTAATTTTATGAGATACTTTTCTCCCAGTATTGTTGGCTTAAAAAGTAATAAAAGCATTAAGAGACTTCCTCCACATTTTAATCCTGAATCTAGTGAGCGAAATACTACGAGTTTCACATTCTTTCGTTCGGGTTAGTGTAAACTTTCGTATTATTTGGTTTGCTCTCACATAATGAGATAAATATATTGTAACAATACTTATATATCGAGATTTTGGTATTTTGTCCTTCAATACAGTTCTCCCCGGTGTGTAATATATGAATATAGTAGCGCCTCAATAGTTGCCAGATAGCTCTTTCTGAACAAAAGGTACTGGGAATCGAGTCATCACTTCTTAGCGCGATTGTACAGGCAGTTACAAGACAAATACATTACTGACCAATATACTCGGGCCTGGGACTGGGGAGTTACTTATCTACTGACGAATATACTCTGGCCTGGGACTGGGGAGTTACTTATCTACTGACGAATATACTCGGGCCTGGGACTGGGGAGTTACTTATCTACTGACGAATATACTCGGGCCTGGGACTGGGGAGTTACTTATCTACTGACCAATATACTCTGGCCTGGGACTGGGGAGTTACTTATCTACTGACGAATATACTCGGGCCTGGGACTGGGGAGTTACTTATCTACTGACGAATATACTCTGGCCTGGGACTGGGGAGTTACTTATCTACTGACGAATATACTCTGGCCTGGGACTGGGGAGTTACTTATCTACTGACCAATATACTCTGGCCTGGGACTGGGGAGTTACTTATCTACTGACGAATATACTCGGGCCTGGGACTGTAAAGGGCGCGTCATACAGAGGTCGAACGTGGGGAGACAAACTCCCAAATAGGATGACTTACAAAAAAAATTCAAATTTCAGCTGGTTCGGGTTGAAACGGGTCAATTCGGCCAGGGATCTTGAATATTCTGGGGACGTTCTGGGGATGTTCATGAGTGCAGGCGAACATCTGGTGGATCGCCCAGAAGTTAAGTCGGGTGTTAACTTCTGACCGACAATCGGCTGTAAAAACCGTTAAAAAATGGTAGGCTTTCGTTAGGCTTACATTAGTGTTAAGTTCTTCTAATTAGGCCCATGTTCTGCTCTAACTTCCACCATATTTATCACCATCATCATCATCATCACCACCACCACTATATTTATCACCATCATCATCACCACCACCATATTTATCACCATCATCACCACCACCACCATATTTATCACCATCATCATTACCATCACCACCACCACCATCATCGTCACCACCACCACCATATTTATCACCATCATTACCACCACCACCACAATCATCATGATCATCACCACCACCACCATACTAATCACCATCATCATCACCACCACCACCACAACCATCATCATCATCATCACCACCACCATATTTATCACCATCATCATTACCACCACCACCACCATATTCATCACCATCATCATTACCACCACCACCACAACCATCATCATCATCACCACCATCATAATCATCATCATCATCAGTAGCAGCCATTATTAACCCCTTCAGGACCATGATGCCATTTTACCTTTGATTCTGGCTAGAAGTAGATGATTTTATGCAGTTTAAGAAGGACCTATGATACTATGAGGGTATATTGAGATCGCATTTACCCATTTAAGTCGTAAAAGGTAGATTACAAACTAAAGAACATCGTCTAATGGTAACCAGAATATGATGAACATTACGTACTGGTGGTGAAGGGGTTAAGGGAGACCACCTCGCTTTTCTTCTATTTCTCTCCCTCTCCCTTTGGCTTGTATCCATTCGACCCTATTCAGCCTACTGTTTTAAAAATAAATAAATAATAATAATAATAATAATAATAATAATAATACGGTAATAATGATGATAATAATAATGATAATAATACAAATACTAATAATAATACGGTAATAATACGGTAATAATAATGATAATAATAATGATAATAATAATAATAATGATAATAATACAAATAATAATAATAATAAAAACATATAAATTTAACAGTTGGTTATAATTTAATTGTAGGTGCAATTAAAAAGAAAAAAAAATTCCCACAATGTATCGGTGAAAATGGGGAGTGCAAATACGGGCGGACTGAAGATATGCTTTCACCTACGGTGAAATTCCACATATTGTTATTTTTGTTGTTGTTGTTGATGAAATCTTATAGAATAACCTTTCCTCTTGCCGTTCATGAAAACAAAAATATAAAAAAACAATTATTATGGGTGAAAACCGACTGAGAGTTAATATGTTGCTGCGGAATGGATTCTATAAGAGCGAAAAACTATCGTTATTGATTTATTTCTATAAAATCCAATATTGATGATAGAATAATCTAAACACCGCCATCATGTTCAGCGGACATATATATATATTTTTGTTTTGAGAGTAAGCTAAATTTGTACATTTTTCGATAGAAAAATGTCTCCGGCGAAGGCGGATTTCTCCATATAATGCTGGCTCCCTATCGCTCGCCAGGAAGAAATCGACACCTGGATAGGGATAAACGTCTTCAAACAGTTGGCTGAATGGAGCCGAATGGATACAAGCCAAAGAGAGAGGGAGAAAAGAGAAAAAAAAGAGAGGTGGGCCCCCTTAACATTCCCCTTCTACAACGCCAATACATTCTTTATAGAGGTTCCCACATTCCCACATTCCCACATTCGTTTAGCATCGTGTAAAGTTGTCTGATGTTCTTATAGGTTCTTTCATGTCGTTGATGTACAGCTGATCATCGTACCTCAGTTTTGACTGGTCGGCTGAGTCGGGGTATATTCCAGTTACAGTAGAGTCATGGTCATGCATTAATCGACTTACATTCGAGTCATGTTGGGTCTCTGTCGTCAATCGCTCGTGGCTATTGGGTTACATTCTAGGCTCGTTCGGGGCACTGTCTGGGGATGTTCTTATCAAAACTTCGGGACAATTTTGGTTGATTTGGTTCAAATATGCAAGTCATCCAATTCGGGGCTTTGTCGCCGGACGTTCGACTTCTGTATGACGCGGCTAAGGGTTAAGAAGGACCTATGTTACTAAGAGGGTTTATTTTGATCATATTTGCCCATTTAGGATGTATAGGTAGATTACAAACTAAAGAAAATTGTCTAATGGTAACCAGAATATGATGAAAAAGACTTCAAGGTGCTGAAGGGGTTAAGGGGAGATATCTACTTCAAGGATTCTTTTCTGAACCCCTGTCTCCCTGATTCTTATCCCCATTTGTTTTTATATTTTAAGACGTTCACCCCATTAGTTTGACAATTTTAAGAACTTCGCCCCATTTTATTTCAATTTTAAGATCTTTCGTGCCATTTAGGTGTCAATTTCTTTTTGGCGAGCATTAGTGAGCCTCTTATTTAAGAGGAATGAACCTTTGGCAGGGACATTTTTCTACCGAAAAATTTACAAATTTATCTAAGGGGTGTCATTTTAAGCTTGATGGAGGTCCAGTCCTCGGTTCCTTCTCTACCAGGTTCCAATATAATATATTTATCTCGCTTGGTTGGACATTAGCGTCACGTTGGGCCAATATAAGTATATTCATGGCTCTCTCAAGGCAAGGTTTATCGCAAGGTACGAGATTCCAACCAGGCGTATAATATTTACTGGAAAGTGTTCGTTAAAACCTTCAGCTAGTTAGTTAAAATAGAACTTCAGAGGCCATAAAAACATATCCTAATCTTTGACCCGATCCTATCCCTTGCTCCTAATTCCCCTGCACAACCCCCACATATCATGCTGCCCGAGAGCAGCCCTCTGCGGGTCCCCCTGACAAGACAAGATAAGAAAACTGGAGTCTGCAATGAGCTGATTGGCCTACGTAAGGCAGATACCTTTTAAACTCAACCCATCTCGTTCATCTATCTATCTATCTATTGCCTGACGCCGTGATCCCTGAAGGGGTGCCACGAACGAACCGCCTCCATGCACCTCTGACCCCAGTCAGTCGACGCCCCTCCTCCCAACCAGCACCGCCTTCATTCATATACTTCCTCACTCCTTCCTTCCACCTCTCCTTCGGTGCACCGCTCCCTCTCTGTCCTTCCACCTCGCTCTTGTACACCCTCTTAGTCATTCTCTCGCTTTCCATACGTTCCATATGGCCGAACCATCTCAAGTTGTACCTTTTCACACTTTCCAGCTCATCTACCTCCACACCACACCTCCTCCTTACTTCCTCATTCGTCTGTCTATCCCTCCATGTAACTCCGCACGCACTTCTCAAGTAACTCATTTCCACCGCTCTCACTCTTGGTCTGAGTCTCTTCCTAAAAGTCCATGCTTCGGTTCCGTAAGTCAGTGTCGGGATTACCACACTGTCATGCAAGGACTTCTTCACTTCCATACTGACCACCCTATTTCTTGTTACTGCTTTCAATGTTCCTACAACCCTCTTCCCCTGTTGCACCCTCTCCCGGACTTCTTCATCCATAGTCCCATCTTTACTCAACACGCTGCCCAGATACTTACAAGAGCTGACGATCTCCATAGCCTGACTGTTCAACTTCACCTCACACTCTGTGACTTCACCCCTTTCGAAGACCATAACCTTGCTCTTCCCCGCATTTACCTTCAAATTCCGTTTTTCGCACACTGTTCCAAACTCATTTACCAGACCTTGTAACTCCCATTCATTATCGCTCATCAAAACCATATCATCCGCAAACCAACCGCAGTATAGGCAGCTTCCACTCATTTCCTTCCCTTTTCAGCGAACACCAACATCCACTGCTCTTCCTAGTATGGTATTTCTTTCATGACTCCATCCATATATACAGTAAACAACCATGGGGACATCACACACCCCTCTTTCAACCCAACATTCAGGTCAAAGAACTCGCTCTGCTCATTCTCCACACATACTGCCGCCTTTGCATCTCGTTCTCGTTCATATGCCTCTCTAATTTTATCTTGAAGTTCTCTATTGTTCTTGATCCTACCATATAACTCGGTAGCCTATTCCACGTGTCTACAACTCTGGATTATAAAGCCAGCACACTGAGTTAGGAATAGCATCAGGACTGGAGCCCCTTTTCGAGAACCCCCAACTAATTCAGTGTGCCCATTAGCTACTTTTCCCCCTAGATCTGAAGGCATTTATTTTGATCTAGAGGCAAATTTATACATCTAGCGACATGAATTCAGCGATATTCTGGAGATTTGAACCATGTTAGAGTGATACCCTAGAGATTGTGACATTATTTTGCTACAGCTGACTTGATTTGGTAACCTTGCCAGTCCAGAAAAAATGTCCCTCCTAAAATTACAGGCTATCTATCGCTCGCCAGGAAGAAAATCAACACCTAAATGGCACGAAAAGTCCTAATATTGACAAAGATATGGGTTGAAAGGTCTTAATATCGCCAAACTAATAGAACAAACGTCTTAACATTTGAAAACTGATGGGGCTAAACATGAGGGAGAAGGGAGTCGAGAAAATGAAAAGTGGGACTAAACGCAAGCAAGAGCGAGAGAGAGAGAGAGAGACATACAGACAGAGAGAAGAGGGTGTATGGAAGCACAAAGAAAGAAATCTAGTGTTGCCAATTTAGCTACTTTCCCGCTAGATCTACAGGTATTTACTTCGATCTAGAGGCAAATGTTTACATCTAGCGACATGAATCCTCGCAATAGTCTGTATATTTGAGCCATTTTAGAGCGATATTCTAGAGATTGTGGCATTTGCTAGCGATTTTCGGCTTATATTTACTATCTAGCAGACATGATTTGGTAAACCTATGCAGCGTGGGCAGGTAGGCCGTGTGTGGTTGGGGGGGGGAGGGGTGGGTGGATTGGTGGATGGGTGTGAAGGGGGGGGGGTGGGGGGGATGGTGAATGATGGGAGGAAGGTAAGGTTGGACATAGTAGTGAGGGGGGAGAGGAGGGGGGGGGGGGTGATAAGGCAGCACATAGGGGTGGGGAGGGCGTTACGGCAGCACATATGGGGGGGGGGGTGTAAGGAATGGGAGCGTAGGGTTACCAGATGAAGTCCGCTAGGTAGTAAATATATGCCGATAATCGCTTCAATAATGGCACAATCTCTACAGTATCGCTCTAAAATGGCTCGATTCTTCATAATATCGTTAGAATAATGCCGCAATCTCTACAATATCCCTCTATGGAATATCGCTAGAATTCATGTCGCTAGATGTACAACATTTGCCTCTAGATCGAAGTAAATACCTCTTGATCTAGCGGGAACGTAGCTAAATTGGCAACACTGATTGGGGGGTGAGGGAGTACGGAATACAAAGGAATACAGACTCCAACAAATCTATTGGTCCTTACGGAGCAGTTTGGATATCTAAACTAATAATCTACTGACTACTATGTCTGTTTTTGTTTTCTTCAACTGACGGTTAATTGCTAAGTTCCCATCAAGATTTCTGGTATTTTGAAGATTTTGTAGTGAAATATGGTGCTAATTATATAAACTTGGTCTCAATATGATGCAGAGACATCGTAGTTTCATATATTCCATTAAGTATCGAGATATTAGCTAATAAGGCATTCAATTTATCGTCGGCTGAAAGGGAACAGGGTAGGTAGAGAAAAGGATAGCAACGAAGAAGGCTCCTCCCAACCCACCACTGTAGGGGGGGGGGGGGGGAGGGGGGATATAGGGAGTAGGGAGGGAAACGGAGGAGGACGGGGGGGGGGGGATGTAGGGAGTAGGGAGGGAAACGAAGAAGGAAGAGGGAGCGGGAGGAAGTAGGGAGTAGGGAGGGAAACGGAGGAAGAGGGAGGGGAGGGGGGGAAGTGGGAGTAGGGAGGGAAACGAAGAAGGGGGAGGGGGGAATGTAGGGAGTAGGGAGGGAAACGGAGGAAGAGGGAGGGGATGTAGGGAGTAGGGAGGGAAACGGAGGATGCAGGGAGTAAGGAGGGAAACGGAGGAAGAGGTAGGGGAGGGGGGATGTAGGGAGTAAGGAGGGACACGGAGGAAGGGGGGGGTGGATGCAGGGAGTAGGGAAGGAGGAAGGGGGAGAAGGGAGGGAAACGAAGAAGGGGGGGGGAGGCGGATGTAGGGAGTAGGGAGGGACACGGAAGAAGAGGGAGGGGGTAGGGAGTAGGGAGGAAAACGAAGAAGGGGGATGTAGGGAGGGAAACGCAAGAACGGGGAGGGGGGATGTAGGGAGTAGGGAGGGAAACGAAGAAGATGGAATTGGAGGGAGAGATGTAGGGAGTAGAGAGGAAGGGGGGGGGGGGGAGGACATTGCCTGCCTTGGTGCCAGATGTATGACTTTCTTGCACTCAAACCGATCCGTAGATTCTATAAATATTCCGTTCGGGCAATCCTTAATTAAATTGCTACCTTATAAAGTTCAGTTATTGCACCTAATGAAGATAAATATGGAGCATTTACTATATTAAGTGCGTAATTTAATGAATTAAAGTAATCGTCTCCTGTCACTTCGTTCAAGTATTAACCCATACAGTACCAGTGACGTAATTTTAATTATTTTCTGGCAACTGTTAGACGCTTTTAATCAGTTTAAAGCGGGCCTCCAGCTATTAACAGGCTACAAACTATCTCACTTAACCCTTTGTATTACTCCAGATCCTCCCTAAACTGCACAAAATCGACATTTATAATATTTCGGCTACCTATATTCCTCCATCATTAGTCTAGTTACCGGTACCAAGGTAAAATATTCCAGAAATGTTGCCAGAAAAATGTTGATCATCGAATGTTGACTATAAAAGCTTTCGCGTGATACCGGCATAAGTCAAGAGTAGCGTCAGGACTGGAGCCCCGCCCCTTTTCAAGAATTTCAGTCCCTTGTGTAGGATGTGTGTTGTGTGGGTCGCATCATGGCAAGATCTCTCAATTAGCAAGGTATCGCCCCCGCTTTTAAAACATTACTTACGGCTTGATTAATATTATATATGCGCTTTTTATAGCTCTATTATGCTTTTGAGTAACTGATGATGGATAATTACGGTTGTGTTTGGTGTTTTTTATAGCTAATAGGAGTAAATTAGTTAGTTAATAGAGGGTTTAGTGTGATCATTTCGGCGTATTATTGACATTCATCAGCTCATCTCTCCTTCTCGCTTTGGACACGGTGACGGAAGGGCGTGGTGTGATTTACGCGAGTTTTCTTTTCTTTGTGCGAGTGTTTTTACCGACGATGGGTGGACTGTGGGCGGATGGGCGGCCCGTGCAGACAAGGGGTGGTAGAACATCAAGCCGAATTGGATTGGTAAGTTGCATTAGTGTTTATTGAAGGATATTACCAGGGAATTTCGGACACGTGGACTGGTCGCTAATCTATCCTTGCCACACGTCGCCTTTCATGACCATCATCGGGCCGCTCCATTTGACGCATAGGCTACCTGTATTGTATTATTATATATTGTTATGTATTATGTAGCGGAAATTGAAGGATAAAGGGTAATAACGCTTTATATATATTTATTAAAGAAGGAAACATAAGAACATTAGAGAATGGGAGTCCGCAGAGAGCCGTTTGGCCCACACATGGCAGATCCCTTTCACACTCAACCCATCTCGTCCATATGCCTATCTAATTTTATCATGCTCTCACTTGGTAGCCTATATGGTGTTTTATAAAATCATCGCATTTATCCACGCGTTTCATATTGTTTCGTTAGTTTGTCTTGTTTTTCATAATTCATTCATACACGTTTTTCCTTATTGCCTGTCTTGCGTTTTCATAACTTCTAGCATTCATCCACGTGTTTTCTTATTGTTTGTCTTGTTTTTCATACTGCATTCCTACACGCGCTTTGTTATTGTTGTCTTGCTTATCATAACTTCCTGCATTCATCCACGCGTTCCTTATTGTTTGTCTTGTTTTTCATAATGCATTCATCCACGTTTTTGTTTTATTGTTTCGTTTATGTTTTGCTTTTCATAACTTCCCGCATTCAAACACGTTTTTCTGTATTGTTTCGTTAATTTTGTCTTGTTTTTCATAACTTACTGCTTTTATCCACGTGTTTCCTCGGTGTTTCGTTCTTGTTTGTCTTGTTTTTCATAATGCATTATTCCACGTATTTCCTTATTGTTTTGTTTTTCATAATGCATTCATCCACGTGTTTTCTTAATTTTTCGTTATTTTTGTCTTGCTTTTTATAACTTCCCGCATTTATCTACGCGTTCCTTAGTGCATGGTTTGTTTTTCACCTTATTGTTTCGTTAATGTTCGTCTTGTTTTTCATAATGCATTCAACCATATTCTTCCATATTGTTTCGTTATTATTTATGTCGATTATAAGCACCACAGTCTGCCGCACTTTGCTTTTATTTGGTCATCTTTCCTTTATATTATTACTGCTTTGATGTTCTTATGTTGTAACGTTTAGTATTTTGGAATTAGCACACACATCCGCTTATTAATAATTATTGGTGATTATTTTTGTTCTCCATTATTTAATACCAGTGCATGAATTCACGGGTTGTATTTTGATTGGTATTTATTGTCACTACTGTACACTTAAGGTTTCATTTACAGGGAATTCTTAAGTGGGGAATGAAGTAAACAGATGAATATATGAACAGGCAGACCGTATGAATAATGATACTGCCATAATTATGTACCGTACAAAATATATGCACAGGCAGACCGTATGAATACTGATACTGCCATAATTATGTACCGTACAAAATATATGCACAGGCAGACCGTATGAATACTGATACTGCCATAATTATGTACCGTACAAAATATATGCACAGGCAGACCGTATGAATACTGATACTGCCATAATTATGTACCGTACAAAATATATGCACAGGCAGACCGTATGAATACTGATACTGCCATAATTATGTACCGTACGAAATATATGCACAGGCAGACCGTATGAATAATGATACTGCCATAATTATGTACCGTACGAAATATATGCACAGGCAGACCGTATGAATACTGATTCTGCCATAATTATGTACCGTACGAAATAATTTATCTTTTATATTTCGTGTAAAAATCGTAAATTCTTTGATCGTCATGAAATGAAAATTAGTTAGTTTATGGGAGAGTGGAATACTGACCAGGATTCGAACCCATTAACTCGAGGTATTTTTGGAAGATTGGACACCGTATCCACTCGACCATCCGCTCATGGTCAAATGGATACGGTGCCCAACTCTTCCATAAATACCTGGAGTAAGGGGGTTCGAATCCTGGACAAGATACCTCTCTCCCAACCTGTACATTATCCTTCGTCAGTGTATATTTTTGTAGGTACGTATTTTTTATTTATGTGTATGGAGGAGACAAAGGGCATTTATGTATAGACACAGGCACATACCCCATAGCTGGGGGTGGCCGACTCGAGACAGGGATAGAATAAATAAAAACCCTCGCACATCTTTTTAGCAGTATAATTTCACGCGGCCTAAAACGTGGGTAAGTAGTATAACCGTAATATTTCAGCTAGCGATCCCTGGATCTCCTTGGTGGAGTTGAAGGAGGTGTGGTGTGGGCGGTGATGAAGCTAGTGGTAACTAGTAGACCGCCCAGGAGAACCTATACATCATAACACAGCCTTGTATATGGTGGATTAGGATAACTTCATTACATATACAGCCAGATGACATTCTCTCTCTCTCTCTCATGGAGGAGGCAGAAAGCAAAGATGTCTGTAACAAATCCCCCCCACCCCCTTTTGTGTGCTATGTCGTCTGCCAATCATATGGTATTCCTTCTTTCACACTCCCAAACATATCATACTACCCATGAACAGAATAGTAGAGGCGTGTTGTACCGGAGTCTTGCATAGCTACAAGTCATCTTTCCCTCATCCTATGACTTAAATTGCTTCAAACTCCGTGTGTCCAGGCATTTTGGCTCGTACATTCCTTGATTTTGGCCCTGTCACTCTTTCAACTCTGGGGGAGGCAAACGTCGCAGGCAGATTTGTATGTTGTCTCCATCATCCATATAGATAAAATATGTGTGTAAGATATAAGATCAAAATACTGTACCGGTACCGTAAAAGAATATTGGAAAAACATAGGCACACATAACCCTCTCAGTACCAGTGCCGTCCTTTTAACTATATTCTGGTTACTATTAGACTTTGGTTTAGGTTATAAAGGGCCTCCAGCACTGTCTCACTTAAACCCTTTTTACTACCACAGATCCTTCCAAAACTGCACAAAATCGTCTTAATAATTACTAAAATGGAATACAAAAAAACGTCGCCGGTACAAAAAGGGCTACAGGGATAATTTAGAAGGCCTCTCGTGGAAGGCTATATTTACGTGGGGGAAATTTAGTCACGGACATAAATTTAAGGAGGAGGAAGAGTATGGGGAAGAGTAGACGGAGGCTAAGGAGGTGGAGGAGGAGGAGGAGTAAAAGGAGGAGGAAGACGGGGAGGAGGAGTAAAAGGAGGAGGAATACAAGGAGGAGGAGGGGGTGGGACGAGGAGGAGGAGGGGGGGAATGAAAGGAGGAGTAGGGGGGAGAGTAAAAGGAGGAGGAGGACGAAGTCGACGAGGAGGAGGGGAAGGAAGACGAGGAGGGGGGAGAGTACAAATTACTTATATACTGCAATAGACTTATTGGTCCTTTCGTGGCAGCTTGGATATCTACACTGCTAAGCTTTGAACTACTAGGTAGGCTAAACAATAGGATAGTAAAGCAGAAGGAGGAGGAGGAACATGTTTAGTAGTAGTAGTAGTAATACGATGAGGAGGAGGAGGAGGAACAAAAAATATTGCTTTTGAAAATGGAAAATCAGGGGGAAGGGGGGAATAGACAAAAACAACACTGAAGAAGATATTTATGATGGTGGTGGAGGAGCAAGAGTATAAAAGAGCACAGTCAGAAAGAGAGTGAGAGTACCTTTCCCAATCCACCTCACCATACAGTATAGCACACGTAGTATGTAAATGACCGTAACCATGTTATATACTTCCACCACGGACCCCACAGACAATATACCCGGGCCGGGGGAACAGCCATAAAGTCTGTCCCGGGGCACAATACAGACAGGTATGTGGCCCACGAACAAGGTAGCGTAGTATGTAAATTACCGTAACCATATAATTTACTTCCACGCACCCCACAGACAATATACCCGGGCCGGGGGAACAGCCATAAAGTCTGTCCCGGGGCACAATACAGACAGGTCTGTGGCCCACGAACAAGGTAGCGTAGTATGTAAATGACCGTAACCATATAATATACTTCCACCACGGACCCCACAGACAATATACCCGGGCCGGGGGAACAGCCATAAAGTCTGTCCCGGGGCACAATACAGACAGGTCTGTGGCCCACGAACAAGGTAGCGTAGTATGTAAATGACCGTAACCATATAATATACTTCCACGCACCCCACAGACAATATACCCGGGCCGGGGGAACAGCCATAAAGTCTGTCCCGGGGCACAATACAGACAGGTATGTGGCCCACGAACAAGGTAGCGTAGTATGTAAATGACCGTAACCATATAATATACTTCCACGCACCCCACAGACAATATACCCGGGCCGGGGGAACAGCCATAAAGTCTGTCCCGGGGCACAATACAGACAGGTATGTGGCCCACGAACAAGGTAGCGTAGTATGTAAATGACCGTAACCATATAATATACTTCCACGCACCCCACAGACAATATACCCGGGCCGGGGGAACAGCCATAAAGTCTGTCCCGGGGCACAATACAGACAGGTATGTGGCCCACGAACAAGGTAGCGTAGTATGTAAATGACCGTAACCATATAATATACTTCCACGCACCCCACAGACAATATACCCGGGCCGGGGGAACAGCCATAAAGTCTGTCCCGGGGCACAATACAGACAGGTATGTGGCCCACGAACAAGGTAGCGTAGTATGTAAATGACCGTAACCATATAATATACTTCCACGCACCCCACAGACAATATACCTGGGCCGCGGGAACAGCCATCAAGTCTGTCCGGGGCACAATGCAGCCAGGGTCTGTGGGTCAGGCTATTTTATACAACCCTTTTCAGAGCTTTAAGGGAGGATGGTTCATATTTTCGCCGATGTTTTCCAACGTACCTTGGGGAGACACTTGTTACGGGCAGCTTTGCCTTTTGTCTCCTTCATTCACATACATAAAGTGAAAGAATGGTCAGAACTGAAATACAGAAGATATACTGGCCCCCTGGTGGACCTAGGGTAATGAATATATACAGTACATGAGGGAGCAAGGGCTAAATGGTTTTAACGAGCTGAAAATTACACCTTGGGAGTCCACGAGGGAGGCTCAGTAATGGACCCTGTTAGATATATTGTCCTGGTGGTGGACCTAGGGTAATGAATATATACATGAGGGAGCAAGGGCTAAATGGTTTTAACGAGCTGAACATTACACCTTGGGAGTCCACGAGGGAGGCTCAGTAATAGACCCTGTTAGACTTGCAAAGTGTGGCCTCTCTTAGTCCGGAAGTTGATGTGCGCACTAACGCACGCACGCGGATACACACGTATAGATATATAGATATATAGATATATAAGGAAGAGTAACACCAAAACTTAAAGGAACATATTTATTCTCTAAAACGTGCGACGTTTCGACACCACCTTGTGTCATTATCTATCTATCTATTGCCTGACGCCGTGATCCCTGAAGGGGTGGCCACGAACGAACCGCCCCCATGCACCTCTGTCCCCAGTCAGTCGACGCCCCTCCCCCCAACCAGCACCGCCTTCGTTCATATACTTCCTCACTCCATCCTTCCACCTCTCCTTCGGTCTACTTCTCCCTCTCTGTCCCTCCACCTCGCTCTCGTACACCCTCTTAGTCATTCTCTCGTTTTCCATACGTTCCATATGGCTGAACCATCTCAAGTTGTTCCTTTTCACACTTTCCAGCACATCTACCTCCACACCACACCTCCTTCTTACTTCTTCATTAGTCTGTCTATCCCTCCATGTAACTCCGCACACACTTCTTAAGTAATTCATTTCCACTGCTCTCACTCTTGATCTGAGTCTCTTCTCAAACGTCCATGCTTCGCTTCCGTAAGTCAGTGTCGGGATTACCACACTGTCATGCAAGGACTTCTTCACTTCCATACTGATCACCCTATTTCTTGTTACTGCTTTCAGCGTTCCTACAACTCTTTTCCTCTGTTGCACCCTCTCCCGCACTTATTCATCCATAGTCCCATCTTTACTCAACACACTGCCCAGATACTTAAAATAGTTGACGATCTCCATAGCCTGACCGTTCAGCTTCACCTCACACTTTGTGACTTCACCCCTTTCGAAGACCATAACCTTGCTCTTCCCCGCATTTACCTTCAAATTCCATTTTTCGCACACTGTTCCAAACTCATTTACCAGACCCTGCAACTCCCATTCATTATCACTCATCAGAACTGTATCATCCGCAAACAGCAGTATAGGTAGCTTCCACTCATTTCCCTTCCTTTTCAGCGATACACCAACATCCACTGCTCTTGATAGTATTTCTTTCATGACTCCATCCATATATGTCATTATCAAGCCTAAAAAAGATAAAAAGAACTGTAGTTAAACATTTTGCTATTAAATATACACACGTAAAAGTAGGTTAAATGATTATAATGAGTATTAATGACCCGAGAGGGAGAGCGAAACTGGTCGAAGGAATGGTAGATAAATAGATATAGATAGAGATAGATAGGTAGATAGATGGATAAATAAATAGATAGATAGGTTGATAGATTGATACTTTGGTTTAGCACATCATACATCGTAGATTGTATACGTAGTGAAATAATAAATTGTCAACAAAGAAAGCAGATCTCAGTTTAATCTAACATCACAAGTGTAAAACTGTAGTCCCAAAACAGAACCCTTACCAAATATAATTGACACAGTAAGCATACACCACACACACACACACACAACAAACACACACACACACAACAAACACTCACACACACACAGAAACTCACTCATACACACACATATACGCTCACTCATTCACACTCACATACACACACTCATTCACACACACACACACACACACACATACATACACGCACAGCCCGTAGCCTAGTAGGTAGAGCTCTCGTCTCACACACGAGGGGTCGGGGGTTCAATCCCCTGCCGGGCGGAGACAAATTGGGCTTGTCTCCTTTCATGTGTTAGCCTCAGTTCACCTAGCTGTAAATAGGTACCTGGAATAAGTGGACGACGTTGTGACGTCCCATCTGGGATTGGCAAAAATGGTACAAGGCGAGATGGGTATCATATGGTTCACCTAAGCTGATGGCTACCTAAGCCTTCGGGCGAGACGGTACCGTCTATAGTGAGAATGGTACCATACAGATCCACCCTAAGCCTTTGTTTCCGATGTCGCCAATTGGCTAAATACAGACTACACACACATCCACAGCCATTCCAACAGTACATAAAACACTTAACATGCATTTCACGCAATACATTCCCAGTTAAGGAGGCGCGATAATAATGAGCTTAGCTCGCATTGCGTGGATTCCCCTTGACGAACAAGTAACTGAGTAACTGAGTAACAGGCAAGCTCATGCACACACATTTACTGTATGTACTGTACGGCTGTTCACTGATTGACTTATGGAAGAGCGCGCACACACTCACTCACTCTCTCTCTCTCTCTCTCTCTCTCTCTCTCTCTCTCTCTCTCTCTCTCTCTCTCTCTCTCTCTCTCTCTCTCTCTCTCAGACACTAGCTAACATTAACTTGGTCATATACCATGTTTTAGGATTGATAAACTTATTAATTGATTGATATTGGTTCTTACCTGTGTTCGCATATCACGCTAGTCGAAGTGTGGGTTGGTTATTTAATTACGTTAGGATTTCAGAAGTTATCAACCCGGCTGGATTACTAGGCCAGCACACTGTAAGTCAAGAATAGCGTCAGGACTGGAGCCCCTTTTCGAGAATCCCAGTCGCTTGTGTGGGTAGGGTGTGTATGAGTGCGCGCGCGTGTGTGGGGGGGGGGGGGGGGGGGGGTGCAAAGTAGTTCCCATTCTATCAGCAGCTCATATATTAACCCTTACAAGATAATAATATGCATTTTTTGTTCTGGCTATTATTAGACGTTTTAATTCGGATTAAGAAGGGTATATGGAAGTTTAAGACGGTCTTTACCCCTATAATTCCCACAGATCCTTCCTAAACAGTATTATATCGACTAATAGGAACCAGAATAAACTGTAAACATGCGTCACGATCTTCAAATGGTTAAGTTATCAGAAGGATCAGTTAATGCAAGGTTCATGTCACTAGGCCTTCAAGGGACTGGAGTTCTCGAAAAGAGGCTCCAGTCCTGACACTACATTTGACTTACAGTGTGTTGGCATATTAATCCATAAAGGTTGATAGCCTCTGTAGTCCTATTTTAACCCCTTCAGCACGATGACGTAATTGTCATCATATATTGGTTACCATTAGACGATTTTCTTTGGCTTACAATATACTTCTAGGACTCAATGTGGTAAATATGATCTCAATAAACCCTCCAAATAACATAGGTCCTTCTTATTTCTTAAGCCACATAAAATAAATAATAATAATTTTTTTGCCAGAATAAAAGGAAAAAAGGCTTCATCGTGCTGAAGGGGTTACTTAACTAACTAACTATCTAACTACCGGTAACTAACTAACTAACTAACTAACACGAAAGATGCACCAAGTATTTTCCGAGTGACTGTACCATTCTGTATTTCACCTGAGCCCCGACCCCTTCACCTGGGAAGTGTATAAGTTTACAGGCAGTGCATAGAGAAAGGTTCACGTTTATGGCTATTTTACTATTCCCGTTCATGGCTGACATTTGCATTTGTACTCCGAACCCAAGGTGCCTTCATTACCATAGGAGATGACCGATAAAACCCAACACCACTGAGGTTAACTCTGGGAAGATGAGGTATTTTTTTTTTTTTTTTTTTTAATATGTGAATGAGGGAGGCAAAGGGCAAAACTGCCTGTGACAAGTGCCTTCCCTAGAGTTGAAAGAGTGACGGGGCCAGCATCAAGGAATGTTCGGGGATATGGGGCGATGGGATGATGGAAAGAGGAAGGGATGGGACGATGGTGATAGATGGGGCGATGGGTGGTGGCAGGAAGATACTATAGACTTTATCAGGACATCTCCCCACCTGATCTCCTCGATTAAAATTCGTTATAAAACCATATTAACCCTCTGAAGAATATAACGTATTTTGGCGATAAGACGATTTTATTCAGATTAGGAAGTGTATGTGGTAGTCAAGGGGTTAATTGAGACAGTGATGATTACCACAGATCCTTCCTAAATGGCATAAAATCGTCTAATGATAGCCTGAATAAAGTGTCAACATACGTCATAGTCTTCAAAGGGTTAAATGTCACTAATATACCATAGCCTACTAAATCATAACCTACTGTATACCCTGTTCCAGATAGGTAGGCCAGAAATCCTGACCCCTAACCTCTGTAACTCAAAAAGGGCTAGAGCAAATGGGCTGTAATTTTCCCCACCTATTCCCTGGCTGACCCGTCCCATATGGTAGAACATTTGCTTGATTAGTCGTTTGTGAATTATAGAGGTTAATGTTAGAGTTTATGCCAGCTTATTTGGAACAGGGTATAGCCTAGCCTAAATTTGGTCTGATATGGTATTTTAGGTTCCTCATTAGCCCTTTCGTTTTATATAAAGTGAATACGGGCGAAACAAGATAGGCCTACAGTAGCAAGTCTTCTCGCTAGCTGGTTTTCTCGCTACCAAGAATCAACTAATCTCAAAATCGTTAGATAATATAACCTGGTTAACTTATACTTCAAAATCTAGTTATGTTAGGGTAATGTTAGTTGTACTAGCTTTAACATAAAACTGAGCAAAAGGGAAAACAAGTGAAAAATGTGATAATCGAAGAGTGTCCTTCACTGCCATCATGTAATGTTCATCATAATTTGGTTACCATTGGACGTATTTCTTTGGCTTACATTATAATCTACCTCTACGACGCAAATGGTTAAATGCGATCTCAATAAACCCTATTAATAACATACAGTAGGTCCTTCTTAAACTGCATACAATCGTCTAAATGTATCCAGATTCAAAGTTAAAAAGGCGTCATGGTGCTGAAGGGGTTAACGGTCCCATTGTACATATCCATTATCAACATTTATGGGAATAAAGGGCTATTAAAAACCCGAACAAAAATATAAGTTAAATTATGATAGGTTATGATTTAGTAGTTATGTTAGGGGGAGGTTTATATTTTGTTCCCTAGACCTCCATCAAGCTTAACAATACAGCCCCTGGACCCCCTTTTAAGATACATTTTACATTTTTCGGTAGAAAAATGTCCCGGCCAATGGCCGCTTCCTCTTAAATTACAGTCTCGCTATCGCTCACCAGGAAAAAATCGGCATCTAAATGGCACGAAAGGTCTTAAAATTGACAGCAATGGGGCGAAACTTCTTAAAATCGCATAACTATTGGGGCGAACGTCTGAAAATATCAAAAGCAATGGGGCTAAACATGATGACGAAAGGGGTCCAGATAAAAATCCTTCAAGTGGATATCTCCCCTTAAGTTGTATAAGCATTGATAATTTTTTTGAAGCGAAGTGGTTTGGTAGCGAAATGACCACCTTCCTCCTCCTCCTCAAGGGCCCCCCAAGGTTCAGAGAGCTGTCGGTCGTGATTGCCTTAATTCAAAGCCTTGTTATCTTGGTTCGAAGCCTCGTTTACTCTGAGCTAATGCGCCGTAATGGTGATTGAAAATGGCAGTGGATGGCTGTGGTCTGGAGGTACAGTCTCTCATAAATATTCGTGGACTTGACCTATTTCAAATTATGGATGTATACCTCTAGAAACGAATGTATGAGTATAATTTATATCGTAGGCTTGTGCATAAACCTTTAACTGTCTTGTTAGCGTAATGGTTAGTGTGCGGAATGTCGGTGTGAGTATCCTAGGTTCGAATCCTAGGAGTACCACATGTATTATTTAGTTTCATTGGTTTCATTAATTGGATATATTTGTAAGTTAATTGGTGGGTTGGTGATATTATGAATGTCTATACATAGACTACAACACTGTGTATACTATTAATTGAAAAGCAAGTTCCCTCCCAAAAATTAAGCCAGGTTGTTATAACGGCTTAAAGAGACACATACGGGGTCCAGGGGGGGGGGGGGGGGGGGCACCAATTTGTATGAGTGACTGAACTGCATGCTAATAATTTCGGCTCCTATACTTACCTCACACCTCATCCTTTTTAACCCCTTCTGTACCGGCGACGTCTTTTGTACTATATTTCAGATATATTTAGACTATTTTATGAAGTTTAAGAAAGTTATTTGGTAGCTAAAAAGATTAATTGAGATAGGACGTAGCCTATTCATTGTTACAGGTCCTTCCTAAGCTGAATTAAATCATCTAATAGTTGCCAGAATATAATTAAATTGCAGGGGAAAATAATAAAACTGAGGGGGAGGTATTAATTACATCATTAAGGGGGGATGGTTGGTTTATCTGGCTCCCCTTCTCCCTCGTGTTTAGCCTCTTTAGTTTTGAGGTTTTAAGACGTTCGACCCACTAGTTTGTCGATTTTAAGACCTTTCGTCCCATTTATTTGTCAATATTAGGACCTTTCGTGACATTTAGGTGTCGATTTCTTTCATGGCGAGCCATATAGCCAGTCTGTAAGTTAAGAGCAACCGGTCGGGACATTTTTCTACCGAAAAATGTACGAATTTATCTAGAAGGTGGATCTTGGAGATGTTTTTTTTAAGTTTGATGGAAGTTTAGAGAGGAAACTAAAAAATAATTGAATATATAAATATGTAAACAAACAAACAAACAAACAAAAATAACCACTACCCCCACAACACAGCTGCACACGGCAATTAGTCGCGACAGTGTTTTGAAACTGTATCGAACCTAAGTGAGATAATACATTAATATATAACGGAAGTAAACGTTTCGAAGCTTCATATTACTGGTCGAAGCACAGTAAACTAATTGAGGGCGAGTGTAGACCTGTGACTAAGGATACTTTCGTCAGTGCTGCTCTGTAGTTACAAAGGATTGGAATTATCGAAAAGGGGCTCCAGTCCTGTCGTTGTTTTTGACATAGTGTGCTGGATAAATAATCCAGAAGGGTTGCTACCCTTTGAAGTTTTATTTTAACTAAATTGAAGCTTCATAATACTGGTCGAAGCACAGTAAAACAATTGAGAACTAGTATATACCAGTGAAAGTGGATAATTTCGTCAGTGTATTTCTGTAGTTACAAGAGACTGGAGTTTTCGCAGAGAGGTCCAGTCCTGACGTTATTCTGGAATTTAAGTGTGCTGGCTAAATAATCCAATAGGGTTGATAGCCTCCTAAGTCCTATTTTAACTAACTATATATCGTCAGTGTCGTTCGGTAGTTACGTTAGGGCACCGAGGAGTGGACTGACTGTGTAGTGCGGATGTGGGGTGCCCTCTCATCTGTAGTGCCCTTCAGGATAAATCTGCAGTTATACTACCCCTATTTTGTCGCTATTCTGTTGGTACTAATGGGTTAATATTATTAGTAGTAGACTTAGTATGGTTTGATGATGCGCGGAAATGTATATTTGACTTGAAATAGATACATTGAAGTATTACAAACCTTCGCGAACCCATAAACAGGGAACGTGAGCTGGGTTTAGACCGTCGCACACCCATAAACAGGGAACATGAGCTGGGTTTAGACCGGTCGCGAGACAGGTTAGTTTTCGGTTAGTTTAGGTTAAGTTAGGTTAAGTTAAGTTCGGTTAGGTTATGCTAATGTTAAAAATACTAAAATGTGACGGTCCTCGGTATTAAACAACACTATATCAAATAAAAAATAAAAAACAACAACAAATTACCTGAAAAACTCTTATCTGGTTGGTGATACATTTTTATCAAAATACTTTTTTTCCAGTTTCCGCATCTGCTGAACCATCCAAAAACACGCTAAAAGGCGTGTTTTGAAGGGGAGAGGTGGTAGGGTGTAGTGGGGGAGGGGTAGTATAACTGTAGATTTAATGGGGAAAATAGGTTTTCCCGAGATTTCTAATTAATTACAAACACTATATATGGTCAATATTTACGAGTCACACCACAGCTGCAATCTCATTTCTAATGGTAGTTTTGGGTTCCTATCATTCTATGTTTCATTGCTATATGCTTTTTATCCACCGGAAAATATTATTATATATATATATATTTTTTTTTTTTTTTTTTTTTTTTTTTTTTTGGCATTAACCTAACCTAAAAACCTAACCTAACCTAACTTAAATGTATTTGGGGGCTATTAGGTTAGGTTAGGTTAGGTTGGGTTAGGTTTTTTGGTTAGGTTAATGCTAAAAAAAAAAAAAAAAAAACAAGAAAAAAAAAAAATCCGGTGGAAAAAAGTATATAGCAATGAAGCATAGAATGATAGGAACCCAAAACTACCGTTAACAATGAGATTCCAGCTGTGGTGTGACTCGTAAATATTGACCCTATATATTGATGCAAATGAACAATTTTGTTTATAAAAAACACGTGGAAAATTTGTGGTATTAAAATAAAAAAAATCCGGTTAGGCTAATGTCTATGGTAAAATTCTAGTTTCACTTTCACAGCGATTTTAGTTTTTTCTTTTTTCTTTATTGTTCCGTTTTCTTTGATATACAGTGTTATTTTATAGCAAGGACTGCTGCAAATGAGTATTTACCCATTATCCAACAATCTAAAAACACGGCCCCCACTAGTGGGGAGGGCTATGAAGATCAGGGAAATTGTGGGGTAAAAGACCAAAATAAGGGGTAATATTAGAAGAACTCTGAATATAATCTATTGAAAATTAAAAATAAATAAAAATAGGATAATTCTACAGTTATACTACCCCTATTTTGTCGCTATTCTGTTGGTACTAATGGGTTAATATTATTAGTAGTAGAGTTAGTATGGTTTGATGATCCGCGGAAATGTATATTTGACTTGAAATAGATACATTGAAGTATTACAAACCTTCGCGAACCCATAAACAGGGAACATGAGCTGGGTTTAGACCGGTCTCGAGACAGGTTAGTTTTCGGTTAGGTTAGGTTAGGTTAAGTTAGGCTAATGTTAAAAATACTAAAATGTGACGGTCCTCGGTATTAAACAACACTGAATATCCAATACAAAATAAAAAACAACAACAAATTACCTGAAAAACTCTGATCTGGTTGGTGATAAATTTTTATCAAAATACGTTTTTTTCCAGTTTCCGCGTCTGCTGAACCATCCAAAAACACGCTAAAAGGCGTGTTTTGAAAGGGGGAGGTGGTAGGGGGTAGTGGGGGAGGGGTAGTATAACTAGATTTACCGTCCAAAAACCCAGTAACCTACTAAACCAATTAACTCTTATTTATTCAACTTAAAAAAGACGGTCAATATACAGGAGGCGCTACAATATAGGTAGCAAAATTCTAATGGTAGTTTTGGGTTCCTATCATCATATGCTTCATTTCTATATACTTTTTATCCCCGGGGAAAACAAAAAATCTTGGGATTTTTCATTTATTTTCTTGGGATTTTTTGTTTTGGTCATTAACCTAACCAAAAAACCTAACCTAACCTAACCTAACCTAATAGAATAGCCCCCAAATACATTTAGGTTAGGTTAGGTTAGGTTTTTTGGTTAGGTTAATAAAAAAAAAAAAAAAAATCCAAGAACAAAATAAAAAACCCAAGATTTTTTTCTTTTTTCCCGGGGATAAAAAGTATATAGAAATGAAGCATATGATGATAGGAACCCAAAACTACCATTATAATTTTGCTACCTATATTGTAGCGCCTCCTGTATATTGACCAAAAAGACATTAACCTAACAACCTTACCTAAGTTAACCTAGTATTATAGGTGGGGGCTGCCGCCCCCACACCCCCGCTGGTTGGGTATTATAATGTGGCCTCTGAAAAATATATAAAGGGTTTACTCGATTGATTCAACTTTAAAAAAAAATTAGCCTAACCTAACAACCTTACCTAACCTAACCTAGTATTATAGGTGGGGGCTGCCACCCCCACCCCCCGCTGGTTGGGTATTATAATGTGTCCTAGGTTACTGTGTTTTTGGACTCTGAAAAATATATAAACCCGAGCCAACTTTTGACAAAAGTTGGCTCGGGTTTATATATTTTTCAGAGTCCAAAATCACAGTACTGGTAACCTAGTAGGCTAAAGGGGTTTACTCGATTATAGTCAACTTTAAAAAGACATTAGCCTAACCTAACAACCTTACCTAACCTAACCTAGTTGGGTATTAAAATAATAAACAACTCTACCTACCAGGTACTAGGTGTTGGTTGGGTTGTCAGGGTTAGACTGGGTAGGGATCGTTTCTTGTTGACGTAGTACGTGTAGCCTAGTTGCAGCGCCAAAGTTTCTTGTCCTGTCAACTTACATTGACTACCGCAGCGAGGACAAATCACTTGGTAAGATTTTACGGTGTGACAGTTACAAGCTCCATCGATGTTTGTGTAGCCTATAGGTATGTTATATAATAGTCTTCAGTCCTATATATGTCCTTCCCTTCGCAAATGTATTATAAGGGAGATATAGGGTAAAACACAGAGTCTTGTCTGCATAATGACAAGTCCTGTGTTACGGGATTTCTGCTTTATAGATTTTTTTTTTCCCTCCTACCTTACTCGGGGGACCTTACAGTTGCGCGATTCAGTGCTGCTTTGGTAATTGCGTACATTTTATTTTCCCTCCCCTATAACATTTTCAGAGTCCCCACTGCACAAAGCCACTGTCACTTTGTTTATGTTCTCTCTGCTGGATTACACTTTTCCCGCTATCCACGTATTACTTTAGGTTAGGTTAGGTTAGGTTAGATTTCTTAGTTAGGTTCATGACAAGGGATCAGCTGGTAGTTATAGGATAAACTAGGGACACATACTAGCTGGTAGGTAAGGGTTATTCTTGTATCCAACGTTCTAGGTTAGGTTACTGTGTTTAGTATAACTAAATAAGTTGGTCACCAATTATTTTGCAATATTTGAAAACAAATATGGATTTTATATGCTCTAAACATAATATGAAAATGTTTTTTAAGCCTCGGCAAAACCTAATAAAAATATATGGTACTAAAATGGAATTTTGTCGTAACATGGTTGTCAATATCTTCCTATAGACGGCACCGATTCGTACACACGCCATTTTCACCTGTCTCCCGAGGTCTGTCCACCAGCTTTTTAGTCAACACTAACTCCACCTGCCCATAGGTTGGGTTAGGTTAGGTTAGGTTAGGTTAGGTTAGGTTAGGTTAGGTTAGGTTAGGTTAGGTTAGGTTAATTGATTAGATTAGATTAGATTGTGCATCCGCTTGATCAGGAATTCGCTCGAAGTGACTCGCATTCGTATTTACAGATACGGCCGAATACCGGTAGGCTACTAAATGGGCGCCGGCCCAACCGCCATGTTGTATCCCACGTAGGCCTACTAGGTACTACGGACACATTGTAGGCGTTAGGTGTGGATTAGGCTTGTATCCAATGTACTAGGTCTATGTTACTGGATATTTATGATTTAAATAATTGCTACGTTTTCGATAATCTGGTTATATGTCTTTGCAATTAGGGAATCATGAGCCGATTTCCGACATTTAGTTAGTCTTTTTCGATTCTCAAAATACGATCCAAGTTTTGCCAAAAATTGGCTGGGGTTTTCCAAAATTATGCTTTTTGGGGTTTGCAATTTCGGGAAACCTGAGCCAAATTTCTAAATGAGGTTACTGTAATTTTGTTGTCTACAAACTCTCCAAATCCGAGCCAGCTTTGGCCAAAACTTGGCTCGGGTTTTCGAAATATTGGGTTTTAGGCCTTTGAAATACCTTAAAACCCGAGCCAAGTTTTGCAAAAATACGTTTTAATCGCCGTTTTACGCATTTAACCCCTCATTTTCCCTGTACTTCATAGCCCTCCCCACTATCGGGCGGCGTGTCTTAAGATCGTTGTATAATGGGGAAACGGTTTCGCCGAGGGTTGTAATTATTTCCAAACACTATATATTGATGAAAACTAACAGGGAAAAATAAAAAAATCCATGGGAAAATTGGTGACCATCTTATTTAGTTTTTCCCTGTGTTTTTTTACTTCACAAAATCGCTAAACCCGAGCCAAGTTTTGGCAAATGTTGGCTCGGGTTTTCAAATTTTGGGGTTTAATGGACATGAAAACTCGAGCCAACTTTCAAAATTCAATTACTGGGGTTTTTTACTTTGAAAAATGCCCCCTATTTTTCCCCTTTTACCCCACAATTTCCCTGATCTTCATAGCCCTCCCCACTAGTGGGGGCCGTGTTTTTAGATTGTTGGATAATGGGTAAATACTCATTTGCGACAGTCCTTGGTAGAAAACAACACTGTATATCAAAGGAAAAATGCAAAAACAAATAAAACACATGCTAAAACTCGTGACTGTCACACCGTATCAATTTACCAATCACTTTTCTTGGGAGAACACCGTGGTTAGTTAAATAATTGAAGGCTTGCTTCGTTGTCCTCGAATGTTTCTTTAATGATTCGATGATGCACTGGAGCACATCCATCACACACGCTAGCCATGACTGGAATGATCGGAGGTGTGCGATCGGGTAGGCCTGTGATTTGCTTAAAGGTACGTGACGTATGCTTTGTGGCGGGGTTCTGCAATTGGTTATCAGGGTTGTAGGCGTGACTTAAGTAGCAATCGTGACTGTGATTGGCTCTATATTTCCAAAAATGACCGCAAGAGGGTGTTAGTTTAAACTGAAAGGAGCTCCAAAATCTTGTGCTGTCAGTACGACAATGGCGACGGCCCCATCTATGCGGAGGGATATTAACTTTTTGACAGTAGTTAATAATTCGATATAATGGATTTGCGCCGCTACGGACATATAAAGGAATGAAGTTTGGTGTATGACAAATTTATAGAAGCGATAGAAATTGATGAGTGTGCTGTGAAAGTGAAACTAGAATTAAACTGTCTTTTCAAAGTTGACCAAATCGAGTAATCTCCTAGATTGTTGGGGTATCTGAATTACAATTAAAAATGCTAAAAAAGTGCTTTCCGCACTTTCTAACAATAAAATACATGCTTACAAAGCATTAAAGTACAAAAATAAAATAAATAAAACTTAAAATAACAGGAGTTGTAGTTATGCAGAATTACCGCTCAGTAATTTCACACACACACACACACACACACACACACACACACACACACACACACACACACACACACACACACACACACACACACACACACACAACCATAAAAGTAGTTCTGATAGCCGCTCCTCTGTCCGTCATCCTCTCACACCCAACTCTTCAATCACCTCTCTCTCTCTCTCTCTCTCTCTCTCTCTCTCTCTCTCTCTCTCTCTCTCTCTCTCTCTCTCTCTCTCTCTCTCTCTCTCTCTCTCTCTCTCTCTCTCTCTCTCTCTCTCTCTCCACTTAATAACTTATATACTAACGTCGTTCTATGTGTTATTATGCAATCACCAACGCATCATTTCGTTAATTACATGTATCTGGTATTGTCAAACATCAAGACTTGATAGTGGTTCATGCATAATTTTCGTATACACTCTTGGTGGAGGGTAAAACATATATTAATCCAATCTGTATGGTCGACGTCTTTTTTATATTCTTGCTACTATTAAACGATTATATTCAGTTTAAAAAAGGCCTCTAGCAACTAACAGGCTTCGAACTATCTCGCTTAACCATTTATACTATGGTACCATATTATATCCTTCTTAAAATGCACAAAATCGTCTAAATGTTGCTAGACTAAAATTCAAAAGATGTCGCCGGTACAAACATGTTTAACAACTGTGACCCGTAGAGAAAGCTAGGTAGACTTGAATGTATCTGTGTGCTGTTTTGACAAAATATAATAGTTTAACCCCTCGTATTCCTTGTTCGTCAACAAACTCGCCACTTGATGGAAAATTAGCATTTTCATATAATTATGTTCGTGATATGAATGTGTTTTTTTAGCGTTTGTTTTAATTATATTAGACAGTTGATTTTACAAAACCGTTTCGGATTAGTTTCACGAATAGACATTTGACGGACAAGATCACGAAGCGCCACATTTATCTTAAAAAAAATGACGACTAAGATGTGAACTATTGCGACTGTTCCCTACCTACCCCAACCCTTCCCTACCCACTCCAACCCTTCCCAACCTCCTCTAACCCTACCCTACCTACCCACCCCAACTTTACTCAACCCTTCCCTCCCTACCCAGCTCACTCCACCCCTACCCTACCCTACCCTTTCCTTGTTCCTAACCGAACCCTACTCTTCCCACCCCAAACCTTCCCTACCCAACCCAAACCTACCATACCCTTTCCTTGCTCATAACCCCCCAACCCTTCCCTGCCCAACCACCCCTCCTCCTCCCTCCTCCTCCCACCACCACCACCACCACCACCACCACCACACAGGGCGTTGTGATTCCTGGTCTCCAGCGGTGGGTATATAATACAACACGACCCGATATATACCTGGACCCACCGGAAGGAATGTACTAATGAGAGAGAGAGTACCGCAGCGGTACATAAAGATCGGTAAAAAAAAAAAAAAAAATGTCACAACGATTGGTCAACTATAAAAAAAAATATTAATATTGAAAATAATAAGTCAAACCTAGTCAAACTAAGGAGGTCCACACTATAGAAACGCTATACACACACACACACACACACACACACACACACACACACACACACACACACACACACACACACACACAGTTATACAAACTTGCATACACATACATTTACAGTTATAGAGAAAGACGCTACGGCGTACAAGAATAGGTCAGCTTACCCGATATCATGGTCACTGTCTACTGGTTACTATTACATGATCACTATTCTGAACAAGAGTGCAGTATCTCTGCCATGTTGATTTCTTTTGGTGGGTTGGTTGGGATATCATAACTATGTTGAGGTCTTGGAATAACCATCAAGTATGTACAACGCTGAATATAGTTAAATGAAAGTGGAGAGGGGTAGTCGAATTTAAAAAAAATAATAAAAAATAATAATAACCCTTTCTATATCGACACCGAGTGATGATCCTTACCATATCTTAATAATCTGTTCATCAGTATATTTTGTTTACAAACTGATTATCAACCTCATGATTTCCAGCAGCCTTTTGTAAAACAGATAATTACCTCCGTCAACGAAGTTAAACGGGTGTTATGTTTTGTGTTTTCTGTTTGTTTTTTCGTTTATTTGCAAACAAGATATCTTAAAAGTTATGAACCGACTTTCAATAAGTTTTGGTGAGCTGATTGGATATGCGCTAAGGAAGAGCGATTCAATTTAGGTTATCGGTAGAGAGCGTACCTCCGCCAGCGTTTATGGCTTACAAAATTCGAATCGATGTTCACAACATTTGGTGGGTAGATAAGCTATGCGCCTAGGGAAAATTTATTCCATTTAGGAAGAGATCGGTAGAGCAGCGCATACCTCCACCAGCGTACAAAGGAGTACAAAGGAAATCAAGCAACACCAGGTCTAGTGACCCTTCTAGGCTGCTTGTCCTCCAAAACACTGAGGATCAAGTGTCCATACAGTGGTTTAGAGTGGGTAAGGGAACATTGGAAAGGGAACTACTGCCCTGGAACTGATGTCCGTGGCAGGATTGGGAAGTTAGTAGGGGACAGATGGGTTAGCAACTGAGGGGAGGATAAAATAAAGTTATTCATTTACAAACGCAGTCACTCGCGGGTTTGATGCGAGATATTTGTCTAGGCGAAGTTTAAATGAATCAACGGTGCTGCAGTCTATAACATCTCGGGGAAGCCCATTCCATAAGTTAACAACTCGATTGAAGAATAAATTTTTAGCTTCGTGTGAGTTAAAAGATTTACCAATAATTTTGCACCCGTTTCCCCGCGTGTAATTAGATTGGTCGATAGTGAAGTACTTACTACAGTTCATATTGTCGATGCCTTTGATGATTTTGAACACTTTAATTAAGTCGCCTCTTAATCTGCGCTGGGTTAAAGGAAATAGATTTAATTCTCTAAGACGCTCCTCGTATGGTTTGTTCTTTAGGCTAGGTATCATTTTGGTAACTCTACGTTGAACTCGTTCTAGCTTGTCTATATCTTTTTGGTAATAAGGGCACCAGGATTGAACGCAGTATTCCAGAAGAGGGCGGACTAAGGAATTGTAAATGGTTAGGATAGCGTCTTTGGATTTATGCTCAAATGACCTGCCTATAAAGCCAATTATTTTGTTTGCCTTCTTAACAACTTCTGAACATTGTTGACTCGGTTTTAGGTTACTCGATATTGTTACTCCCAGATCGGTTTCTCTGTTTACATTCTTAAGCTGAGTGCCATTCATAAAATAGTTTGCGTTCTCATTTTGGTATCCGATATGTAGTACTTTACATTTATCCGCATTGAAACTCATTTGCCAAATTTGGGCCCAACATGACAACTTATCTAGATTGTGTTGCATATCGTCAACTTGTTCTTTTGAGAGTACGCTATTTGTAATTTTTGTATCGTCAGCGTAGACGGAAGCATGCGCTCTCCCTAGTACCCTTCTAGTTAGACATTATTATCCTAAGAATTATACATTGACAACACTAATATATGGGATACAGTTTGAATATTTGGGTGTAATTCATGAATTGGACAAAATGTAATTTTAGGAACATAAGAAAAATTATTCAATGAGTAATATATTTCGTTCATTATTTACTTCAGGTGGTTATACTTATAACCTAATAGACTATATAGGAGGTTCACACATTTACTTCAGGTGGTTATACTTATAACATAATAGACTATATAGGAGGTTCACACATTTACTTCAGGTGGTTATACTTATAACATAATAGACTATATAGGAGGTTCACACATTTACTTCAGGTGGTTATACTTATAACATAATAGACTATATAGGAGGTTCACACATTTACTTCAGGTGGTTATACTTATAACATAATAGACTATATAGGAGGTTCACACATTTACTTCAGGTGGTTATACTTATAACATAATAGACTATATAGGAGGTTCACACATTTACTTCAGGTGGTTATACTTATAACCTAATAGACTATATAGGAGGTTCACACATTTACTTCAGGTGGTTATACTTATAACATAATAGACTATATAGGAGGTTCACACATTTACTTCAGGTGGTTATACTTATAACATAATAGACTATATAGGAGGTTCACACATTTACTTCAGGTGGTTATACTTATAACATAATAGACTATATAGGAGGTTCACACATTTACTTCAGGTGGTTATACTTATAACATAATAGACTATATAGGAGGTTCACACATTTACTTCAGGTGGTTATACTTATAACATAATAGACTATATAGGAGGTTCACACATTTACTTCAGGTGGTTATACTTATACATAATAGACTATATAGGAGGTTCACACATTTACTTCAGGTGGTTATACTTATAACATAATAGACTATATAGGAGGTTCACACATTTACTTCAGGTGGTTATACTTATAACATAATAGACTATATAGGAGGTTCACACATTTAGATAGACTGTATTTTGACCCTTCCAGATACTTCTCTTGTTTGCAATATGCTGACTAATTATCCTTTGCTTGTTGAGCATTCTGCTTTTTACTATTAATGTCTAGTCTGCAATCTCTCTCTCTCTCTCTCTCTCTCTCTCTCTCTCTCTCTCTCTCTCTCTCTCTCTCTCTCTCTCTCTCTCTCTCTTTATTTTGTAGACGTGCTTTGACACCGTTCGCTCACACATCTGTTTTCTCTCACTACTGCCTTCTTTTCTCACAACCACTGCCTTCTGCCATCATACATGTACTCTTTCCTCTCGTGTAGTATCTTACAACCACTGCCTTCTGCCATCATACATGTACTCTTTCCTCTCGTGTAGTATCTCACAACCACTGCCTTCTGCCATCATACATATACTCTTTCCTCTCTTGTAGTATCTCACAACCACTGCCTTCTGCCATCATACATATACTCTTTCCTCTCGTGTAGTATCTTACAACCACTGCCTTCTGCCATCATACATGTACTCTTTCCTCTCGTGTAGTATCTCACAACCACTGCCTTCTGCCATCATACATATACTCTTTCCTCTCTTGTAGTATCTCACAACCACTGCCTTCTGCCATCATACATATACTCTTTCCTCTCGTGTAGTATCTTACAACCACTGCCTTCTGCCATCATACATATACTCTTTCCTCTCGTGTAGTATCTTACAACCACTGCCTTCTGCCATCATACATATACTCTTTCCTCTCGTGTAGTATCTTACAACCACTGCCTTCTGCCATCATACATATACTCTTTCCTCTCGTGTAGTATCTTACAACCACTGCCTTCTGCCATCATACATATACTCTTTCCTCTCGTGTAGTATCTTACAACCACTGCCTTCTGCCATCATACATATACTCTTTCCTCTCGTGTAGTATCTTACAACCACTGCCTTCTGCCATCATACATATACTCTTTCCTCTCGTGTAGTATCCTACAACCACTGCCTTCTGCCATCATACATATACTCTTTCCTCTCGTGTAGTATCTTACAACCACTGCCTTCTGCCATCATACATATACTCTTCCTCTCGTGTAGTATCTTACAACCACTGCCTTCTGCCATCATACATACTCTTTCCTCTCGTGTAGTATCTTACAACCACTGCCTTCTGCCATCATACATATACTCTTTCCTCTCGTGTAGTATCTTACAACCACTGCCTTCTGCCATCATACATATACTCTTTCCTCTCGTGTAGTATCTTACAACCACTGCCTTCTGCCATCATACATATACTCTTTCCTCTCGTGTAGTATCTTACAACCACTGCCTTCTGCCATCATACATATACTCTTTCCTCTCGTGTAGTATCCTACAACCACTGCCTTCTGCCATCATACATATACTCTTTCCTCTCGTGTAGTATCTTACAACCACTGCCTTCTGCCATCATACATATACTCTTTCCTCTCGTGTAGTATCTTACAACCACTGCCTTCTGCCATCATACATATACTCTTTCCTCTCGTGTAGTATCTTACAACCACTGCCTTCTGCCATCATACATATACTCTTTCCTCTCGTGTAGTATCTTACAACCACTGCCTTCTGCCATCATACATATACTCTTTCCTCTCGTGTAGTATCTTACAACCACTGCCTTCTGCCATCATACATATACTCTTTCCTCTCGTGTAGTATCTTACAACCACTGCCTTCTGCCATCATACATATACTCTTTCCTCTCGTGTAGTATCTTACAACCACTGCCTTCTGCCATCATACATATACTCTTTCCTCTCGTGTAGTATCTCACAACCACTGCCTTCTGCCATCATACATACCGGTATAATGTATTCTTTGCTCCCTTTTAGTATTTTAACATAAGAACATAAGTAAATGGGAGTCTGCAGAAAGCCGATTGGCCTAAGCAAGGCAGATCCCTGTCCCACACAACCCCAATTACAAAGCCCAATTATAGGCTCAACACTCTAATACCCTGAGGATCATCTTACCAAACCGGTTAGAGATTAACGCAGGATTACGGGGGTCTGCAGAGCGCTGATTGGCCCAACCCGGCTGATCCCCCTTCACACCCAACCCTTCTCGTCCATATGCTTATCCAATTTTTTCTTAAAGCTCCCTATCGTTCTTGATCCCACTATATCACTTGGTAGCCTATTCCACCCATCTACAACTCTGTTACCAAACCAATATTTGCCTATATCTTTTCTGAAACGAAATGTATCTAATTTGAAACCATTGGTACGAGTTCTTTCGCTATCACTGAGCTTTAGTACATTTGTCATGTCCCCTTTGTTAATCCCACTAACCCACTTGAACACCTCTATCATATCCCCTCTAACTCTGCGTCTCTCTAACGAATGTAAACCTAATTTCTTCAACCTTTCTTCATACGGAAAATGTCTAATATTATGGATCATTTTTGTCATTCTACGCTGAATTCTCTCCAATGAATCTATGTCCATTCTGTAATAAGGACACCAAAATTGGACAGCATAATCCATATGGGGTCTCACTAATGACAAGTAAAGTTTTAAGATAACATCAGCAGTTCTGTTACTCACACTCCTAGAGATGAACCCGAGAATCCTGTTTGCCTTATTACGAACGCTTATACACTGTTTTCTAGGCTTCAAATCATTGCTAACAAACACACCTAGATCTTTCTCGCAGTCTGAATTTTCTAATTCTAAATTATCTAGTTTATATTTAACATTTGTTTGCATCTTCCCTATCTTTAATACCTTGCATTTGTCAATGTTAAACTTCATCTGCCAATTTACTGACCATTCATGTAAGGTATCTAGATCCCTTTGGAGGCACTCTATATCGCTATCTGAATCAATTGATCTCCCCATTTTAGTATCGTCTGCGAATTTACTTATCCTACTAGTTATACCTAAATCTAGGTCATTTATGTATATAAGAAACAACAGGGGACCTAATACCGATCCCTGGGGGACACCACTTTTGACTGCTCCCCACTCTGACTTGGTACCATTTATGCTGACTCTCTGTTTCCTACCAATTAGCCATGACCTAATCCATCCCAACAACGACCCTCCTATTCCATGTGCCTCAACCTTTCTCATCAATCTCTCATGAGGGACTCTGTCGAAAGCTTTACTGAAATCTAAATATATAATATCATATGACTTGTCACTATCTACTGCTTCATATACCTCTGAGAAAAAGCTAAGCAAATTAGTAAGGCACGAACGTCCCTGAGTGAATCCATGCTGAGAAGAATTTATTAAGTTAAATTTTACTAAGTGGCTTCTAATTTTCCTAGCAATAATAGACTCTAGCAACTTTCCTATGATTGATGTGAGACTAATGGGACGGTAATTGGATGCTATCGATTTATCACCTTTTTTGAAGATCGGAACTACATTTGCAAGCTTCCAAGCTTCTGGAACTAAACCTGTTTCTAATGACTTGTTAAATAAAATGCTAATGGACTACTTAACTCATCTCTGCATTCTTTTAATACTCTAGCATATACCTCGTCAGGACCAGGCGATTTTTGAGGTTTCAGTCTGTCAATTTCCTTAAGCACATCATTTCTACTTATACTAACTGTACTTAACATATTTTCTATACTATCACTATATACCATATTGACTTCTGGAATCTGTGCCAAATTTTCATTAGTGAAAACGGAAAGAAACTGACTATTTAATGTACTGCACATTTCTAAATCATTTTCTGTTATTTCTCCTATTGAAGTTTTTAGGGGGCCTATTACATCTCTAACTTTAGATTTATATAGTTGGTAAAAAGCTTTAGGGTTATTTTTTGAGTCGCTGGCTATCCTTATTTCATAATTTCTTTTTGCTTTCCTGATTTCCTTTTTGACCTGTCTTGATAGAGTCTGATAGTATATATGTAAATGATTTTCACCTTTCTTTATTTTTCGATATATTCCTTTCTTTTTTCCTATAAGATCTATTAGCTTATTAGTCATCCATTTTGGTTGGTTCTGCGTCGATCTAAATCTTCTTTTAGGGATATATTTATTTTGAGCATTGTGGAGTGAAGCAATAAACTGGTTATATGTAGGTGGCAAGTTTAACTCTGGCATATCCTGACTTAATCGCTTAACAATAGGGTCCACCCTTAAGTCTCTTCTTAGCCCACCATAATCGGCTTTTCTGAAATCTGGGATAAGTGTCGTATTCACTTTAGCATTCCCTGTCCATTGTATATTAAAATAAAGGATCGCTATTTCCTAGGTGGTCACCAATCTCTACATTATTTATCATATGTTCATTGTTACTGAAAACTAAATCAAGAATATTAATACCTCTAGTCGGCGTATCTATGAATTGAAATAAAAAACTATCTTGTACTACCTCTATAAACTCTACTGAATCGGAGTCGCCTATTTGGTGCTGCCAATCAATGTTCGGAAAATTAAAATCCCCCATAATGCACACATTGCTAAACCTTGATGCTATTTTAATTTCCTCCCATAACGATTTTCCGCCATTTCTACTCATATTAGGCGGTCTATATATAACTCCAATAACTATGGTCTCACTACCTTCGTTAACCTCTACCCAAACACTTTCATTATCATTATTTAGTCTAATACCTGATTTAATACAGCTTTTTAATGTACTCCTGACAAACACTGCTATACCCCCGCCCCTCCTACTTGTTCGGTCATATTTAAACAAACTATATCCTGGAATATCAAATTCTGCTAAAAAATGCCTAGATTCTGTATTAATCCACGTTTCAGTTAGCGCTATTATGTCTATATTTTCTGTGCTAACGAGTGCTCTAAGTTCGTTGGAGTTCGTTAGGTGGAGTTCCTGTGGTAAACAGTATCCTGCCTAGAAGAGGGGTAAGGAAGGAATGGTCCTCCAGGGCTATTGGTGTAAATAGCCGGCTGGAGAAGTATTGTAAGGCAAATACTATTCCATTCCTGGATAACTGGTCCCTCTTTTATGGTAAGGATGAACTGTATGCCCAGGATGGAGTACATCTCTCTCGACTAGGAGTTTCGACCTTGGCCAGCTCACTCGACAAGATTGTTGCGGGGTTTCGTTAAAAAAACCTGGGTGTGTAAGTAAAATACTGTCTCCATATGGAGCAGGTACTTCATGTGACAACCAGTGAGTAAAATAGAAATAATCAGTCAAGATAGTGCGGATATAGTGATGTGTAATAGTAGTATCGATAACACTACACATGTAACTGATAGTAAAGATGAGAATACTGATAGAGTAGAATTTCCGTCTAGAGCTAGTAGTTCAACAGGAAATAATAAGTTAGCTAAACACAATAGAAAATTAGTTGCAAATAAAAGTAATAGGTTGAGGGTATATTATACAAATTGTAGGAGTTTATGTAACAAAATGAACGAACTTAGAGCACTCGTTAGCACAGAAAATATAGACATAATAGCGCTAACTGAAACGTGGATTAATACAGAATCTAGGCATTTTTTAGCAGAATTTGATATTGCAGGATATAGTTTGTTTAAATATGACCGAACAAGTAGGAGGGGCGGGGGTATAGCAGTGTTTGTCAGGAGTACATTAAAAAGCTGTATTAAATCAAGTATTAGACTAAATAATGATAATGAAAGTGTTTGGGTAGAGGTTAACGAAGGTAGTGAGACCATAGTTATTGGAGTTATATATAGACCGCCTAATATGAGTAGAAATGGCGGAAAATCGTTATGGGAGGAAATTAAAATAGCATCAAGGTTTAGCAATGTGTGCATTATGGGGGATTTTAATTTTCCGAACATTGATTGGCAGCACCAAATAGGCGACTCCGATTCAGTAGAGTTTATAGAGGTAGTACACTCGGCGACCACAAAAACGGACCCCGTATTTTAGTGGAAAGAAAACGGAACGGCTCTTTGTACACGACGGCTCACAGGGTAACAAACGCATGAACACACTCACCCTGTGAAGCAGTCAGAGATTTGATTCACTGTGTCATATGAAAACAAAACATCTTCACAGCGCATATTGATTTCATCCAGTGGTTGCGTGTTTGTGTGTTCTTGACTTCTTTTGTATGCTTATACGAAAAATTCTGCATTATCCACATACGCTATTACTAGCTTTGAAAGAGTAAAACTTAACAACATAAATACATAGCTATGCACAGCGCATACATAACGGATTCCATATATTAATGAAATGTCATAAAATAAGGTAAATTACTCGCGTATTCATTGACACACTTATTGCATAAAGTATATAAGCCTCTGCAACCAGGCTCTACCAATTTTGTAATTTACTAGACAGATATTTAAGCCGAGAAGCTTATTAAGTATTGCATTAAAATGTCTCTGTAAACTTGGCTGTAATCAATACTTAGATTATGAATGTAATAGAAGTGATGCTAGTGGTAAATATGACAGTGGTTATGATAATGGCTGTCATAGTTGTAGTAATTAATGATAGTTGGAACAATGATAGTGTTAATGATGGTAATGGGAAACCTTATAGTGATTATAGAGACAGTGATAATGTTGATAGTGGTTGTAACAATAACAGTAGCTGATGATAGTGCTTGTGATGATAAAGTGATGATAGAGATAGTGGTGACAGTGGTAGTAAGCGTGATGGTCATGGGAGGGGTAATAGTGTTAGTGATGACTTTTGCAAGTCGTGAGAGTGTTAGTAAGGATATTGAGACACCCTACTCAGTGTGATGATAGTGTTTGTGATGAGGATGAAACAATAATGATGATAATGAAAGTGATTTTAGTGTTAGTGATTATAGTGTTAGTGATGACAGGATTAATGACGATACTGCTATTTGCGAATATAGTAGTGATGGTAGAGGGAGTGATGATAATGATAGTGATAACAGTGGGTAATGATAGTGATGGCTGTGGTAATGGTATAGTCTGAGTAATGATAGTGTGCGATGATAGTCATAACGATTATCGAGGTAATGACGATAGAGGAAGCGATGATAGTGGATATCATGATAGTTGTATTAATATAGGTAGTAGTATTGATAGGAATAATTATGACAGTTGTAGCAATATGATAATGGTATTAAGATTATGGTAGTGATTATTGTGGAAGAAAAACTGTCGTATACATTATTACTGCACATTTTTATTATGGAGAATATATAGAAATAAGTAATGTCAGTAACAAGGTCAGCGAGCATACCCCCGGTAAAGATTTATTTTGTATATAATGAGTATAATTACTATGTAAATAAATATATTTACATACACACATTTTAAACTTATATTGATAGTGTCATATTTACATACCCATAAATCATAAATGACAATAATAATATTTAAAAGAAAAATTGAATCATAATAATACTTAACATTAAGTAAATTTTACTACACATACTATTAATAATGTGTCCAACCCCCATCCGCTTCAATAACCTCTCTTAGTCTGGTTGGCATGGAGTCCACCAACTTACTACATAATTATCTCGGGCCTATTTTTAATGCCCTCCCACACAGCTCTTGCCTTCCGCCTCACTGCCTCCTTTCTTTTTTCTTCCACGCCCCATTCCTGAACCATGTAAGCCCAGAGATTCTCTATTGGATTGCAGTCGGCTCCCTTAGGTAGCCAATCCAATAGAACAATCTCTGGGTGGGCCTCAAACTAATGCCTTACCACTAGGCTCGTATGTATGGAGCTACGGTCTTGCACCATATATATAGGCTGGTGTTCAGGAATGGCATATGCACGGACAGACGGGATAAAGGAGGTTTCTAATATGTTATATTGTTGGCCGTCCAGCTGTCCCTCTATGTCGACCAACTCGCCGACACGCCCCACCACATCCATCCGTGCATAGAGGTCATCACTCGTCCACTGTAGCCTTCATGGATGTTTCTGCGTTGGTAGCGTGTGTTGAGCACTCGCCAACACTGACGGCCATATGCAGCGACAGATGAGAAACACTTTTCATCAGTAAATATAACCGACCTCCAAAATTCGTCGCCACGATCAATGTTCGCCTCGGCAAACCTTTTTCTCTCCTCTCTGTGCGCGTCAGTCAAGGTGTCCTTTCGGGTAGGGATGAAGCATCGTAACCCTCTTTCTTTCAGCCTCCTCCTTGTTGTCACTGGATGGCACTGTATTCCTGTTGTTCATGTGATGGCGACTGCGTTTGAGAGAGGGGCAGTCTCTGCTTCCTGGAGGATTTGTTGGTCGTCCTCCCGGGTAGTGACTCTTGGTCCTCCTGGCCGTGGTCTGGTGAGGACGTGTCCTTCTCTTCATGGCGCCTCACCCAACGCTTTACTGTGTTTTTGGATATGCCGAGAAGGCGACTAATTTCTTTAATCCCCTTCCCAGCCTCGTAGTAAGCCACTATCCGGGTTCGCCGCTCAATTACCTCTGGACGATTCGCCCTGGTTCGTGGTGGTCTCACAGTACGTCGTGGTTGAGCCTCCATTACTGTATTCAAAGAAAAAACATATTTAGTGTAAGATATTCAACAACTGAATGTAAATAATAAGAAAAATTAGATTGTAGATTATACTAGGATTTAGCATTGTGTAAGAATATTGTTGCATTACCAAAAAACATGAATTACACCATTGTGAAGATCTTCCTATAATAATAACCATCAATGTATCATTAAAACAGACAGTAGAGGACACTGGTCGAGAAGCGAGGGGGGACAGCCGCCCATTAGCACAGTCATTGACACCCCCATCCCCCCTGGGTAGTAGTCAGATGATATAAAAGGGAACCAAGTGCTTTTATATATTACCATTTAGGCTTCCCTTCTTTAAAAAATTACGTATGACAAAAGTTACATGCAGCCGCGTCTAATATGACCTGATCCAACACAAACACAGTAGTGAAATGCACATAATTGGACTACCTTAAATCGTACTGTATTAAAATAACATCACGATAACATTGAATGTGGTTCCTTATCACATATTTCTTATCAACCCACAACCACCACCTCCACCCCTCCCATGGGACCTGCCATTACAAAAACACACTCTCTCGCAAACACACACTCTCTCCAACACACACTCCCTCTCAAACACACACACACACTCATTCATTCTCTCTCTCTCTCTCTCTCTCTCTCTCTCTCTCTCTCTCTCTCTTAATTTGTTGTGTTATAATAGTTAGGCCAATTAATAACATTAATAATTTTAAATAAATTTGACTGTAATCAATCTGAATGTAAATACCATAAACAGGTGTTCAAACAACACGTATGACCCTTCCCATTATCTTTCCACCCTTGTCCGAACACAATGTTCATAGTGTTTGTATTCCCCCTGACCACAGCGTAATTTAATAGGAGTAAACGTTTATAAATTTGCTTAACTATTATAACACCGTAAATTATGGCGGGGTGTCGAAAGCATTATACTAGACATTCATTATCTGACTAAAGCTTAACTAAAAACCAGGCCGCAAAGTTTCATTAAATCATCAGTATATTCTCTTACATTAATTTAATCAAATATATTTTTTTTTTTTTTTTTTTTTATATTGATATGGAAAGCAAACAAGCATTAACTCATTATAAACCTTTCTGCCCCATATAGTTACGGCCCTGCGTATATAGTAAATAACGTAAGTCATTACATATCTCTAATGACGGCGAATGGTTGTTTGCAATAGTGAAAATTAATATTGAAATTGAATGTAATTAACATGAAGATAGTGGAAATAAAGATACTGCAGATGGATATATTGAAATTTAACAGGACTGAATACTGACATAATATTTGTAACCGAGGAGTAGTTGTTGTTAAATGAAAGGAGATGGAGGGATGGACACGAGGAAGAAAAGGTCAGGAAGGGAAGAGACGAGTGGAGTTGGAGATTAGGAAGAAGCGAGGAAGAAAGAGATGGGAAGGGAACATTGGAAGGAGATGAGGATGAAAAGAGAAAACAAGGTGAGGAGACAAAAACAAAGGAAGATAATAAGAGAGCCTGGAGAGGGGACAAGGACGAACAGAGGAAAGGAGACGAGGAACGACAGACAAAACGAAAGAGAGGGATTTAACAAACAAAAAAACAATACATTATTTTAAGCACATCCTGTAGATAGGAAGAAGCGAGTTATAGGGAAGGGAGATATGGCTGTGCTAAGTATGCAAATATAAGTTTACAAGTAAAATGCCTTAACTAAAATGTTGGTGGCCTTGGTATAAAAGTAACACGTATTAGATTTGACTAGGTGATATTTCTCACTATGTAAAATACATATTTGGAATATAAAGTAAGTAAACTACTTGCATATAAAGGATTATACCTCTACATTATACACGTTTCTGTGTAACTTCATAATACTTACAGAACCCGTTGTAACTATGCACCAGTCACAGGCATGATGTGATGCTAGGAGAGAAGGCAGTAGGCAGTAGTAGAGGCGAAATATTCTGAAAGTGTAAAATATATCAATAACGATATAAAGTAAGTTAGCGGTTTAAGTTGTTATTTCAAACATATTTCAACACACTCATAATATAATAAATAACACAAAAAGATATAAGCATGATGCTACCTTTTGAGGATCTGTATGAAATCAAACGATGCAGGATTTGGCGAAGGTTTGAAGATTCATTTGCAGTTCCATATTTAGCTCCACCGTGCAGGATTTCTCCCTCCAGTTAGGTTGTTGTAATGGTATTTTGAATGTGGTATCTAACATAATTAGAAATATAGACACAATTTTATCATCACTTACAATCCACACTTTAAATGGTTACCAAACAGTAGACAAATAAAAGCAGATCACGAAAAAAGAGCAAAGCTTCGAATCACTCACAGTCTGTGTGCGTTCGTCCGTCTGTTAAACCTCCGTGATAGTTTGTGTGAGTCGCCATCCAGAAAGGACCCAGTCTTAAAACCGGGGCCGGTAAGGGGGGGTCCGTTTTTGTGGTCGCCGAGTGTACAAGATAGTTTTTTATTTCAATTCATAGATACGCCGACTAGAGGTATTAATATTCTTGATTTAGTTTTCAGTAACAATGAACATATGATAAATAATGTAGAGATTGGTGACCACCTAGGAAATAGCGATCATAAATCTATTTATTTTAATATACAATGGACAGGGAATGCTAAAGTGAATACGACACTTATCCCAGATTTCAGAAAAGCCGATTATGGTGGGCTAAGAAGAGACTTAAGGGTGGACCCTATTGTTAAGCGATTAAGTCAGGATATGCCAGAGTTAAACTTGCCACCTACATATAACCAGTTTATTGCTTCACTCCACAATGCTCAAAATAAATATATCCCTAAAAGAAGATTTAGATCGACGCAGAACCAACCAAAATGGATGACTAATAAGCTAATAGATCTTATAGGAAAAAAGAAGGAATATATCGAAAAATAAAGAAAGGTGAAAATCATTTACATATATACTATCAGACTCTATCAAGACAGGTCAAAAAGGAAATCAGGAAAGCAAAAAGAAATTATGAAATAAGGATAGCCAGCGACTCAAAAAATAACCCTAAAGCTTTTTACCAACTATATAAATCTAAAGTTAGAGATGTAATAGGCCCCCTAAAAACTTCAATAGGAGAAATAACAGAAAATGATTTAGAAATGTGCAATACATAAAATAGTCAGTTTCTTTCCGTTTTCACTAATGAAAATTTGGCACAGATTCCAGAAGTCAATATGGTATATAGTGATAGTATAGAAAATATGTTAAGTACAGTTAGTATAAGTAGAAATGATGTGCTTAAGGAAATTGACAGACTGAAACCTCAAAAATCGCCTGGTCCTGACGAGGTATATGCTAGAGTATTAAAAGAATGCAGAGATGAGTTAAGTAGTCCATTAGCATTTATATTTAACAAGTCATTAGAAACAGGTTTAGTTCCAGAAGCTTGGAAGCTTGCAAATGTAGTTCCGATCTTCAAAAAAGGTGATAAATCGATAGCATCCAATTACCGTCCCATTAGTCTCACATCAATCATAGGAAAGTTGCTAGAGTCTATTATTGCTAGGAAAATTAGAAGCCACTTAGTAAAATTTAACTTAATAAATTCTTCTCAGCATGGATTCACTCAGGGACGTTCGTGCCTTACTAATTTGCTTAGCTTTTTCTCAGAGGTATATGAAGCAGTAGATAGTGACAAGTCATATGATATTATATATTTAGATTTCAGTAAAGCTTTCGACAGAGTCCCTCATGAGAGATTGATGAGAAAGGTTGAGGCACATGGAATAGGAGGGTCGTTGTTGGGATGGATTAGGTCATGGCTAATTGGTAGGAAACAGAGAGTCAGCATAAATGGTACCAAGTCAGAGTGGGGAGCAGTCAAAAGTGGTGTCCCCCAGGGATCGATATTAGGTCCCCTGTGTTTCTTATATACATAAATGACCTAGATTTAGGTATAACTAGTAGGATAAGTAAATTCGCAGACGATACTAAAATGGGGAGATCAATTGATTCAGATAGCGATATAGAGTGCCTCCAAAGGGATCTAGATACCTTACATGAATGGTCAGTAAATTGGCAGATGAAGTTTAACATTGCCAAATGCAAGGTATTAAAGATAGGGAAGATGCAAACAAATGTTAAATATAAACTAGCTAATTTAGAATTAGAAAATTCAGACTGCGAGAAAGATCTAGGTGTGTTTGTTAGCAATGATTTGAAGCCTAGAAAACAGTGTATAAGCGTTCGTAATAAGGCAAACAGGATTCTCGGGTTCATCTCTAGGAGTGTGAGTAACAGAACTGCTGATGTTATCTTAAAACTTTACTTGTCATTAGTGAGACCCCATATGGATTATGCTGTCCAATTTTGGTGTCCTTATTACAGAATGGACATAGATTCATTGGAGAGAATTCAGCGTAGAATGACAAAAATGATCCATAATATTAGAAATTTTCCGTATGAAGAAAGGTTGAAGAAATTAGGTTTACATTCGTTAGAGAGACGCAGAGTTAGAGGGGATATGATAGAGGTGTTCAAGTGGGTTAGTGGGATTAACAAAGGGGACATGACAAATGTACTAAAGCTCAGTGATAGCGAAAGAACTCGTACCAATGGTTTCAAATTAGATAAATTTCGTTTCAGAAAAGATATAGGCAAATATTGGTTTGGTAACAGAGTTGTAGATGGGTGGAATAGGCTACCAAGTGATATAGTGGGATCAAGAACGATAGGGAGCTTTAAGAAAAAATTGGATAAGCATATGGACGAGAAGGGTTGGGTGTGAAGGGGATCAGCCGGGTTGGGCCAATCAGCGCTCTGCAGACCCCCGTAATCCTACGTTAATCTCTAACCGGTTTGGTAAGATGATCCTCAGGGTATTAGAGTGTTGAGCCTATAATTGGGCTTTGTAATTGGGGTTGTGTGGGACAGGGATCTGCCTTGCTTAGGCCAATCGGCTTTCTGCAGACTCCCATTTTCTTATGTTCTTATGTTCTTATTTTGTTACATAAACTCCTACAATTTGTATAATATACCCTCAACCTATTACTTTTATTTGCAACTAATTTTCTATGTGATCTTATTATTTCCTGTTGAACTTACTAGCTCTAGACGGAAAATTCTACTCTATAGGTATTCATCTTTTACTATCAGGTACATGGAGTGTTATCGATACTACTATTACACATCACTATATCCGCACTATCTTGACTGATTATTTCTATTTTACTCACTGGTTTGTCACATGAAGTACCTGCTCCATATGGAGACAGTATTTTACTTACACACCCAGGTTTTTTTAACCACTTATGTTATCCCCTTCTCTCAGTGTTGGCGGTGTAATGGTTTAGATGCTTATGTTCTGGGTTTGGTGTCCCAGGAGGATCATATGCTTTTATTAATTTATTAAAGTACATTGGGGTTTGTAATGGAAGATTAATGTTAAGAACGGGGTGTTCCTTCATCCCACATCTATACACTCATACTCACATACCTTTTGATTAACCTCGTCTATCATGCATATATCCTTTCCTCACTTATATTTTCTTTCTCCTTCATTCACACTTATTTCCTCGCTCATTTATTCATTCCATCCTCCGTTCTCTTTCTTTCTCAGTCATTTATCAAACTCTTTTGCTCTCTTATTTACTTTTCTCTCTCTCTCCAACATTCACACTTATTGCCTTGCTCGTTTATTCCTCCTATTATCTGTTCTCTTCCTCACACCCATTTATCAAATCATTTTGCTCTCTTAATTTATTTCTCCATCATTCACACTTGCTTCCTCGTCCATTAACTCATTCCATTATGCATTATCATTCTTACATCAGTATCTCAGTATTTTTCTTACAAATTACCTTCTCGCATCATTCACGCTTTTGTCATACTCTCATTTGTCATTCCCTTCTAATCATCTCCCTCCATTAATATCTACTTTGGTTCAACAGGCACCTTATCTCTTGGTAATTAATTCACTCTCTTTCTTCTCGCTACTCATTCCTTCATATTTATCATATCTAATAACTTATCGCATTTCTGTGTTAACTTATCTTTCCTATTTAATCATATCCCTCCATTAATATCTACTTTCGGTCAACAGACTCTTTATCTCTTGCCATAATCTGGCTCTCTTTTCTCGCTACTCATTCTTTCATATTTATCACATTTAATACCTCATCGCATTTGTGTTCTAGCTAAAGTCGGTGTCATACGAGCTTTTTCGACAATTTTTACAGGCAGTCGTAGTGTGTGTGTAATACTACTACTACTACTACTACTACTAATAATAATAATAATAATAATAATAATAAATGTTTTTTTGATAATTGCAGTCGTTGGCTGAAAATGTACAGAGGAACAGATTGTAGCTTAAAATTATATCATATAGTATGGACCAAAGCAAGATATTGCATAAGAGCTATTCTACCAGTTACATGTTATGTACTAGGTAAGCAGATTGAGATAATAGTTACACATTTTAAAAGGATTTGCTGAATGTCATTGAGTTGATTTACTGACTGTTTACTGTTTACTAGTTACTATGTAAATCATAATAATATTATTATTAAACGGTTTATAAGTACAGCCAGAGGCTAAAAATATACATGTAATAAGTATATAGAGATGTGCTGAAGTACTGTATATTTAGCTGCATTATTGTAGGCTGGCTTAATTAAACTAAAGTGCGTGTGTGTGTGTATGTACACACACACCCACCGAGTCAACAATGTTCAGAAGTTGTTAAGAAAGCAAACAAAATAATTGGCTTTATAGGCAGGTCATTTGAGCAAGGCGTAAATCATTTACATAATATACTATCAGACTCTACCAAGACAGGTCAAAAAGGAAATCAGGAAAGCAAAAAGAAATTATGAAATAAGGATAGCCAGCGACTCAAAAAATAACCCTAAAGCTTTTTACCAACTATATAAATCTAAAGTTAGAGATGTAATAGGCCCCCTAAAAACTGCAATAGGAGAAATAACAGAAAATGATTTAGAAATGTGCAGTACATTAAATAGTCCGTTTCTTTCCGTTTTCACTAATGAAAATTTGGCACAGATTCCAGAAGTCAATATGGTATATAGTGATAGTATAGAAAATATGTTAAGTACAGTTAGTATAAGTAGAAATGATGTGCTTAAGGAAATTGACAGACTGAAACCTCAAAAATCGCCTGGTCCTGACGAGGTATATGCTAGAGTATTAAAAGAATGCAGAGATGAGTTAAGTAGACCATTAGCATTTTATTTTAACAAGTCATTAGAAACAGGTTTAGTTCCAGAAGCTTGGAAGCTTGCATATGTAGTTCCGATCTTCAAAAAAGGTGATAAATCGATAGCATCCAATTACCGTCCCATTAGTCTCACATCAATCATAGGAAAGTTGCTAGAGTCTATTATTGCTAGGAAAATTAGAAGCCACTTAGTAAAATTTAACTTAATAAATTCTTCTCAGCATGGATTCACTCAGGGACGTTCTTGCCTTACTAATTTGCTTAGCTTTTTCTCAGAGGTATATGAAGCAGTAGATAGTGACAAGTCATATGATATTATTTATTTAGATTTCAGTAAAGCTTTCGACAGAGTCCCTCATGAGAGATTGATGAGAAAGGTTGAGGCACATGGAATAGGAGGGTCGTTGTTGGGATGGATTAGGTCATGGCTAATTGGTAGGAAACAGAGAGTCCGCATAAATGGTACCAAGTCAGAGTGGGGAGCAGTCAAAAGTGGTGTCCCCCAAGGATCGGTATTAGGTACACTGTTGTTTCTTATATACACAAATTACCTAGATTTAGTATAACTAGTAGGATAAGTAAATTCGCAGCCGATACTAAAATGGGGAGATCAATTGATTCAGATAGCGATATAGAGTGCCTCCAAAGGGATCTAGATACCTTACATTAATGGTCAGTAAATTGGCAGATGAAGTTTAACATTGACAAATGCAAGGTATTAAAGATAGGGAAGATGCAAACAAATGTTAAATATAAACTAGCTAATTTAGAATTAGAAAATTCAGACTGCGAGAAAGATCTAGGTGTGTTTGTTAGCAATGATTTGAAGCCTAGAAAACAGTGTATAAGCGTTCGTAATAAAGGCAAACAGGATTCTCGGGTTCATCTCTAGGAGTGTGAGTAACAGAACTGCTGATGTTATCTTAAAACTTGACTTGTCATTAGTGACCCCATATGGGATTATGCTGTCCCAATTTTTGGTGTCCCTTATTACGAGAATGGACATAGATTCATTGAGAGAGTTCAGCGTAGAATGACAAAATGCCAAAAATGATCCATAATATTAGAAATCTTCCGTATGAAGAAAGGTTGAAGAAATTAGGTTTACATTCGTTAGAGAGACGTAGAGTTAGAGGGGATATGATAGAGGTGTTCAAGTGGGTTAGTGGGATTAACAAAGGGGACATGACAAATGTACTAAAGCTCAGTGATAGCGAAAAAACTCGTACCAATGGTTTCAAATTAGATACATTTCGTTTCAGAAAAGATATAGGCAAATATTGGTTTGGTAACAGAGTTGTAGATGGGTGGAATGGACTACCAAGTGCTATAGTGGGATTAAAAACGGTAGGGAGCTTTAAGATAAAATTGGATAAGCATATGGACGAGAAGGGTTGGGTGTGAAGGGGGATCAGCCTGGTTGGGCCAATCAGCGCTCTGCAGACCCCCGTAATCCTGCGTTAATCTCTAACCGTTTTGGTAAGATGATCCTCAGGGTATTAGAGTGTTGAGCCTATAATTGGGCTTTGTAATTGGGGTTGTGTGGGACAGGGATCTGCCTTGCTTAGGCCAATCGGTTTTCTGCAGACTCCCATTTTCTTATGTTCTTATAAATCCAAAGACGTTATCCTAACCCTTTACAATTCCTTAGTCCGCCCTCTTCTGGAATACTGCGTTCAATCCTGGTGCCCTTATTACCAAAAAGATATAGACAAGCTAGAACGAGTTCAACGTAGTTACCAAAATTATACCTAGCCTAAAGAACAAACCATACGAGGAGCGTCTTAGAGAATTAAATCTATTTCCTTTAACCCAGCGCAGATTAAAAGGCAACTTAATTCAAGTGTTCAAAATCATCAAAGGCATCGACAATATAAACTGTAGTAAGTACTTTACTATCAACCAATCTAATTAAACGCGGGGAAACGGTTGCAAAATTATCGGTAAATCTTTTAACTCGCACGAATCTAAGAATTTCTTATTCAATCGAGTTGTCAACTTATGGAATGGGCTTCCCCGAGACGTTATAGACTGCAGCACCGTTGATTCATTTAAACTTCGCCTAGACAAATATCTTGCATCAAACCCGCGACTGACTGCGTTTTAAATGAATAACTTTATTTTATCCCCCCCTCAGTTACTAACCCATCTATCCCCTATTAACTTCCTAATCCTGCCACGGACATTAGTTCCAGGGCAGTAGTTCCCTTACCCACTCTAAACCACTGTTTGGACACTTGATCCTCAGCGTTTTGGAGGATAAGCAGCCTAGAAGGGTCACCAGAACTGTTGTTGCTTGATTTCCTTTGTACTCCTTTGTACACACACACACTCACTCACTCACTCACTCTTTCACTCACCCTCTTACTTTCTCACCCTCAAACCCACTCTCTCTAGACATTTTTGACAGTGGGTCACCGTATCCAGTCAATCACTCGCTCTTGGTCGAGTCAATACAGTGCTCAACTCTCACAAAAATATCTGGAGAGAGTAGGTTCGAATCCTGGTCAGGATACCTCTCTCCCAACGTGTCTGACAATATAATTAGTTCCTATCGTAGCCATACCTATGGATATCAACACGAGGAAAACAAGGCTACTACCGGTAGCTCAAGATAGAACGAAAATAATACTGGAACAGAAAATGACTTGCGGAATAATTAACCCGTTCAGTACCAGTTCCGTCCTTTTAATGTTATGCTAGTTACTAATAAACTATTTAATTCATTTCAGGAATAACAGGCTTTGAACTATCTTACCACAGATCATTTTAAAGCTGCACAAAATGGTTAAATATAGCTAGATACAGAAAGGGTTAACTGGTAACCATACTGCGAGACCCTCAAAGTAATATTAACATCGCAATATATTCCCCGTCACGTACATAATATTTTCCACCGCCGTCACAACCGCGAATAAATATTGAGGGAAGGCTGTGGTGATATCCTGGGTAGCGTATAAGAGGTGGTGTGTTGTGGTACGGGCAAACAAGTTTTTTTACGTCCACGCGTGGAACTTTATGTGGGAACATTTACATATGAATCCATTGTTGCATGTTCACTCCCCCCCTCCCCCCCCCCCCCCCCCGTCTCTCACCAACACTCGTCAAAGATGCAAGTCAAGATGGCGTATTTTTTTTATTTATTAGTTTCCTTGCTAGACCTTCAAGCTTAAAACACTCCCCAATACCTTACTTCAAGATAAATTTGTACATGTTTCGGTAGAAAAATGTCACCGCCGAAGGCCGATTACTCTTAATATTACAGGCTCGCTATCGCTCGCCAGTAAAAAATCGACAACTAAATGGCACGAAAGGTCTTAATATTGACAAATATGGGGCGTTTAGTCTTAAAATCACCCAATTAATGGGCCGAACGTCTTTAAATCTACAAAAAACAATGGGGCTAAACACGAGGGAGAAGGGATGCCAGAAAAACCAGCCCATCTCCCCTTAAATGCACGTTCACTCCCCCCTCCCGCCCATTTCTCACCAACACTCGTCAAGGCTGCAAGTCAAGATGGCCGCACACCGAAACGGCCACAGTTTATCTTACTTAATTTAACCTACCTAAAACCTAATTAAGCAGAACCTTACTTATCATGGTAAAAATATAATTAGAAAAATAAACAATAACTATAAACCCCATGTGATGAGGAGCACTTTATTGACAACGTTTCGTATATAGCATCATCAGACCAATACATTGGTCTGATGATGCTACAGTATATGTGAAACCTTGTTAATAAAGTGCTCCTTCTCACATGGTGTTTATATTCGTACGAATTAAGAAAAACTCCGTTCTTAACATTAATCCTCCATGTAAGATAATGTATCCTAACCCCCATATGAACTTAACTTAACCTAACCTATCTTAACCTATTATATATACTGGTGAGTTATCTGCTCAACAGGTGGCGTTGTGTGTGTGTAGGTGTGAGAGTCCGAGTGTAGGGGGTGAGACAGTGAAGCACGGGAACGAGGTGGCTTCAGAGATGGGGTCGTTTCGGGCCATGAGTGAGCACCGTGCCTCATGTGAAGGCAAGATGGCAGGTGCTCGTTGTACTCTACGTGCTTCACATGTCTCACTCCCTAGACTGGAACAAGACCTCACGGGCTTCACTGTTCATTGTAAAGCGGTGAATGTTAAGGCTCTCAGCCTATGCCCGAGAGGAAGTAAGTTGGAATATAGAAAAAAAAAAAAAAAAAAAAAATACTATCAGACTCTATCAAGACAGATTAAAAAGGAAATCAGGAAAGCAAAAATAAATTATGAAATAAGGATAGCCAGCGACTCAAAAAATAACCCTAAAGCTTTTTACCAACTATATAAATCTAAAGTTAGAGATGTAATAGGCCCCCTAAAAACTTCAATAGGAGAAATAACAGAAAATGATTTAGAAATGTGCAGTACATTAAATAGTCAGTTTCTTTCCGTTTTCACTAATGAAAATTTGGCACAGATTCCAGAAGTCAATATGGTATATAGTGATAGTATAGAAAATATGTTAAGTACAGTTAGTATAAGTAGAAATGATGTGCTTAAGGAAATTGACAGACTGAAACCTCAAAAATCGCCTGGTCCGGACGAGGTATATGCTAGAGTATTAAAAGAATGCAGAGATGAGTTAAGTAGTTCATTAGCATTTATATTTAACAAGTCATTAGAAACAGGTTTAGTTCCAGAAGCTTGGAAGCTTGCAAATGTAGTTCCGATCTTCAAAAAGGTGATAAATCGATAGCATCCAATTACCGTCCCATTAGTCTCACATCAATCATAGGAAAGTTGCTAGAGTCCATTATTGCTAGGAAAATTAGAAGCCACTTAGTAAAATTTAACTTAATAAATTGGCTTCTCAACATGGATTCACTCAGGGACGTTCTTGCCTTACTAATTTGCTTAGCTTTTTCTCCAGATGGTATATGAAGCAGAGTAGATAGTGACAAGTCAGAATGATATTATAGATTTAGATTTCAG
>CM064503.1:55882549-56151505 GCA_032716605.1 Paralithodes platypus | reverse complement strand
TTATTGCATCAGAAACCCACATTATTATTGAATTTATCTTTAATATCGATGTTCACGGCTCCAACTTCCTTATAGCCTGAAACTTGCAAGTGGTCAATTGACGAACAGGAAAACTTAATAATTATCTCTGCCAACCATGCTTGTGTAGTTTATGGCCGTAGACAAGATAGGGTGTGTTTGTTGGTGTGTTCGTTACCAGGATATCTCGTGAAACTATTAACACCTTCAGCACCATGACGCCTTTTTACCTTTGATTGTTTTTTTGTTTTTTTTGTTTTTTTTTATTTAGCCTTTAGTATACAATACAATTTTGCTTACAAATGATTTGTTAAAAACAAAAATATATAATAATAATAATACACAAAATAAGGCTGAGCCTTTTGTGGCTAAAATTTGACGATTTTATGCAGATTAAGAAGGACCTATTTTATTAAGAGGGTTAATTGGACCGTATTTACTCATTTGAGTCGAAGAGATAGATTATTAACTTAAGAAAGTCGTCTAATGGTAACCAGAATATGATGAACATTACGTCATGGTGGTGAAGGGGTTAAAGAATATTGTTGAAATTCCTGTACCAAAAAAAGTCCTTTCATTTTTCCCCACATAATAAATAATGGCAAGATTAACCCCTTCTGTACCGGAAACATATTGTTAATCTTATTGTAGCTATATTTAGAAGTTTGTGCAGCATAGGAAGGATCTGTGGTAGTAAAAAGGGTTAAGCGAGATACTTCGAAGCCTGTTCATTCCGGGAGGGTCTTTGTAAACTGAATAAAATCGTGTTATTGGATGCAAAATAAAGTACAAAAGCCGTCTGTGGTACAGAAGGGGTTAATGGTCAAGAACCACCCCTCCTCTTGGGTTAAGGGGGCCCACCTCGCTTTTTTTCTCTTTCTCTCCCTCTCTTTGGATTTTATACATTTGGCCCCATTCCGCCTACTGTTTTAAGACTTTTACCCCCATCCAGGTGTCAATATTGTCTTGGTGAGCGGTAGCGAGCCAGCATGTATATATATTTGTTTTGACAGCAAGCTAAAAAAAAAAAAATTTCGATAGAAAAATTTCTCCAGCAAAGCCGGAGTTCTCCATGGCTCCATGGCTCCTGGCTCGCTATCGCTCGCCAGGAAGAAATCGACACCTGGATGGGGATAAACGTCTTAAAACAGTTGGCTGAATGGGGCCGAATGGATACAAGCCAGGGAAAGAGAGAAAAGGAGAGAAAGATAAAACAAAAACGGTGACCCCCCCTTAATGTATGGCAGTTGTTCTTTATCCTTCAAGGAGCAGCCTGGTGTGAAACAATAGATCTGTTGTTGCTTGTTCTTCTGTGTAATCCTTTGAAATCTTCTAGGTCGAACAGTTAAGTTATAGCTAGGTAATAATACCACCGTTTTCGTTGTGATAATTCCATAGTGTGTGTGTGTGTGTGTGTGTGGTGATAATTCCATAGTGTGTGTGTGTGTGTGTGTGTGTGGTGATAATTCTGCTAAATATTGATGGCCACGGCTCCAACTTCCTTATAGACCAAAACTCGCAAGTGGTCAATTCTGTAAAGTGTTTGAATCCCGTCAAACAGCTAAAGAAACTAATCTTGGTTCGATACAGCTTCACAGTACCAATACGGGACATAACACAAGACCTATACCCTCTACCACAGGTTATTTAGACTGTGCCCTATACAGCATATGGGGTAGATCTGATATGGACGGGACTGTCATTATGAGGTATTGATAGAGACGAAGGTGAGGGATTGGCAGGGTTTAACAAAAGAGGTCAGAGGAGGGAATCTAAAGGCTGATGTTTATGATGTACCGGAGAAGGGTGAGGGTGTATTGTAGGGTGAGGGTGTACAGTAGGGTGAGTGTAGGGTGAGGGTGTACATTAGGGTGAGTGTAGGGTGAGGGTGTACAGTAGGGTGAGTGTAGGGTGAGGGTGTACATTAGGGTGAGGGTGTACAGTAGGGTGAGTGTAGGGTGAGGGTGTACAGTAGGGTGAGTGTAGGGTGAGGGTGTACATTAGGGTGAGTGTAGGGTGAGGGTGTACAGTAGGGTGAGTGTAGGGTGAGGGTGTACAGTAGGGTGAGGGTGTACAGTAGGGTGAGTGTAGGGTGAGGGTGTACATTAGGGTGAGTGTAGGGTGAGGGTGTATTGTAGGGTGAGGGTGTACAGTAGGGTGTATTGTAGGGTGAGGGTGTACAGTAGGGTTAGTGTAGGGTGAGGGTGTACAGTAGGGTTAGTGTAGGGTGAGGGTGTACATTAGGGTGAGTGTAGGGTGAGGGTGTACAGTAGGGTTAGTGTAGGGTGAGGGTGTACATTAGGGTGAGTGTAGGGTGAGGGTGTATAGTAGGGTGAGTGTGTATAGTAGGGTGAGGGTGTATAGTAGGGTGAGGGTGTATAGTAGGGTGAGGGTGTACAGAAGGGTTAGTGTAGGATGAGGGTGTACATTAGGGTGAGGGTGTATAGTAGGGTGAGGGTGTATAGTAGGGTGAGGGTGTATAGTAGGGTGAGGGTATAGTAGGTGTATAGTAGGGTGAGGGTGTATAGTAGGGTGAGGGTGTATAGTAGGGTGAGGGTGTATAGTAGGGTGAGGGTGTATAGTAGGGTGAGGGTGTATAGTAGGGTGAGGGTGTATAGTAGGGCGAGTGTAGGGTGAGGGTGTATAGTAGGGTGAGTGTGTATAGTAGGGTGAGTGTGTATAGTAGGGTGAGGGTGTATAGTAGGGTGAGGGTGTATAGTAGGGTGAGGGTGTATAGTAGGGTGAGGGTGTATAGTAGGGTGAGGGTGTATAGTAGGGTGATGTTGTAAAGAAGGGTGAGTGTGTATAGTAGGGTGAGGGTGTATAGTAGGGTGAGTGTGTATAGTAGGGTGAGTGTGTATAGTAGGGTGAGTGTGTATAGTAGGGTGAGGGTGTATAGTAGGGTGAGGGTGTATAGTAGGGTGAGGGTGTATAGTAGGGTGAGGGTGTATAGTAGGGTGAGGGTGTACAGTAGGGTTAGTGTAGGGTGAGGGTGTACATTAGGGTGAGTGTAGGGTGAGGGTGTATAGTAGGGTGAGGGTGTATAGTAGGGTGAGGGTGTATAGTAGGGTGAGGGTGTATAGTAGGGTGAGGGTGTATAGTAGGGTGAGGGTGTATAGTAGGGTGAGGGTGTATAGTAGGGTGAGGGTGTATAGTAGGGTGAGGGTGTATAGTAGGGTGAGGGTGAGTGTAGGGTGAGGGTGTATAGTAGGGTGAGGGAGTATAGTAGGGTGAGGGTGTATAGTAGGGTGAGGGTGTATAGTAGGGTGAGGGTGTATAGTAGGGTGAGGGTGTATAGTAGTCGGGTGAGGGTGTATAGTAGGGTGAGGGTGTATAGTAGGGTGAGGGTGTATAGTAGGGTGAGGGTGTATAGTAGGGTGAGTGTGTATAGTAGGGTGAGTGTGTATAGTAGGGTGAGGGTGTATAGTAGGGTGAGTGTGTATAGTAGGGTGAGGGTGTGAGTAGGGTGAGGGTGTGTAGTAGGGTGAGGGTGTATAGTAGGGTGAGTGTATAGTAGGGTGAGGGTGTATAGTAGGGTGAGGGTGTATAGTAGGGTGAGGGTGTATAGTAGGGTGAGGGTGTATAGTAGGGTGAGGGTGTATAGTAGGGTGAGTGTGTATAGTAGGGTGAGTGTGTATAGTAGGGTGAGGGTGTATAGTAGGGTGAGGGTGTATAGTAGGGTGAGGGTGTATAGTAGGGTGAGTGTGTATAGTAGGGTGAGGGTGTATAGTAGGGTGAGTGTGTATAGTAGGGTGAGGGTGTATAGTAGGGTGAGGGTGTATAGTAGGGTGAGGGTGTATAGTAGGGTGAGTGTGTATAGTAGGGTGAGGGTGTATAGTAGGGTGAGGGTGTATAGTAGGGTGAGGGTGTATAGTAGGGTGAGGGTGTATAGTAGGGTGAGGGTGTATAGTAGGGTGAGTGTAGGGTGAGGGTGTATAGTAGGGTGAGTGTGTATAGTAGGGTGAGGGTGAATAGGAGGGTGAGTGGGTATAGTAGGGTGAGGGTGTATAGTAGGGTGGGGGTGTATAGTAGGGTTGAGGGTGTATAGTAGGGTGAGGGTGTATAGTAGGGTGAGGGTGTATAGTAGGGTGAATGTAGGGTGAGGGTGTAAAGTAGGGTGAGTGTGTATAGTAGGGTGAGGGTGTATAGTAGGGTGAGGGTGTATAGTAGGGTGAGGGTGTATAGTAGGGTGAGGGTGTATAGTAGGGTGAGTGTGTATAGTAGGGTGAGGGTGTATAGTAGGGTGAGGGTGTATAGTAGGGTGAGGGTGTATAGTAGGGTGAGTGTGTATAGTAGGGTGAGGGTGTATAGTAGGGTGAGGGTAGGGTGAGGGTGTATAGTAGGGTGAGGGTGTATAGTAGGGTGAGGGTGTATAGTAGGGTGAGGGTGTATAGTAGGGTGAGGGTGTATAGTAGGGTGAGTGTAGGGTGAGGGTGTATAGTAGGGTGAGGGTGTATAGTAGGGTGAGGGTGTATAGTAGGGTGAGTGTAGGGTGAGTGTAGGGTGAGGGTGTATAGTAGGGTGAGGGTGTATAGTAGGGTGAGTGTGTATAGTAGGGTGAGGGTGTATAGTAGGGTGAGTGTGTATAGTAGGGTGAGGGTGTATAGTAGGGTGAGGGACTACAGTAGGGTGAGGGGGTATGGTGGGCTGAGGGTGTATAGTAGGGTGAGGGTGTATAGTAGGGTGAGTGTAGGGTGAGTGTGTATAGTAGGGTGAGGGTGTATAGTAGGGTGAGGGTGTATAGTAGGGTGAGGGTGTATAGTAGGGTGAGTGTAGGGTGAGGGTGTATAGTAGGGTGAGGGTGTATAGTAGGGTGAGTGTAGGGTGAGGGTGTATAGTAGGGTGAGGGTGTATAGTAGGGTGAGGGTGTATAGTAGGGTGAGTGTGTATAGTAGGGTGAGGGTGTATAGTAGGGTGAGGGTGTATAGTAGGGTGAGTGTGTATAGTAGGGTGAGGGTGTATAGTAGGGTGAGGGTGTATAGTAGGGTGAGGGTGTATAGTAGGGTGAGGGTGTATAGTAGGGTGAGGGTGTATAGTAGGGTGAGGGTGTATAGTAGGGTGAGGGTGTATAGTAGGGTGAGGGTGTATAGTAGGGTGAGGGTGTATAGTAGGGTGAGGGTGTATAGTAGGGTGAGGGTGTATAGTAGGGTGAGGGTGTATAGTAGGGTGAGGGTGTACAGTAGGGTGAGGGTGTACATTAGGGTGAGGGTGTACAGTAGGGTGAGGGTGTACATTAGGGTGAGGGTGTACAGTAGGGTGAGTGTAGGGTGAGGGTGTATAGTAGGGTGAGTGTAGGGTGAGGGTGTATAGTAGGGTGAGGGTGTATTGTAGGGTGAGTGTAGGGTACGGGTGTGTAGTAGGGTGAGGGTGTACATTAGGGTGAGGGTGTACAGTAGGGTGAGGGTGTATAGTAGGGTGAGTGTAGGGTGAGGGTGTACATTAGGGTGAGTGTAGGGTGAGGGTGTACAGTAGGGTGAGGGTGTATAGTAGGGTGAGGGTGTACAGTAGGGTGAGTGTAGGGTGAGGGTGTACATTAGGGTGAGGGTGTACAGTAGGGTGAGGGTGTACATTAGGGTGAGTGTAGGGTGAGGGTGTATAGTAGGGTGAGTGTAGGGTGAGGGTGTATAGTAGGGTGAGGGTGTACAGTAGGGTGAGTGTAGGGTGAGGGTGTATAGTAGGGTGAGTGTAGGGTGAGGGTGTATAGTAGGGTGAGGGTGTACATTAGGGTGAGTGTAGGGTGAGGGTGTATAGTAGGGTGAGGGTGTACAGTAGGGTGAGTGTAGGGTGAGGGTGTACAGTAGGGTGAGTGTAGGGTGAGGGTGTACATTAGGGTGAGTGTAGGGTGAGGGTGTACATTAGGGTGAGTGTAGGGTGAGGGTGTACATTAGGGTGAGGTAGGGTGAGGGTGTACAGTAGGGAGGGTATGTAGGGTAGTGTAGGGTGAGGGTGTACATTAGGGTGAGGGTGTATAGTGAGTGTAGGGTGAGGGTGTACAGTAGGGTGAGTAGGGTGAGGGTTGTACATTAGGGTGAGTGTAGGGTGAGGGTGTACATTAGGGTGAGTGTAGGGTGAGGGTGTACATTAGGGTGAGTGTAGGGTGAGGGTATACAGTAGGGTGAGGGTATACAGTAGGGTTAGTGTAGGGTGAGGGTGTACATTAGGGTGAGGGTGTACATTAGGGTGAGTGTAGAGTGTAGGGTGAGGGTGTACATTAGGGTGAGTGTAGGGTGAGGGTGTACATTAGGGTGAGTGTAGGGTGAGGGTGTACAGTAGGGTGAGTGTAGGGTGAGGGTGTACATTAGGGTGAGTGTAGGGTGAGGGTGTACAGTAGGGTGAGTGTAGGGTGAGGGTGTACAGTAGGGTGAGTGTAGGGTGAGGGTGTACATTAGGGTGAGTGTAGGGTGAGGGTGTACATTAGGGTGAGTGTAGGGTGAGGGTGTACAGTAGTGTGTGGGTAGGGTGAGGGTGTACATTAAGGTGAGGTGAGGGTGTACATTAGGGTGAGTGTAGGGTGAGGGTGTACAGTAGGGTGAGTGTAGGGTGAGGGTGTACATTAGGGTGAGTGTAGGGTGAGGGTGTACATTAGGGTGAGGGTGTACATTAGGGTGAGGGTGTACAGTAGGGTGAGGGTGTACAGTAGGGTGAGTGTAGGGTGAGGGTGTACAGTAGGGTGAGGGTGTACAGTAGGGTGAGTGTAGGGTGAGGGTGTACATTAGGGTGAGTGTAGGGTGAGGGTGTATAGTAGGGTGAGGGTGTACAGTAGGGTGAGTGTAGGGTGAGGGTGTACAGTAGGGTGAGTGTAGGGTGAGGGTGTACAGTAGGGTTAGTGTAGGGTGAGGGTGTATAGTAGGGTGAGGGTGTATAGTAGGGTGAGGGTGTACAGTAGGGTGAGTGTAGGGTGAGGGTGTACATTAGGGTGAGTGTAGGGTGAGGGTGTATAGTAGGGTGAGGGTGTATAGTAGGGTGAGGGTGTATAGTAGGGTGAGGGTGTATAGTAGGGTGAGGGTGTACAGTAGGGTGAGTGTAGGGTGAGGGTGTACAGTAGGGTGAGTGTAGGGTGAGGGTGTATAGTAGGGTGAGTGTAGGGTGAGGGTGTATAGTAGGGTGAGGGTGTATAGTAGGGTGAGTGTGTATAGTAGGGTGAGTGTGTATAGTAGGGTGAGGGTGTATAGTAGGGTGAGGGTGTATAGTAGGGTGAGGGTGTATAGTAGGGTGAGGGTGTACAGGGTGAGGGTGTATAGGAGGGTGAGGGTGTGTAGGGTGAGGGAGTGTAGGGTGAGGGTGTGTAGGGTGAGGGTGTGTAGGGTGAGGGAGTTTAGGGTGAGGGAGTGTAGGGTGAGGGTGTGTAGGGTGAGAGTGTGTAGGGTGAGGGTGTATAGTAGGGTGAGTGTGTATAGTAGGGTGAGTGTGTATAGTACGGTGAGTGTGTATAGTAGGGTGAGTGTGTATAGTAGGGTGAGTGTGTATAGTAGGGTGAGTGGTATAGTAGGGTGAGGGTGTATAGTAGGGTGAGGTGTAATAGTAGGGTGAGTGTGTATAGTAGGGTGAGGGTGTATAGTAGGGTGAGGGTGTATAGTAGGGTGAGGGTGTACAGTAGGGTTAGTGTAGGGTGAGGGTGTACATTAGGGTGAGTGTAGGGTGAGGGTGTATAGTAGGGTGAGGGTGTATAGTAGGGTGAGGGTGTATAGTAGGGTGAGGGTGTATAGTAGGGTGAGGGTGTATAGTAGGGTGAGGGTGTATAGTAGGGTGAGTGTGTATAGTAGGGTGAGTGTGTATAGTAGGGTGAGTGTGTATAGTAGGGTGTAGGGTGAGGGTGTATAGGGTGAGGGAGTGTAGGGTGAGGGTGTGTAGGGTGAGGGAGTGTAGGGTGAGTTGTTATAGTAGGGTGAGGGTGTGTATAGTAGGGTGAGTGTGTATAGTAGGGTGAGGGTGTATAGTAGGGTGAGGGTGTATAGTAGGGGAGGGTGTATAGTAGGGTGAGGGGTGTATAGTAGGGTGAGGGTGTATAGTAGGGTGAGTGTGTATAGTAGGGTGAGGGTGTATAGTAGGGTGAGGGTGTATAGTAGGGTGAGGGTGTATAGTAGGGTGAGGGTGTGTATAGTAGGGTGAGGGTGTATAGTAGGGTGAGGGTGTATAGTAGGGTGAGGGTGTATAGTAGGGTGAGGGTGTATAGTAGGGTGAGGGTGTATAGTAGGGTGAGTGTGTATAGTAGAGTGAGGGTGTATAGTAGGGTGAGTGTAGCGTGAGGGTGTGGTGTAGGGTGAGGGTGTACATTAGGGTGAGTGTGTATAGTAGGGTGAGGGTGTATAGTAGGGTGAGGGTGTATAGTAGGGTGAGGGTGTATAGTAGGGTGAGGGTGTATAGTAGGGTGAGGGTGTATAGTAGGGTGAGGGTGTATAGTAGGGTGAGGGTGTATATAGTAGGGTGAGGGTGTGTATAGTAGGGTGAGGGTGTATAGTAGGGTGAGGGTGTATAGTAGGGTGAGGGTGTATAGTAGGGGGGTGTTATAGTAGGGTGAGTGTGTGTATAGTAGGGTGAGGGTGTATAGTAGGGTGAGGGTGTATAGTAGGGTGAGGGTGTATAGTAGGGTGAGTGTGTATAGTAGGGTGAGTGTGTATAGTAGGGTGAGGGTGTATAGTAGGGTGAGTGTGTATAGTAGGGTGAGTGTGTATAGTAGGGTGAGGGTGTATAGTAGGGTGAGTGTAGGGTGAGTGTAGGGTGAGGGTGTATAGTAGGGTGTATAGTAGGGTGAGTGTGTATAGTAGGGTGAGGGTGTATAGTAGGGTGAGGGTGTATAGTAGGGTGAGGGTGTATAGTAGGGTGAGGGTGTATAGTAGGGTGAGGGTGTGTAGGGTAAATGTAGGGTGAGGGTGTTACATTAGGGTGAGGGTGTATAGTAGGGTGAGGGTGTATAGTAGGTAGGGTGAGGGTGTATAGTAGGGTGAGTGTGTATAGTAGGGTGAGGGTGTATAGTAGGGTGAGGGTGTATAGTAGGGTGAGTGTGTATAGTAGGGTGAGTGTGTACATTAGGGTGAGTGTAGGGTGAGTGTGTATAGTAGGGTGAGTGTGTATAGTAGGGTGAGGGTGTATAGTAGGGTGAGTGTATAGTAGGGTGAGGGTGTATAGTAGGGTGAGTGTATAGTAGGGTGAGGGTGTATAGTAGGGTGAGGGTGTATAGTAGGGTGAGTGTGTATAGTAGGGTGAGTGTGTATAGTAGGGTGAGGGTGTATAGTAGGGTGAGGGTGTATAGTAGGGTGAGTGTGTATAGTAGGGTGAGGGTGTATAGTAGGGTGAGGGTGTATAGTAGGGTGAGGGTGTATAGTAAGGTGAGGGTGTATAGTAGGGTGAGGGTGTATAGTAGGGTGAGTGTGTATAGTAGAGTGAGGGGTATAGTAGGGTGAGGGTGTGTAGTAGGGTGAGGGTGTATAGTAGGGTGAGGGTGTATAGTAGGGTGAGGGTGTGTAGTAGGGTGAGGGTGTATAGTAGGGTGAGTGTGTATAGTAGGGTGAGGGTGTATAGTAGGGTGAGGGTGTATAGTAGGGTGAGGGTGTATAGTAGGGTGAGGGGGTATATAGGGTGAGGGTGTATAGTACGGTGGGGGTGGATAGTAGGGTGAGGGTGTATAGTAGGGTGGGGGTGTATAGTAGGGTGAGTCTGTATAGTGGGGTGAGGGTGTATAGTAGGGTGAGGGTGTGTAGTAGGGTGAGGGTGTATAGTAGGGTGAGGGTGTATAGTAGGGTGAGGGTGTATAGTAGGGTGAGTGTGTATAGTAGGGTGAGTGTGTATAGTAGGGTGAGTGTGTATAGTAGGGTGAGGGTGTATAGTAGGGTGAGGGTGTATAGTAGGGTGAGTGTGTATAGTAGGGTGAGGGTGTATAGTAGGGTGAGTGTGTATAGTAGGGTGAGGGTGTATAGTAGGGTGAGGGTGTATAGTAGGGTGGGGTGCGGGTGTGTAGTAGGGTGAGGGTATAGTAGGGTGAGTGTGTATAGTAGGGTGAGGTGTATAGTAGGGTGAGGTTTATAGTAGGGTGAGGGTATATTGTAGGGTTACGGACTATAGTAGGGTGAGGGTGTATAGTAGGGTGAGGGCCTATAGTAGGGTGAGGGTGTATATAGTAGGGTGAGTAAGTATAGTAGTGTGGGTGAGTATAGTAGGGTGAGGGTGTATAGTAGGGTGAGGGTGTATAGTAGGGTGAGGGTGTATAGTAGGGTGAGTGTGTATAGTAGGGTGAGGGTGTATAGTAGGGTGAGGGTGTATAGTAGGGTGAGGGTGTATAGTAGGGTGAGGGTGTGTATAGTAGGGTGAGGGTGTATAGTAGGGTGAGGGTGTATAGTAGGGTGAGGGTGTATAGTAGGGTGAGGGTGTATAGTAGGGTGAGGGTGTATAGTAGGGTGAGGGTGTATAGTAGGGTGAGGGTGTATAGTAGGGTGAGGGTGTATAGTAGGGTGAGGGTGTATAGTAGGGTGAGTGTGTATAGTAGGGGTGAGGGGTGTATAGTAGGGTGAGGGTGTATAGTAGGGTGAGGGTGTATAGTAGGGTGAGTGTGTATAGTAGGGTGAGGGTGTATAGTAGGGTGAGGGTGTATAGTAGGGTGAGGGTGTATAGTAGGGTGAGTGTGTATAGTAGGGTGAGGGTGTATAGTAGGGTGAGTGTAGGGTGAGGGTGTATAGTAGGGTGAGTGTAGGGTGAGGGTGTATAGTAGGGTGAGTGTAGGGTGAGGGTGTATAGTAGGGTGAGGGTGTATAGTAGGGTGAGGGTGTATAGTAGGGTGAGGGTGTATAGTAGGGTGAGGGTGTATAGTAGGGTGAGGGTGTATAGTAGGGTGAGGGTGTATAGTAGGGTGAGGGTGTATAGTAGGGTGAGGGTGTATAGTAGGGTGAGGGTGTATAGTAGGGTGAGGGTGTATAGTAGGGTGAGTGTGTATAGTAGGGTGAGGGTGTATAGTAGGGTGAGGGTGTGTATAGTAGGGTGAGGGTGTATAGTAGGGTGAGGGTGTATAGTATAGTAGGGTGAGGGTGTATAGTAGGGTGAGGGTGTATAGTAGGGTGAGGTGTATAGTAGGGTGAGGGTGTATAGTAGGGTGAGTGTATAGGGGTGAGGGTGTATAGTAGGGTGAGGGTGTGTATAGTAGGGTGAGTGTATAGTAGGGTGAGGGTGTATAGTAGGGTGAGGGTGTATCGTAGGGTGAGGGTGTATAGTAGGGTGAGGGTGTATAGTAGGGTGAGGGTGTATAGTAGGGTGAGGGTGTATAGTAGGGTGAGGGTGTATAGTAGGGTGAGGGTGTATAGTAGGGTGAGGGTGTATAGTAGGGTGAGTGTAGGGTGAGGGTGTATAGTAGGGTGAGGGTGTATAGTAGGGTGAGGGTGTATAGTAGGGTGAGGGTGTATAGTAGGGTGAGGGTGTATAGTAGGGTGAGGGTGTTGTATAGTAGGGTGAGGGTGTATAGTAGGGTGAGGGTGTATAGTAGGGTGAGGGTGTATAGTAGGGTGAGGGTGTAAGTAGGGTGAGAGTGTATAGTAGGGTGAGGGTGTATAGTAGGGTGAGGGTGTATAGTAGGGTGAGGGTGTATAGTAGGGTGAGGGTGTATAGTAGGGTGAGGGTGTATAGTAGGGTGAGTGTGTATAGTAGGGTGAGGGTGTATAGTAGGGTGAGGGTGTATAGTAGGGTGAGTGTAGGGTGTATAGTAGGGTGAGGGTGTATAGTAGGGTGAGGGTGTATAGTAGGGTGAGGGTGTATAGTAGGGTGAGTGTGTATAGTAGGGTGAGGGTGTATAGTAGGGTGAGGGTGTGTATAGTAGGGTGAGGGTGTATAGTAGGGTGAGGGTGTATAGTAGGGTGAGGGTGTATAGTAGGGTGAGGGTGTATAGTAGGGTGAGGGTGTATAGTAGGGTGAGGGTGTATAGTAGGGTGAGGGTGTATAGTAGGGTGAGGGTGTATAGTAGGGTGAGGGTGTATAGTAGGTGGAGGGTGTATAGTAGGGTGAGGGTGTATAGTAGGGTGAGGGTGTATAGTAGGGTGAGTGTGTATAGTAGGGTGAGGGTGTATAGTAGGGTGAGGGTGTATAGTAGGGTGAGGGTGTATAGTAGGGTGAGGGTGTATAGTAGGGTGAGGGTGTATAGTAGGGTGAGGGTGTATAGTAGGGTGAGGGTGTATAGTAGGGTGAGGGTGTATAGTAGGGTGAGGGTGTACAGTAGGGTGAGTGTAGGGTGAGGGTGTACATTAGGGTGAGGGTGTACAGTAGGGTGAGTGTAGGGTGAGGGTGTACATTAGGGTGAGTGTAGGGTGAGGGTGTATAGTAGGGTGAGGGTGTATAGTAGGGTGAGGCTGTATAGTAGCCTGACGGTGTATAGTAGGGTGAGGGTGTATAGTAGGGTGAGGGTGTACATTAGGGTGAGTGTAGGGTGAGGGTGTACATTAGGGTGAGTGTAGGGTGAGGGTGTACAGTAGGGTGAGGGTGTACAGTAGGGTGAGGGTGTACAGTAGGGTGAGGGTGTACAGTAGGGTGAGGGTGCAGAGTAGGGTGAGGGTGTACAGTAAGGTGAGGGTGTACAGTAGGGTGAGTGTAGGGTGAGGGTGTACAGTAGGGTGAGGGTGTACAGTAGGGTGAGTGTAGGGTGAGGGTGTACAGTAGGGTGAGTGTAGGGTGAGGGTGTGGTGTAGGGTGAGGGTGTACATTAGGGTGAGTGTAGGGTGAGGGTGTACAGTAGGGTGAGGGTGTACATTAGGGTGAGGGTGTACATTAGGGTGAGTGTAGGGTGAGGGTGTATAGTAGGGTGAGTGTAGCGTGAGGGTGTGTAGTAGGGTGAGTGTAGGGTGAGGGTGTACATTAGGGTGAGTGTAGGGTGAGGGTGTACAGTAGGGTGAGTGTAGGGTGAGGGTGTACAGTAGGGTGAGGGTGTACATTAGGGTGAGGGTGTACAGTAGGGTGAGGGTGTACATTAGGGTGAGTGTAGGGTGAGGGTGTACATTAGGGTGAGTGTAGGGTGAGGGTGTACAGTAGGGTGAGTGTAGGGTGAGGGTGTACATTAGGGTGAGTGTAGGGTGAGGGTGTACAGTAGGGTGAGTGTAGGGTGAGGGTGTACAGTAGGGTGAGGGTGTACAGTAGGGTGAGTGTAGGGTGAGGGTGTACATTAGGGTGAGTGTAGGGTGAGGGTGGAGTGTAGGGTGAGGGTGTACAGTAGGGTGAGTGTAGGGTGAGGGTGTACTGTAGGGTGAGGGTGTACAGTAGGGTGAGTGTAGGGTGAGGGTGTACATTAGGGTGAGTGTAGGGTGAGGGTGTACAGTAGGGTGAGTGTAGGGTGAGGGTGTACAGTAGGGTGAGGGTGTACATTAGGGTGAGTGTAGGGTGAGGGTGTACATTAGGGTGAGGGTGTACATTAGGGTGAGTGTAGGGTGAGGGTGTACAGTAGGGTGAGTGTAGGGTGAGGGTGTACATTAGGGTGAGTGTAGGGTGAGGGTGTACATTAGGGTGAGTGTAGGGTGAGGGTGTACATTAGGGTGAGTGTAGGGTGAGGGTGTACATTAGGGTGAGTGTAGGGTGAGGGTGTACAGTAGGGTGAGGGTGAGGGTGTACATTAGGGTGAGGGTGTACATTAGGGTGAGTGTAGAGTGTAGGGTGAGGGTGTACAGTAGGGTGAGGGTGTACATTAGGGTGAGTGTAGGGTGAGGGTGTACATTAGGGTGAGTGTAGGGTGAGGGTGTACAGTAGGGTGAGTGTAGGGTGAGGCTGTACATTAGGGTGAGTGTAGGGTGAGGGTGTACAGTAGGGTGAGTGCAGGGTGAGGGTGTACAGTAGGGTGAGTGTAGGGTGAGGGTGTACAGTAGGGTGAGGGTGTACATTAGGGTGAGTGTAGGGTGAGGGTGTACATTAGGGTGAGTGTAGGGTGAGGGTGTACAGTAGGGTGAGTGCAGGGTGAGGGTGTACAGTAGGGTGAGTGTAGGGTGAGGGTGTACATTAGGGTGAGTGTAGGGTGAGGGTGTACATTAGGGTGAGTGTAGGGTGAGTGTGTACAGTAGGGGGAGTGTAGGGTGAGGGTGTACATTAGGGTGAGTGTAGGGTGATGGTGTACATTAGGGTGAGTGTAGGGTGAGGGTGTACAGTAGGGTGAGAGTGTACATTAGGGTGATGATGGTGTACATTAAGGGTGAGGGTGTAACAAGGTGGGGGGGGGGGGAGTGAATAATGAGGGCAGGTGCGAGTCTCGCTTTGTCACACACAGTCAATGAGAGAGAGAGAGAGAGAGAGAGAGAGAGAGAGAGAGAGAGAGAGAGAGAGAGAGAGAGAGAGAGAGAGAGAGAGAGAGAGAGAGAGAGAGAGAGAGAGAGAGAGAGAGAGAGAGAGAGAGAAATATAACAAGACAAATTATAAATGTGTAAGAAAGAGGAAACCCCCCCCCCCCCTGTCTAACTCACAACAACCTCTACAGGAAAAAGCTTCTTCACAAATATTTGAGAAAATTCACATGCTTAAGAGGCCATAAAAAGGAAAGAGGGATGGGGTGGGGGGTGGGGAGAGAGTAGAGTGGTTTACTTTCTTTCTTTTTTAAAGACCTCCGTCTACGTATTGTGAAAAACCTGTTATCCTCCGGCAAATTGTGGGGTTGAGTGAGTGAAGGGGGGGGACAGTGAATGAAGGAGGATACATGTTTTTCATAATACGTGTTGCTAGCCCCAAACGCGCGAGCAACTGTGGCTTTCAACAATCCGACACATCCCCTTTTATTTATGTGCATCACACATGTTACATACAAATAAAGTAAAGTGGTTTACTTAGCTCGGTAACCGGTCTTGAGAGGCTGTGTGTGTGTGTGTGTGTGTGTGTGTGTGTGCAAGGGTGTGATTTTGTTTTTGTGTGTGTTCTATTTGTGTGTTAACATATAGGCCTATTTGCGTCTAAACCACCGCACTTTATATGCACCTGTGTATATTTGTGTTCCTATGTGTGTGTGTGTACTGGCGAGCGTGTGTGTGTATGTGTCAATACCTACACGTACACATCGATCGGTACTGTGTGTGTATACCCTTTTAAGTGGTACCGGTATGTAAAGTGAAAATGTGCAGTTATTATCCAGCCACCTGCCTTATTCCTTACACCCACAACCGGGGAAGGAGAGGAGAGAAGACATGAAGGAGAACAGAAAAGAAAAAACACAGAAAAGAAAACGAATAAACAGAAAAAAGGGGAGAGGAGAGGAGAGGAGAGGAGGGGAGAGGAGAGGAGAGGAGAGGAGAGGAGGCTAGCCTACTATTAGACAATTGTATTAACTTTTGAAAGTGCCTCCAGCAATTAACAGGCTTCGAATGATCTCACTTAACCATTTTTACTACCTCAGATCCTTCTTAAAGTGCGCAAAATCGACTAAATATAGAACGAATACAATTAAAAGACGTCGCCAGTAGAGAAGGGGATAATGATGTGAGCATTAGTAGAAGCAAGAGTAACTATTTTAGAAGAGCAGTGTTGGCCGAGTGGTTAAGGCGTCTGACTAGAAATCAGATGGGATCTTCCCGCGTAGGTTCGAATCCTACACACTGCGCAATGTGTTTTACCATCACTATACTCCGTTTCTTTTCAGCTGGCGATAAACTGAATCCTTTAGCGGCTACTTTCTCGCTACTTAATGGAAAAATATGGAACTACTATGTGTCTGCATCCAATTAAGACCAAGTTTATATAATCAGCACCACATTTAACTACAAAATCTTCAAAATAACTGAGAAATCGTGATGAGAACTTTGCAATTTACCGTCAGTAGAAAATATACAGTATTGGTTTCATATTTGCCTACAAGATAACAATGATTTTACGATACGCTGGCCAAGGTAATAGACATAAATAAAAACTATACAAATATATATTATAATAATAAACTGATAGGCTATATGAAGGAGAGTAGAGTGTAGAAAGAATAAATATAGGATACTTAATAAATCAATTAATATCGTTCGAAGCACCAATAACTCCCAATGAAATTAATAAAAGCATATGTTCCTCCGGGGATTCGAACCCAGGACACCACATACAAAACTTACACCTTTAACCATTATACCACCAAGAGAGTAAATATCAGAATAATACAGTATGCAGACAAAACCAAGAAACAGATGAGAAACGAAGAGAACAAAAAGAAAACCGGTTAAACGAGTCCAATCATTCCAATACCAGTTTAAGGGGGTACTACTCGCTCTTTCTGGACCCACTTCTCCCTCATATTTAGCATATTAGTTTTAGAGGTTTTAAGACGTTCGTTCCGTTAGTTTGGCGATTTGAGACCTTTCGCTTCATTTTGTTGTCAATATTAAAACCTTTCGTGCCATTTAGGTGTCGATTTTTTTCCTGGCGAGCGAAAGCGAGCCTGTAATTTTAGAAGGAATCGGCCTTCGGCCGGGACATTTTTCTGCCGAAAAATGTACAAATTTATACTGAAAGGGGGTCTAGGGGGTGATTTTCTAAGCTTGATGGAGGTATAGCGAGGAAACTCAAAAATAAAGTTAAAACATAAATATATAGACCAAAAACCTCACACTACCCCCTTAATAACCTCACACTACCCCCTTAATAACCTCACACTACCCCCTTAATAACCTCACACTACCCCCTTAATAACCTCACACTACCCCCTTAATAACCTCACACTACCCCCTTAATAACCTCACACTACCCCCTTAATAACCTCACACTACCCCCTTAATAACCTCACACTACCCCCTTAATAACCTCACACTACCCCCTTAATAACCTCACACTACCCCCTTAATAACCTCACACTACCCCCTTAATAACCTCACACTACCCCCTTAATAACCTCACACTACCCCCTTAATAACCTCACACTACCCCCTTAATATACTTTCTGGCATCATGTGTTTGCTGGACATTAACCCGTTCACCACCAGTTCCGTCCTTTGTATTTTATTCTGGCTACTAATAGACCAATTTACCCGGTAGTGCTTGTTTTTTGGTCTATATATTTAGGTTTTAACTTTATTTTTGAGTTTCCTCGCTAGACCTCTATCAAGCTTAAGAAAACATCCCCTAGACCCCCTTTCAAGATAAATTTGTACATTTTCGATAGAAAAAATCCTTCTAAAATTACAGGCTCGCTGCCGCTCGCCAGGAAAAATCGACACATAAATGGCACGAAAGGTCTAAATATTGACAACAAATTGGGGCAAAAGGTCTCAAAATCGCCAAACTAACTGAGCGAACGTCTTAAAACCTCAAAACTAATATGTTAAACATGAGGGAGAAGGGGTTCCAGAAAAAGCAAGTAGTACCCCTTAAGGAGGGCCTACAGCAATAAACAGGATTGGAAGTAGCTTAACCCCTTCTGTACCAGCGACGTTTTCTTCATTTCATTCTAGCTAATATTAGACTTCGACTATCACACTTAACCCTTCTCACTACCCCAGATCCTTCTAAAACCGCACACAATTGTCTAAACTTAGCTAGAATACAATTAATAATACGTCGCCGGTACAGAACGGGTCAATGAACTCATTTTACTTCCATAGATCCTTCGTAAACTGCGCAATATCGTCTAAACAAAGCTAGAATAAAATTAAAAAGACGTCGCCGGTACAGAAGGGGTAAAAACTCCAGAACATAACTAAATACAAACTAACCATTTCAGACCTGATGACGGGCAGTAAAGGAAAGGGGAAACCGACTGGGCATAAAACTTGAGAGAGCCACTAATTCCTTCCAGATGTACTTCCTTCAGTTTACTAACCCAGGAACTAACCATTAACCAGCGTCATGAGCTCAGTGCATAAGAACATAAGAAAACGGAAGTCTGCAAAGAGTTATTAGTTCTACCATTTGGGAAGGGTCAGCCAGGGAATAGGTTTGGAAATTTACAGCCCATTTGCTCTAGAGAGCCCTCGATGTCGAACTGCAAAAAGTGCCAGATGAGCCCATCTTCGCAAGGGAGCAAGCTGTCGCTTCAAACAGTCTGCTGCACCAAATCAGCACCCAGAACGAGGGGCGGCGCGCTCCTCGGTGCCGCTAGAAGTGTGGCGAACACATCACAAGGTATCACAAGGTAAGGTATAACCGGTTTTTAACAATACGTAGACGGAGATCTTTTACCGTTAACTAACTATAGGCATGTGCTTGGAGGAAGAAGAGGAGGAATGGAAGGAGGAGGAAGAGGAGAAGGAGGAGGAGGAGGATGAACAATAGGAAAAAGGAAGTAGCGAAGGAAGGTCACACAGAAAGGAAGGAAGGAAGGAAGTGAGGGGGAGCGAGGGAGAAAGGAAGAAAAAAGAAAGATATCGAAATAGGATGTATGAACAATTGAAAAAGAAGGAAGGCATAAATCCCTTCAGCACGATGACATAATTGTCCTCTTTCTCTACAATGAATATCTACCTATTTACTGTATTGTACATACCAAGAAACCAAGAAGGAAGGAAGGAAAGAAGGGAAGGCAAGAAGGAACAAAGTCACGAAATAGGAAAGCAAAGAAGGGGAATGAGAGAATGAAATAAGGAAGGAAGGAAGACCATGAAACAAGGAAGGAAGGAAGAATAACAGGAATAAATGAATGAATAAATAAATATATGAATGAATGGATAAATGAATATATGAATGAATGAATGAAGGCAGGCAGGCAGGCAGGCAGGCAGGCAGGAAGGGAAGGAAGGAAGGACCATGTAACAGGAAGGAAGGAAGGAGGACATAATTATCAGGAGGGCAGGATGGAGAAATCAAAGTGGAGGGGTATTGAGTGGGTGGACAGCTATTAGGAAGGGGGGGGTAAGGGGGGGCAGGGTAGAGAGGGTGGAGGGAAGGGAGAGAAGGAGGGAAGGCTGGAGGAAAGATGAATGACAAGGAGGGAGAATGTAAAGGAAGGAAGGAAGGAAAGAGGAATGACGAGGAGGGCGAATGTAAAGGAAGATATGAAAGAAATGTGCAACAGATCAGATAATAAAATATAGACAGGGATGGGGAAGGAAATAGCAGAAATATAAATAGGAAGGAAGGACAGAAAAGCGAACATAGCACGTTGGCACATAGAATAAAATCTATAAAAATATGAAATGACGAAGAAATAGACAAATGTAAATAGGAAGGAAGGAAGGAAGGAAATCGAAACTAGAACATAGAAACAGAAGAAAAGTCGAAGGAATAGAATAATACAAAGGAATAGAATAATACAAAGGAATAGAATAATACAAAGGAATAGAATAATACAAAGGAATAGAATAATACAAAGGAATAGAATAATACAAAGGAATAGAATAATACAAAGGAATAGAATAATACAAAGGAATAGAATAATACAAAGAAATAGAATAATACAAAGGAATAGAATAATACAAAGGAATAGAATAATACAAAGGAATAGATTTTTTGTTTTTTGTTTTTTTTCTATGTGATTGAGGGAGGCAAAAGGCATAACTGCCTATAGCGAGTGCCTCCCCCATAGTTGAAAGAGTGACAGGGCCAAAATCAAGGGACGTTCGAGCCAAAATGCCTGGACACACGGAGTTTGAAGCAATTTAAGTCATAGGAAGAGGGAAAGACTGATTCTGGGAGAGAGTTCCAGAGCTCAGATGTTGAGTAGAAGAAAGTTTGAGAGCAACGTTTCACTCTTGGGTTGGAGAGTTGCACAGAGTAGGGGTGGGATTGAGTTGCAAGACGGGTACAACGTGCCCAACGTAAAGGAGGTGGTATGCACTGGGATAGCTCTGAGGAACACTGATTATTATAGTAGCGATAGAATAGCGAGAGAGATGCAACATTGCGGCGGAGAGAGAGAGAGATTGCAGAGAGTTGGTGAGTGGACGGGAGTTAATGATACGAAAGGCCTTCCTTTCAACTTTGTCTTGGAGAGCGGTGTGAGAGGAACCTCCCCACACATGTGAACAATACTCAATAACAAGGGCGCACTATGCCCCTGTACAGAGCAAGAAGCTGTGCAGGGGAAAAGAACCCCCTAAGGCGGTTGAGCACACCCAGCTTCTGGGAGGCTGCCTTAGCAAGACTGGTAATATGGTCCTTCCAAATGAGAGCAGAAGAAAAAGAGACACCAAGAATATTGAGAGAAGATGAAGGGTTGATTTTTGTATTGTTGAAGAATAAGGGATAGTCCGCTGGGAGATCCTGACGGGTAGATAGATGGAGAAATTGGGTTTTGGAAGCATTAAAGTTAACAAGGTTTTCTCTGCCCCAATTGGAAAATAGTATTTAGATCAGAATTTAAGAGTTCTATGGCTTCATTACGTTTGTCGTTGAGGGATTGCTGGCTGGGGCGTTCTGAAAAACTAATGGAGTAGTGTAAGGTTGAGTCGTCTGCGTATGAATGGATGGGAATTAAGGTACAGTTAAGGAGATCATTTATAAAAATTAGAAAGAGAATAGGAGATAGGACAGAGCCCTGAGGAACACCGGAGTTTATAGGGTGAGGAAGTGAACAATGGCCATCCACAACCGCAGCTATGGAACGGCCAGAAAGGAAATTAGAGACAAAGGCACAGATGGAGGGATAGAAACCGAAGGAGGGTAGTTTAGAAATTAAAGATTCATGCCAGACTCTATCGAAGGCTTTCGATATGTCTAGTGCAATAGAAAAAGTCTCACCGAAGTTCCGAAAGGAGGATGACCAAGAGTTGGTAAGATATGAAAGAATATCACCAGTAGAGCGACCCTTAAGGAAGCCATACTGGCGATCTGAGAGCAGATTATGAGAAGAGAAATGCTTAAGAAATTTGGAAGCAAGAATAGTTTCAAAAACTTTAGAAAGACAAGAGATAAGAGCAATTGGACGATAGTTGGAGGGTTGAGAGCGGTCACCCTTCTTTGGGACAGGTTGAATGTGAGCAAACTTCCAGCATGAAGGGAAGACGTTAGAGGATAGACAGAGACGAAAGAGTTTGCCTAGGCAGGGAGTCAGCACGGAAGCACAGTTTTTGAGAACAACAGGAGGAACACCGTCCGGACCGTACGCCTTATTAGTGTTAAGCCCAGAGAGGGTAGAAAGTACATCTTTAGAAGAGATTAGGATATTAGGCATAAGTAAGAGAGAGGAGGGCGGAGAGGGAGGAATAGCACCGGAATCATCCAAGGTGGAGTTTCTAGCAAAAGTTTGAGCGAAGAGTTTAGCTTTGTCAGAGGAAGAAGTGATGGTTGTGCCATCAGAGTGGGAAAGGGGAGGGAAAGACGAGGAAGAGAAATTGTTGGAGAGGTTTTTGGCTAGATGCCAGAAAGCTTGGGAAGAGCTAGAGTTGGATAGTTCAGTGCATTTATTATTGATGAAAGAGTGTTTGGCAAGTCGAAGAACAGATTTGGCTTGATTCCGGGCAGAAACATATGAAGAATGAGAGTCTTGAGTTTTAAGGCGTCGGTACCGTTTGAATGCTTCCTCCTTATTGCGGACAGCAGTAGAACAGGCGTGAGTAAACCAAGATTTTTTAGCATTAGTCTGAGAGAAAGAGAATGGAATGTATGCTTCCATGCCCGATAGGATTACCTCGGTAATGCGTTCAGCACTCTCCGAGGGTCCCCGGCCATGGAAGCAGAAATCATTCCATGGGAAATCAAAGAAGTACTGCCGAAGAGCCTCCCAGTCGGCAGCGCCAAAGTGCCAGAAGCGCCGCCGGCTAGGAGGATCGGGTGGCTGTACTGGAGAGATAGGACAGGTGACAGAGATAAGTTTATGGTCGGAGGAGCCCAAAGGAGAGAAAAGATCGACAGTATAAGAAGAAGGGTTAGAAGTTAGAAACAGGTCAAGAATGTTGGGCCGATCTCCGATGCGATCCGGGATACGGGTGGGTTGCTGAACTAACTGCTCTAGGTCATTTAGGATAGAAAAGACGTAGGCTTGTTCACCAGGTGGATCAGTAGTGTGAGAGGAGAACCATTGGCGTATAATACATTGGCGTATAATGTATTGAATAATACAAAGGGATAGAATAATACAAAGGAATAGAATAATACAAAGGGATAGAATAATACAAAGGGATAGAATAATACAAAGGGATAGAATAATACAAAGGAATAGAATAATACAAAGGAATAGAATAATACAAAGGAATAGAATAATACAAAGAAATAGAATAATACAAAGGAATAGAATAATACAAAGGAATAGAATAATACAAAGGAATAGAATAATACAAAGGAATAGAATAATACAAAGGAATAGAATAATACAAAGGAATAGAATAATACAAATAGGAAGGAAATCGAACATGGAAAAAGAAGAGCAAAAGTGGAAGGAATAGAAGAATATAAATAGGAAAGAAGAAAGGAAAACAAAGAGGAAAGAAAAACAGAAAGGGAGGGAAGGTAGGTTAGGGAGGGAGGAAAGGAGGGGTAGGGGTAGGAATATGGAGGTAAATAGGGGGGAGGGAAGAAGGAGGAGGGGGGGGGGGGAGTACGAAGAATCTATCTATTGCCTGACGCCATGATCTCCTAAGGGGTGGCCACGAACGAACCGCCCCCAAGCACCTCTGTCCCCAGTCAGTCGACGCCCCTCCTCCCAACCAGCACCGCCTTCTTTCATATACTTCCTCACTCCATCCTTCCACCTCTCCTTCGGTCTACCTCTCCCTCTCTGTCCTTCCACCTCGCTCTCGTACATCCTCTTAGTCATTCTCTCGCTTCCCATACGTTCCATATGGCCGAACCATCTCAAGTTGTTCCTTTTCACACTTTCCAGCACATCTAAATCCACACCACACCTCCTTCTTACTTCCTCATTCGTCTGTCTATCCCTCCATGTAACTCCACACTCACTTCTCAAGTAACTCATTTCCACCGCTCTCACTCTTGGTCTGAGTCTCTCCACAAACTTGCATGCTTCGCTTCCGTAAGTTAGTGTCGGGATTACCACACTGTCATGCAAGGACTTCTTCACTTCCATACTGACCACCCTATTTCTTGTTACTGCTTACAACGTTCCTACAACCCTCTTCCCCTGTTGCACCCTCTCCCGCACTTCTTCATCCACAGTCCCATCTTTACTCAACACACAGCCCAGATACTTAAAAGAGCTGACGATCTCCATAGCCTGACCGTTCAACTTCACTTCACACTCTGTGACTTCACCCCTTTCGAAGACCATAACCTTGCTTTTCCCCGCAATTACCTTCAAATTCCGTTTTTCGCACAATGTTCCAAACTCATTTACCAGACCCTGCAACTCCCATTCATTATCGCTCATCAGAACTGTGTCATCCGCAAACAGCAGTATAGGTAGCTTCCACTCATTTCCCTCCTTTTTCAGCGATACACCGACATCCACTGACTAGTATTTCTTTCACGACTCCATCCATATATACAGTAAACAACCACGGGGACATCACACACCCCTGTTTCAACCCAACACATAGGTCAAAGAACTCGCTCTGCTCACTCTCCACACGTACTGCCGGCTTTGCACCCTCATACATGCTCTTCACTGCTTTCAGCAACTTGCCATCTACTTCATATATTCTAAGTACTTTCCACATGCCTTCTCTATCCGCTCTGTCATAGGCCTTCTCCAAGTCCATAAAGGCAACATACACCTTTTGTTGCTTCTCCAGATATTTCTCCACAACACAATTCAGGGTAAAAATCTGATCTACACATCATCATCCCTTCCTAAAAACCTCCCTGCTCGTCGCCTATCCATTTCTCCGTTCTCACTCTCACTCTCTCAATCACTACCCTACTGTACACCTTCCCTACTACGCTTAAAAAGACATATTCCTTGGTGGTTACCACACACTCCTCTTTCCCCTTTGCCCTTATATAGGGGGACTATTATGCCAGTCTTCCAGTCATCGGTTACATTCCCCATCTCCCATGCTAGTTTGCACATTTTCCATACCCATTCGATCACTATCTCACCACCATACCTCAACATTTCCCCACACACTCCATCTGTTCCTGGTGCTTTACCCAACTTCACACTTTTCATAGCTTCCCACACTTCTGACCTCCTGATCCCCACCTCCTCCTCCACTACTTCTCCTCTTCTCCCTCCCATACCAGTACCAGTACGAAGAATGTAAAGATAATATCCCAATAGCTCCCCTGTGGTCATCGTTCTTTCTTCATAGGTTTATTTATTTCACTTACTCCTTCCTTAATCTTGGAGAGAGGTATCCTGACCAGGACTCGAACTCACTTAGTCCAGGTATTTTAGGATGAGTTGGGCACCGTATCCACTCTACTATAAGAACATAAGAAAATGGGAGTCTGCAGAAAGCCGATTGGCCCACACAAGGCAGATCCCTCTCACACCCAACCCGGATCCGTTCATAATAGAGTGAATACGGTGCCCAACTCTTCAAAAAGCAAAGAAAAAGGAATGGAAAGGGAAAATATAATAAACAAAGAAAAGGCAAGTTGAGGAAAGAGTAATGACAAAGAGGGAAAGCAGAAGCGAAACTCGGTGGAAAAAGAAAAAGGAAAGTTGAAGAGTAAATAAAAACGAAAGCCAAGGGGAAGAGGTGAATAAAACAAAACAAAAGAACACAGACAGGAGAAAATGGGGAACAAACTCTAATTGAAATACAAGCGTAAGAATTTTCGGTTTCGGCAACATCACCGTCAAGTGTCGTATCCCGCCTCCATTAAAAACAAAAATAAATAAATAAGACAAAAAATGAACACACAATTTAATAATATAATACAAATTATATCAATAAACATGACCGGAGTCTTTATAAACATGACCGGAGTCTTTATAAACATGACCGGAGTCTTTATATCAATAAACATGACCGGAGTCTTTATAAACATGACCGGAGTCTTTATAAACATGACCGGAGTCTTTATAAACATGACCGGAGTCTTTATATCAATAAAACATGACCGGAGTCTTTATAAACATGACCGGAGTCTTTATATCAATAAACATGACCGGAGTCTTTATAAACATGACCGGAGTCTTTATATCAATAAACATGACCGGAGTCTTTATAAACATGACCGGAGTCTTTATATCAATAAACATGACCGGAGTCTTTATAAACATGACCGGAGTCTTTATATCAATAAACATGACCGGAGTCTTTATAAACATGACGGAGTCTTTATATCAATAAACATGACCGGAGTCTTTATAAACATGACCGGAGTCTTTATATCAATAAACATGACCGGAGTCTTTATAAACATGACCGGAGTCTTTATATCAATAAACATGACCGGAGTCTTTATAAACATGACCGGAGTCTTATATCAATAAACATGACGGAGTCTTTAAAACATCTTTATAAACATGACCGGAGTCTTTATAAACATGACCGGAGTCTTTATATCAATAAACATGACCGGAGTCTTTATAAACATGACCGGAGTCTTTATATCAATAAACACCGGAGTTTATATCAATAAACATGACCGGAGTCTTTATATCAATAAACATGACCGGAGTCTTATAAACATGACCGGAGTCTTTATATCAATAAACATGACCGGAGTCTTTATAAACATGACCGGAGTCTTTATAAACATGACCGGAGTCTTTATAAACATGACCGGAGTCTTTATATCAATAAACATGACCGGAGTCTTATAAACATGACCGGAGTTTATATCAATAAACATGACCGGAGTCTTTATAAACATGACCGGAGTCTTTATATCAATAAACATGACCGGAGTCTTTATAAACATGACCGGAGTCTTTATATCAATAACATGACCGGAGTCTTTATAAAACATGACCGGAGTCTTTATATCAATAAACATGACCGGAGTCTTTATCATGACCGGAGTCTTTATATCAATAACATGACCGGAGTCTTTATAAACATGACCGGAGTCTTTATATCAATAAACATGACCGGAGTCTTTATAAACATGACCGGAGTCTTTATAAACATGACCGGAGTCTTTATAAACATGACCGGAGTCTTTATATCAATAAACATGACCGGAGTCTTTATAAACATGACCGGAGTCTTTATATCAATAAACATGACCGGAGTCTTTATATCAATAAACATGACCGGAGTCTTTATATCAATAAACATGACCGGAGTCTTTATAAACATGACCGGAGTCGTTATATCAATAAACATGACCGGAGTCTTTATATCAATAAACATGACCGGAGTCTTTATATCAATAAACATGACCGGAGTCTTTATAAACATGACCGGAGTCTTTATATCAATAAACATGACCGGAGTCTTTATATCAATAAACATGACCGGAGTCTTTATATCAATAAACATGACCGGAGTCTTTATAAACATGACCGGAGTCTTTATATCAATAAACATGACCGGAGTCTTTATAAACATGACCGGAGTCTTTATAAACATGACCGGAGTCTTTATATCCATTTTTGTTTTCAGTGTTATTGGTTTTGTTTTGCTTTTGTCTTTTGCTCCCTACAATAGGAATTATAGAACAAGTTTAGGTACAACACAAATGTATGTGGCTTTTAATACTCTCTCTCTCTCTCTCTCTCTCTCTCTCTCTCTCTCTCTCTCTCTCTCTCTCTCTCTCTCTCTCTCTCTCTCTCTCTCTCTCTCTCTCTCTCTCTCTCATAATTCATCATATCTTGTTACTCCTTACCCAGTCCTTAAAGCCTCACTGCCCCTCTTGAATGTTTGGGTTGAGGGGAAACGGAAAGGGGAGTAGAAAGAGTTTACTAGTAGTTACAAAGGAGAGTTAGTATATCAAAGACACAATTGTGATTGCACTATGCACTAGACAGGGTGCATAGGTAGCGCCAACGAACTTAACAATAATCTTGACCCCTTAACTTCTTATAACTCAAAATGGATGAAAGGAATTGGGCTGATGTTTCTATCATTAGAGAAGAGTCCACCAAGGAATAGGTGTGGGTATTTACAGTCAGTTTGCTCTAGGCCCATCTGAGTTACAAAGAGGTCAGGGATCAAGATTTTTGTCAAGTTCGTTGGCGCTACCTATAGCATGCGGGAATCACTACCAAGCTGAGGAGTCTACGGTTGATGATCTACTTCACCGAATTAATTATCACCTGCAAGACAGAACATTTCAGGCAGCAGTCAATGGATATAGTTCTGTTAAATATGCCATCAAAGCTAGTGTCCCACAGGGCAGCACTCAGGACCTTTGTTGTGGAATGTTTATGTCAATGACATTCTGCAGCTCATTCCCGAAGCATTTGCTTTATGCTGACGACTGTACCCTAACATTCACTTGTAGCAAAGATGAGAGACAAATTACCATCACTCATATCAACAATGCCTTACATAGCATCACCTCTTGGGCAAGATGCAGGCAAGTAAACCTTGCTCCGGAGAAAACCCAAGTCATGATAAGCTCTCTGAGATGAGAAACTTCAGCATCTACACCATGAGATATTCAGCTTTGATAGGAGGAAGGTTCAGATGCAGTCAAGTGACAATTCTAGGCGTATAATTTAATGTTATTTTGTCTTTCACCAGCCATGTTATGAATACCACAAAGAATGTTGTATGGAAACTTTATTGCATTTGACATAAACCACATTTAAAGGTGTCAGTACTTTGTATGAGCCAAGTTTGTCCATTGATGGAATACTCATCATATCCCACCTCATACTCGAAGCTTTTGGACAAAATAAAGAAAAGAGAGGAATACTTGATCTAACTAAAAAAAACAAGAACATCATGTCCTCAGGTTTCAGCCTCTTCAACAACGTCGGGATGTGGCAGGTTTGTGTGTAACATACAAAACCGCAAAAATGCATGTGTCACATCGAACTGCCCAACTAACACACATCTAGCTGTGCAACCAATATCATGATGCAAGAAGAACCACATCCACATAGTATCATCCATTTGCTAAGACAGAACACTACCTTCGATCCTACTTACCAAAGTACGCCAGACTATGCAATCGCTTGGTTCAGCACACTGACCTGCATCACATAACCTCACTACAACAGTTAAGTCTGAGGTTAATAACTGGCTCAAGAATATCACAATTCCCTATTAAATATCGGTAATACAAATATTAGTCATAATTTTTCACATGAAAGATATACAAGCAAAAGCAGTGGATGTTGGCGTACTGTTGATAAGAAAGACAATGAGTGGAAGTTGCCTGTACTGCTGTTGCTGATGATACAGTTCTGATGTGTGACAATGAGTGGGAGTTGCAAGACCTGGTAAATATGTTTGGAACAGTGTGTGAAAAATGGAACCTGAAGGTAAATGTGGGGAAGAGTAAGGTTATGGTCTTTGAGAGGGGTGCAGTCACAGAGTGTGAGGTGAGGTTGAATGGTCAGGTTATGGAGAATGTCAGCTCATTTAAGTATTTGGGCAGTGTGTAGATTAAAGATGGGAATATGGATGATGAAGTACAGGAGAGGGACAGGGGAAGAGGATTGTAGGAATGCTGAAAGCAGTAACAAGGAATAGGATGGTCACCATGGAAGTAAAGAAGTCCTTGCATGATAGGGTGGTAATCCCGAAATTGACGTACGGGAGTGAAGAATGGACGTTGTTGGAGAGACACTAATAAAGAGTGAGAGGAGTGGAAATGAGTTACTTGAGAAGTGCGTGTGGAGTTACATGGAGGAATAGACAGACGAATAAGGAAATATGAGAGCGGTATGGTGTGGAGATGGATGTGCTGGAAAGTTTGAAAAGGAACACCTTGAGAAGGTTCGGCCATGTGGAACGTATGGAAAGCTAGAAACTTACTAAGAGAGCGTACGGGAGTGAGTTGGAAGGACAGAGAGGGAGAAGCAGACCGAGAGTGAGGTGGAAGGATGGAGTTGAGAGGTGTATGAGTGAAAGCGATGTTGCATGGGAAGAGGGGCATTGGCTGGTGGGGGACAGGTGTATGGGGCGATTAATTCATGGCCACCGCTAAGGGGATCATGGTGTCTGGTAATAGATAGATAAGACTTGTTATGACTAGGCAAAATGCAGAGAGTATGACTGTGTTCATATATTTCCCCACAGCATTGTATAGTTCGTTGACCCCTGCTAGGATTGAAGTGCAGTGGTTGACCAACTATAAACGCTAATGCTGGGGTCACACATTCACGTATATCGCTCCCGTATGCTCCCGTCAGGCGTGATCGCCAATTTTGTGTTATGACGGGCGTAGTCCGGCCGTGTACGCCCGTATAGACTACGACTATTGCACTTCCCGACATACGTACCGTAACGGGGCCAGTGTTACGTCAGACGTAATGTAGTCGTATGGAGCTACGTACGTGCTTGCGACTTGCGTAAGCATGTCCCCGTTAGTCCGCCTGGGCTGCCCGATTTGCGGGAACACAGGCCACGCCCATGGCCACGCCCCCACAAGACCTACGTAGCTGAGGCCGTACGTCTTGTGAGTTTGTAGGCATTACGTGGACCGTGTCCGGACAATCGTAGGCACACCCGTCTGTCCAAACACAGACAAAGACAGTCTTTGTCAACCACGTAGGTCTGGGTTGGAATCTGGGAACTACAAAAGGGCAGGAATGGCCACACCATTCCCATTCCCAGTCCTTCATCGGCACCATGAACAACATCGCGGAATTCATCCTGGAGGAGTTCAATTTTGTGAACTCCCTTTATAGAGGAAAGACCATTCATCCTTGTAACCTTTAACCGCTGAGTGCCAGCCAATTTTGACGGTGTGCTTCTGCCAGTGCCAGATTTTTTTTTTTTTTTGGCTAAATCTATCAAGTTGGGAGAGAAAGGAAGGATAATGGTAAAACAAACACTCCCCTTGTCCATTTTCGCCAGAAATCAAGTCCCGATGGTCCGAAAGTAGCTGAAAAGACACCATAGACTACAGAGACTTTTATGGTATCGGAATGTATGGGTGGGAGGGTGGTTTTCGGGTTGGTTAGGGGAAGGTAGAAGGGTAATTGACTTGTGTTACACATATGAAGCCGATTGGTGAGGTAGTTTCGCCACCACGGATTTTCCTTTTTTTCCTTATCTTCGTATGGATATGCTGGAAGTGGGTGGTGGGAGGCGGTTGGGGGTGTGGTGGGGGGAAGGCAGAAGGGTAAGAGACTTGTCACACAAATATGGAACCGATTGGTGAGGTAGTTTCGCCGCCACAGATTTTCCTTTTTTTCCTTATCTTCGTACAGATACGCTGGAAGTGGGTGGTTGGAGGTGGTTGGGGGTGTGGTGGGGGGAAGGCAGAAGGGTAAGGGACTTGTCACACAAATATGGAACCGATTGGTGAGGTAGTTTCGCCGCCACAGATTTTCCTTTTTTTTCCTTCTGACGGGACCGACAGTCAACGAGTGGGTGGGAGGAGGGATTTGGGATTTTTGTGGTGGGTAGCCTAAAGGGTAAGGTACATGTGGTAAAAATATGAAAGCCATAGGTGCAGTCGTTTCGCTGCTACGATTTGTTTTCGGCAGGGTGCAGAGGGTGGCAGGGTTGGCTTACATACATACATACATAAAATTTTAAGACTGAGTGTTCCACACATAAGTGCAGTTTCAGTCTCTTGTCCTAATGGCGGCATTCCAGGCAACCCTGTTAAGGGCTGCTTCACTTGTCAAGTTCTTGGATTTGAGATCGGCGCGTATAGTCCGATCCCAGGTCTTCCTCGGTCCACCCCTTGGTGCAGCTCCCTCCACAATCACAGACCTGCATTTTTTCACCCAATTTTGTTCATCCATTCTCTCCACATGTCCATACCATCCCAGTCTACTTGTACGCATCACCTCGCTAATACTCTTTATACCTAAACGTCTCCTCAGCTCAACATTTGTTATTCTATCCTGTAGCCTGGCCCCACACATCCATCTCACCATTCTCATCTCATTACGCTGCATTCTGTTGACATCCTCTACTTTAACGGCCCATGTTTCTGAGGCATACTTCATTGCACTTCTAACACATGAGGCATACACCTTTCCCTTCAGGGGGAGAGGCATTCTTTTCATGGTCAGGATTGGCATCAATTCTCTGAACTTCCCCCAGCCACACCTAATTCTAGCAACAGTGGCAGCCTCAGCCCCACCACCGGCAGAGATGGTATCTCCTAGGTAACAAAACTTGTTCACCAGCTCCAAAGACTCATTTCCAAAATTCACAGCCACAGGATCATCACTTAACACAAGCTCGCCTTTGCACACTACGCACTCAAATTTCTCTATTTCTGACTTATCCTTCGGCAGGGGCCCCTTTATTCTACTACAGCGCTTACTCCCATGGTGTACCCAACATCGACAGATGCTACATTGAATTGAGTTAACGCCCACTCCCTTTCCACACACTGCACATGGGTATGCACCGCTCTTTTCCACATTGCCTCGTCTCAAACTACAATGCATAACCTTGGTTTTGTTAATATTGACTCTTAAACCCTTGCTCGCCATGCCCTCTCTCCACTCTCTGAATTTGGCCTCAGCATCCTGCATACTGTCAGCTATTAGGACTAAATCGTCTGCATAAAACAGTTCCAACGGGAGTCCGCCTCTAAAAATTCTAGACAGCGCCTCCAAGACCATAATAAAGAGGAGGGGGCTTAACACTGAACCCTGATGGACTCCAACACGGACTGCGAACTCATCACTCAGTACACCCTTCACCCTCACCGAACTTCGCGAATCCTCATACATCTTCATTATCACACGCACCAGCCACTCTTCCACACCAAGTTTCCTCATAGCCCACTGTACAACATCTCTAGGTACCCTATCAAAGGCCTTCTCTAGGTCCACAAACACAAAGTAAAGATCCCTGCCTTTTAGTAAGTATCTTTCCTGTATCTGCCTGACTATGAAGATAGCATCGGTTGTACCACGTCCTGGCATAAAACCAAACTGCATATCATCAATAGAGATGCTTTGCCTGATCAAACCCTCAAGGACTCTCTCACAGACCTTCATGATTTGGTCAAGCATTTTCAGGCCCCTATAATTTCCTCTATCTAGCGCATCCCCTTTTCCTTTGTATATATTTACTATTACACTTTTGAGCCAATCCTCTGGGATTTTCTCATCTTTAATAATGGTGTTTATCAACTCGGTGACTAAGTTTACACCAATCTCCCCTGAGGCTTTTATCATCTCGGCGACAATGTCGGATCAACCTGGCGATTTACCGTCCTTCATTTTATTGATTGCGTCGCTCACTACAGCTGGTGCTATCAAAGGAGGGGGCCCAGATATTGGTTTTTCGATACTAAGCTGTTCCTTATCCCATTCAAACTCTACATTTAGCAATCGTTCATAGTGTACCTTCCATGCTTCTCTGATTTCATTTTCTGCATACACAATCTTCCCATTATCATCTCTAACACACTGTTCACCTATAATATCCCTCCTGTCATTTTTAACTCGCCTAGCTAGGTTGAAGATCCCATTGGGATTGTCAGTGTTACACACTTGTTCGAGGACCAGGTCCTTAATGCGATTTTTAGCATTGTAAATAACTCTTTTGGCAGTTCGTTTAGCTGCCTGGTATTCCTCCCTGCTGCCTCCTTTCTTCCATGCTTTGAAGCATCTCCTTTTCTCTTTCACAGCATGTTCTACCTCATCGTTCCACCACCAAGAGGTCTTATTCCTGGGGTGACCCTTTGTTTTCCCACAGACTTTGTCAGTGGCAGTGATAAGGCTATGCTTAAGAAAGTTCCATTGGCTATTTACATCGTTAGGCCTAGCTTCCTTATTTCTATTCATTTCCTCCAGTTCATTATGAAACCTATCCCTAACTTCCTTGTCCTTCAGCAGCCACACTTTCCTTTTGGGTATGTAAACCTTCTTGCGCTTAGGATCTCTGTATAAGCTCATGTCACACAAGTAGCTTATGCTGGGGGATACATTCTTCGCTCGGGATGACCTTTACATCTCGAACTAGTTTCCAGTCTTTCCTGTTAACCAAGAAGTAATCTATCTGGCTACTGGAGACCCCAGAGTTATATGTGATCAGGTGGCTCTGTCTTTTCTTGAACTTTGTGTTACACACAACCATGTTGAGTGCAACGCAGGACTCCAATATATATTCGCCTTCTAGATTTCTCCTTCCGTAACCAATTCCTCCATGTACCCCCTCGTATCCATCTGCAGATGCTCCCACGTGACCATTGAGGTCCCCCCCCACGATAGTTATTTCATTCTCCGAGAGGCCTGAAATGACACTGACGGTGTCATTCCAGAAGTCCTCTTTTATCTCTTTCTGTAAACCAGCCTGTGGGGCATATGCAGATATCACATTCAGAATTCTTTCACCAACTTTCAACTTCAAAACAATCAGCCTTTCACCAACTCTCGTAATCTGAAGCACACTTTCCGCCAGCTCTTCAGCCACCAGAACACCCACTCCTCCTTTCGCTTTATCAGTCTCCACACCCATCCAGTATATCCTATATCTTTTCCTCCTTCCGACAATCCACTGTACCCCATGCCTCTTCCAGAGTGTTTCCTGGGTACAGCAGACGTCCACTCGCCTCCTCTCACACATCTCAGCCACTTCATTCGCACGCAGATTCAAACTACCAACATTCACACTAGCAAGTCTGAGTTTGTGGGGGGCATTTGTCATTGTCCTGTGCGGTTTTGTTTCATCGGACTTACGTTTATTTTCTTTGATTTTAGTCATAGTTAGGTAGGTTTGGCTGGCAGATGGGCATCACCCCCCCCCCCCCCCCAGAACTCCGGCTCCAGTCTACCCCGGGACCATTCCCAGCACCATCCCCCAAGTGATTACAAGGGGGTAGGATCCAGTGGCCTCGGTACGCCCCACCAGAACCAGCTGCAGGGACGCACCCCGTGCGCGTACACGGCACTACGACTGGCCTGATATTTTTCGCCAAATGACAGGGCAGCCTCCTGGAGCGCTACCTCCAGGTTCGGGCCCCTATACTATCGGGCGGAAAGTGCCAGTCCGGGGAAACACTACATACTGTACCCTCTGGATCCATTTCGTCCAGGTTGGGCCCAGGGCGCCAGGGCCGGGTCCAGAGGGAGCGACACCCACTGCCAGTGTGCCGCCATTAGGCAACTTGGAGCAAGTTGGTTGCTGCTCCGGTGTGGTGAGAGGTGTGACTGGAGTGTCCCCTGCTGGTCCCCCGCTGGTCCCGTTGAACCCCGTGACCCCACCGTACAACGGTGCCGCGTCTTCCCGCCAACCCGCAGTGCGGCGGTTCTGCCAGATGCGCCCGGACTTACTTTCACTTTCCCGTTTTACGTGAACATTGTACGATTGGCGGGAGAAACTTACGTTTTACCTGTCTAGCTGCTACGTTTTACGGGGCTGCACCCATAAGACGTAGCAGCTAGCCAGGTAAAACGTATGCTTTCCCGACTTTTGACATACGTGAGCGCGAGCCCCGTATCTGATTCGAAATCCAAAACATACCGGGCGACCTTGGCCGCACCAACCACCTCCAAGACCAGCGTGGCTACGCCCGCCATGCGTACCAACCCCCACGACTAGACACAATTTCATTTACGTTTTGCGTACTAAGCCCTTACGTTTTACGTATTCGGTTGCCAACTACCAATAAACCTTCGTACGGGAGCATATACGTGAATGTGTGACCCCAGCATAACAATCATTAGGCTTTACCAATACTTCCTCGGGGGAGATAGAGCACTTCATTATTAAAAATATTATTATATTTTTATTCTTTAACCCATTCTGTACCTGCGACGTTTTTTAATATTGTATTATCTAGCTACATTTATACGAATATATGAAGCTTAGGAAGGATAATAATTATATGGTAGCTAAAATAATTATTTAGATAGTGTCCATACTTAGTGTACTCAAACTAGTATGAACAGTCTCGATGTTACGTAATCTGGGTTGATGTAGCGTTACGTATCGTTCCGTAGTCTTAAGTTGAACGCTTCCATAACCTTGGTCGAACGTTCCATGATTGGGTAGAATATATTATTCTATAGTTGTATATGGGAAAGTATTGTAGGATTATAATTCCCATATATATATATATATTTGTATTATTTAAGATTGTTCATAAGTATCTCATTGTAAAAAAGATGGGATACATTTTCCATATGTTATGCGCGTGCGCGGTATGTCACGACAGAGACAAACATAACGCGCTCGCTCACTCTCCAACCAACCTCCGTCCCAGCTACACACGCTAAGCCTTCTTCCTATAGTTCCTTTACTTCACCAGGTGTTTTCGCTTCACTTTCATCTCATATTCCATATAGTCACTACATCATCATCTTTGTTAATTAGCACAAACTTAACGTAAATATCTAGCCTATCCTAGCCTATTGTAGCCTCTTTTCATACGCTGTTTACTTTACTAACCACTTTGAGTGAGCTGAGTGAGAGCACAGTGAGAGCACCCAGGTTGGTTGAGCTCCTCAAAAGAGGGGATTTTCGGAGGGGTATCGTGGGGCTAAGTCACCCATATACATATCAGAAGATCGGCGATGATACGGTGTTCGGCACATAGTAAACAGAACGTGGTTTCTTGTTTAAACATCGCCCACAAAGCATATTTAGTTTAATCTTGAGTGTTATTACCAGTATCAGTGAGGGGACAAGGAGCCGTCAGGCACTAGCCCAGCCCTGCCCAGGCACCATAAACCTCCAGCAGTAACCACAAGGTACAAAGGAGTACAAAGGAGTACATCCTCTCTCTCTCTCTCTCTCTCTCTCTCTCTCTCCTTCTCATCCACTTTCAATCACCGCACTTAACCCTCATTGTTATTATTTGTTGGTTTTCTATAACTTCAGATCGCTTTTTATCATTTTAGTTATTTGTTTTTCCCTAACATCTTTCAATACCCAACCAGGCCAGCCCCCTCTCCAGCTCGCTTTCTTTCTCCCTCGCCCCCGCCCCTGCTCTCTCTCCCTCTCTCTCTCTCTTAACATTTTGTACAATTTAAGCATTTTTCCATAACTGCTGTCCTAGATTCGGTTACCCACTCAGATCCTGGCTCTCGCTCACTCTCTGGCTCTCTCCCTATCTTGATGTTGACAGCATTATTAATATCCTAAGCATTTATTAATACTCAACATCAGGGTGGCGTCGCCAGTGTAAGTAATCATAGGATATAATTGGCGTGCTTCCCTTCAATCAGTTAGATCTTTTAGTTGTACCGGTGCCCAATGCCGAGGATTTATACATTTAACCACTTAGCTTTAGGAGAAGCAGGCCAATTGCCCATCAGAAAGGTTGACTATGATATGTGATTTTTTTTTTTTTTTTTTTTTTTTTTTACATATCCCATCAGAAAGGTTGACTATGATATGTGAATTTTTATGCATCCAGCCAATTATACATTAATAACAACAGCAATAATCTAGATATGTGCCAGGAGAGATTTCCCGGGGTTTCTGAAACAAGGGAGACATGGTAGAGATGGAAGCACCACGGGAAGATCAGGAGGACGGCTTGGTAGAGGCAGAGGGACGGATAATCTTGGAAGACTATGGCCTAGCAGATACTAAGTGTTTTAAGTGCGGAAAAACCAATGCAAGAAAGAATTCGCGAAAATGTTCCGGCTGTCTTAGATCTATTCATTTATCTTGTGCTAAGCTGACAAAGAAAACATCAGGAGAACAACCAAACTGGAAATGTCTCGCATGCCCAGGGCCCACTGCAGAGCCAACCGGGGCAACACCGGCAACACCGGTCGCCGACTTGACCCAACTTGTGACCAAATGGAAAGCGCGGATCCAGGTCCTTGCCCGGGTACCTAAAGGAGCCAGAATCCAAGTGGCGGAGGCCCTTACAACCATCATAAAGCAGGCCCTACAGCTCAAGACACCCCTCGCATGGGCACAGCTCCTGGGTTTCTCCTATGGGGCCCTCCGAAAACCACCCAGAACCAACATACAAGACCATCTTCAGGTTTCACTAGCCACCAGAGTGAAACGTCAAGTAGCACAGTATATGGATGGAAACAAACTGGTGGAACCCCCCGAACAGCAACCAAACAGGGCCCAGAAGCAACAGGACAAGGAAGAGCTGAACAGCTACGTAAGAGGGTCGCGGCGAAGCTGGCGGATAGTGACATCAAAGGGGCCGTCAGACTGTTGTCCTCTTCAGAAGGTTTTGCTGGTCAAGGCACCGAAGTTGTTGAAGCCCTACAAGAAAAGCACCCACCTACACCTAGGGACCTAAACCTCCCCCCTGCCCCAAATGACCAGATGCGCCAACCTTTAGTTGTCCCGAAGGAGCAGGTGGTTGCCGCAGTGACTTCATTCCCAGCAGGCTCAGCCGCGGGCCCAGATGGTATCCGACCCGCCCACCTCAAAGGCCTCTTGGGTCAGGGATCAGGAGCTGCTGGGGAGGCACTCTTGGAAACCCTCACCAAATTCATCAACATGGTTTTAAGAGGGGAAGTACCCGACTGTGCCACACCCCTATTTTTTGGGGCATCACTCTGTGCACTGGCAAAAAAAGATGGCGGTGTGCGCCCAATAGCAGTAGGGAACACCTTCCGCCGCCTTGCCACAAAGGTGGGTTTGAAACCACTCTCGAATGGCCTAGGTCAACACTTAAGACCAGTTCAACTAGGTTTCGGAACTCCAGGGGGGTGTGAAGCTGCTGTACACGCAACCCGCACCTACCTCAGCCAAGCCCAAGAAAAACGAGTGCTCCTAAAGATTGACATGCGGAACGCATTCAACAGCATTCGCAGGGATGTCTTCCTCCGTGCAGCTCAAGAACACATCCCCACTCTGTACCCCCTACTTTGGCAGGCTTATTCCAAACCTTCAATCCTGATTTTTGGCGAGACGGTAATCCCATCAGCGACCGGGTTACAGCAGGGATATCCAGGTGGTCCTGCTCTTTTCTCAATAGGGGTGGATGCAGCAGCTAACAAAGTAAGGTCAGAACTGAATGTATGGTACCTGGACGATGCAACCTTGGGTGGGTCAGTAGAGAACGTTCTAACCGACCTAAATAACATCGTAACTGACCTCGGCCAGGCTGGGCTACTGATAAATGACACCCAATGTGAACTTGTCCTCCTCAACCACACACGTGAACAAGGAGAAGAGACTCAGGCCCTGTTTCGAGACATATTGCCAGATGTAAAGATCCTTCAGGAGCACCAGCAAACCCTATTAGGTTCCCCACTAACTCTGGCAGCAATCCCACCAGCACTTCAGTTTAAAAAGGAGGAGCTTCAACGTCTCGTGAGTCGCCTGATACACATCGATGCCCACTCAGCTCTGGCCCTGCTCAAGAACTGTTTCTCCATCCCAAAACTCCAATACCTCCTGCGCACATCGATGACTTACACGAACAATGGTGGCCTCCAAGAATTAGACAGCATAATCTGAGAAGCAGTGACCAGCATCACCAACGTGGAATTTAAAGAACGGGCCTGGACACAAGCCACCCTTCCTGTCCGCCTCGGGGGCTTGGGCATACGGAGAGCCTCGGATATTGCCTCCCCAGCCTTTATCTCTTCCCTCATCGCGACCAACGACCTTGTAGTGTCCATCCTTTCTTCTCAACCCGGAATGACACCTAATGGGGACGTAACAGCAGCGATTAACACCTGGAAGGGAAGTACAGGAGTAGAGGAGGAGCCTCAGGGTACCTCCAGGAGCAAGCAGAAAGCGTGGGATACCATCTCGGCGAAGAAAACTCAAGAAAATCTCCTAACCAATGCAGACCAGGTTGCAAAAGCACGCCTCCAGGCAGCCGCCCGTTCGGAGAGTGGCTTGTGGTTACACGCCATCCCCATCCCACCTCTTGGAACTCACTTGGATGCTGAAGCGCTCCGGGTTGCCATCGCGCTCAGAGTGGGTGCGGCAGTTTGTCACCCACACACTTGCAAGTGTGGTGGGCAGATGGATGCTCAAGGTCACCATGCCTTGTCATGTAATTACAACGCAGGCCGCCTGCCAAGACACTCTGCACTAAATGATGTCATAAAACGGGCCCTGCAGAGTGCTAACCGTGCATCAATCCTCGAACCACATGGACTTCACAGAGAAGACGGCAAACGGCCAGATGGGATGACCACTTTCCCTTACAAGAATGGCCGGTGCCTCGTGTGGGATGCCACATGTGTTGACACTTTCTCCACAACCAACATCGCCAGAAACGCCGACGAAGCAGGTGAAGCCGCCCGGATAGCAGAAAATAAAAAGCGAGAAAAATATCAAGCCATCGCCAGAAATCATCAGTTCGAGCCCCTGGCATTCGAAACTTCAGGAGTCTTCGGCCCTACCACCCTTAAAATGGTGAATGAAATAGGCCGTAAAATCAGAGAAGTTTCAGGAGAACCCCGGGAAACCCTCTGGCTCAAGCAAAGACTAGGGATGGCTATCCTCCGGGGCAATGCCACCAGCGTCATGACCTCAGTTCGACAGGACTGGGTCATGCCACTGTGTGAGGCCCGGGCAGGAGTGGTGTATCCGTAGTCTTTCCACAGTAGGGTAAAACAAAACATAAACTTTATTTGTATGTAACATGTGTGATGCACATAAATAAAAGGGGATGTGTCGGATGGTTGAAAGCCACAGTTGCTCGCGCGTTTGGGGCTAGCAACACGTATTATGAAAAACATGTATCCTCCTTCATTCACTGTCCCCCCCTTCACTCACTCAACCCCACAATTTGCCGGAGGATAACAGGTTTTTCACAATACGTAGACGGAGTTTTTTTTTTTTAATTTTTACCACTTCAAGCCATCTAGCCTATTTTCTGCCATCCTCCAATCACCAGCGGAGTTCATCTAAGGGTAAATATTTCTATATGGTTAATACTTCTTCAAAATCAATAATATACAGTCCACTTATCTAAATTAACCATATAATTGGTCCTTAACCCTCCCTTCCCGGGCTGTCTTACCAAATGACGGTCGCCCCTACCCGGGCGATATGGCGGAAAAACGTCTAGGCCTAGGCTACCGTATTTATGTTTATTTTCACTGCTAGAACTTTCCCACTCATCTATAATCGTAGTGCGGTTTTCAATCTGTATTTTGGCATTGAGTAGAGCTCTGTAAGTCAACTGGTTGAGTTGTGATGACAATTTCAGTGGAGCCAATATTGCAGAGATGTTGCCAATATGGGGGCTTTTTAGACACTAATTTCGTCATGACGTCAGAACAATAACATTGAGGAGTCTTCTCCTTCTTGTTTTCGGAGGTGTGGTGACGAACGCTTGGGTTTGTTGACATACGTCATACGCACGGCGTTCGGACCAAGCTTAATTAGGCTATTAAGCTCATGCCTTAGATAAGGCATACCGGGTAGCGGCCCTTCTTTCGTGCTGTCCTTACCTAAAGCAGACCGGGTAGGAAGGGTTAAACCTTTCACTAGTTTCCCCCCCCCCCTTTTTTGGGGGGGGAGTTATTCGGCAGTCGGTAGTTGCCTTGCTTGGAGTGGGGCTGGCCTACCCCTGTTTTTGTCATGAGTCCTACTACGTCCTCCAGGCCCCGGTCTTTTGGCCCCATGGGGCTGTCAGTTTTTTTTCGTCTGCTCTTTGCTCTGGCCGCCCCAGGTGCCTGACCACCAGTGGGACAGGATGTGGAAACTAGTGGATAGGTCAGGGCTGCGACGACGGGAGTTTTACCCAGAATAGAAGTTATAAATCTGATCCAGTACAGTACTCAAAACAATAATTAGCCTACTTTAAATGCTTTTTCGGGCTCATTACATTATATTAAAACTACTTTAGCCCTAGAAAATATTGCACAATTGGCACGGCATTAAGATTAAATTCATCCATACTGTACTGTATTTTAAATTTAATCTAGATTTAATTTAAATCTAGATCAAAATTATACTGAAAAATAACTTCTTTAAAATTTAAAGGTTATTCATTCACATATCTTTCTAAATTCTACTCTTGTCGTGTGCCCTGAAGGCAGGGTAATATGATAGCTGATAGGCTGAGTGGGTTAATCCTACTCAAAACTTTTTTCCTTGTGACTTCTTGAGATGAACTTTTCTTGTGTACAATTTTCACATTTATTAAATTTAATAATATAAAATTAGCGGTACCCATTGAGTTTAGCCTGTTTAACACCTTATTAGCGGGCTAGGCGGTTTATTTATATGTACCGCCCAGCGGGGTGTTTTTAGCCAAAATAGGGCTGTTTACGTGATCATTTTCATGCCTAAATAAGACCCAGAGCATAAAACAAGTATCTATCCCTGAAAGGGCATAAACAGAGCTTTCCAATGACACCATAACGATCCTTTTATGATGGCTAGTTTTCTTGCAACAACCGCGCAACGCGAGTGCAAAAAGCATGTAATTAGGCACTTTCCCCATACAATTCCCTATATAGCGAGTGAGAGAGGGAGGGAGGAGGTGGGATTCGTGTCAGTAGGTTCGCCGCGGTGGTCTGGAGCAGTCATACGCTCGCTACTCTCCTGCCACCACTTGTCTCTCTCTCTCAGCAACATTACGTGCTGAAATTGCCACACGACCTATGTCGAGCGCCGCCAGATAGTCCAGATTTATTATACTCGACTTATGTTGCGCGCCGATAGTTAGGGGTTAAATTACCCTATAGGCTCTCTCTCTCTTAAAATTCTTGAATTTATTATAACTTTAAATGGTACCTCTCTTTTTTGACATCTGGAGACTTTTGGCCTATACTGTATTGTACTAAATTTCCCTCCCGGCTTTTCTTAACTTATGGCGTAATGATTCTATAATTTCATAACTATTATGTAAGGAGTTAAATTGAAAAGCTCCGGATTGCTAGTCTACATTGCGCACAATTCTTATTCCGCATTTCGTGAGGGTGTTTTATTTTCGGCTCGCGATTTATTTGATTTCTCGGAGTACTGTATTGTTGTCCGCAACTTATTCGGTCTGGCATTGATAGTTTGATTTAACGTCAATAGATTTCCTTCCTGTGTAATCATGGCTAAAAGTGTACAAAAGCGTCGGGCTGGGCTTAAGGGCTCTTTGACGGTCTTGACCTCTAACATTGACGAATTCCTTGATTCAGCGACTAGAGTGGAGGTGGAGGCCAGGTTGCTCAGTATTCAAAAGCAACTTGACAAGTATGAGGTCACACAGGAGGACCTGGCAGACACTTCCGAGGACGCTAAGTATATCGAGGTGATAAGAGAGGATACCCTATATATGGAGGGCATACAAGTAATCGTTGCCACACTGAAGAGGATCTTAATTCCAGAGGTCAAGAAGGAGGTCAAGAAAGAGCCAAAGAAATCCGCAGTCAAATTACCACATCTTACTCTTCCAAAATTTGAGGGTGATGCCACATTGTGGTCGGGATTTTGGGAGATGTTCAAGTGTACCAATCATAACAATCCCGACCTCACAGATATACAACGCTTCACCTATCTAAAGGGTCAGCTTCTGGGTGATGCACATAAGCTAGTCGAAGGATTCATTATCGAAGGTGCAAGCTATGCCCCAGCAATTGAGCTCCTGCAAGACATATGGGCATCCAGATCGAATCAAGGCAGCTTATGTTACCAAATTCAATCAATTAGTGTCACCCAAACACCAAATAGCTGACCTGAAGGACTTTTATGCTAATACAGAGAGTGTGATGAGGTCAATCATTAGCCATGGTATTTGTTTGGAGGAATTTTGTGTGGTGACTCTTGTCAATAAGTTACCATCACCACTAAAAGAAACCATAAAACGGGAAATGGGAGACTCGAGCCTGGATTAGAAGAAATTCACCCATTGCTTCCAGGCTGAAGTGTACAATATGGCGGGTCAAGACAGAGTAGGGGGTACACCCATGGCTACGGCAACGTTTACCGCCCAAAGTGAGTACAGGAAATTCAACTGTGTTCTGTGTGGTGGCACCAATCATTTATGGTACAAGTGTATGAAGTATAAGAGCCTCTTAAAGTTAAAAGAGCCCGTCAACTACGTCTCTGCACTGGGTGCTTGTCAAAAGACCATGGCCATTCGGGTTGTACTAATCCTAACATAAGAAGCTGCAAGTTTTGTAAGGGCAAACACTTTCATTCCCTGTGTACACAAAAACAAGGGAAGGAAAGTAGACCAGCGGAGGATAACACCAAGAGAGAGCAGACTGCTGCTACTTCAACTACAATGTCCGTTGCCACAGGTAAAAATACAGTAATCTTGCCCACCATACAGCTGCCGGTAAAGGCTAAGGATAATAATTGTGTTAAAATCAGATCGCTACTTGACCAATGTTCTCAGAGGACCTTTGTGAAGTCTTCTGTTCTATCCTCCCTTTCCTATATTTCTAAAGGAACTGAGGAGTTATGTCTTCACGGATTTACCGGAAAACAAGCCACTAGGGAATATAATGTTGTGGCACTGCAATACAAACACAGAGGTAAATTTCATCATCTAGACGCAATAGTGGTTGATGAATTGCCAGAACATAAAGGTGAACTTAACCTAAAGTCTAAACTGGTTAGTTTACAAAGTAAAGGCATAAAATTAGCCGATCCTCACGCAACGGACACAGATCAGCTGGAGCTACTCATCGGTGCGGATCACTACTACGATATAGTGCGACCTGGGTATAAAAGGTCAGGTAGCCTAATTCTGCTTCCTACCAAGTACGGGTACGCCATAAGTGGTTCATATGTGACACAGCCTACCAGCTCCAGCACAGAAGTAATTACTGTATTGAAAGTAGCAGTAACCCCAATGGACGAATACATGTCCACTGGTAATATTCTACCATGCAAAAATGACTTAAATGTTTTGTGGGAATTAGATCATATCGGGATAACCCCTAAGGAATACTCACTGGTTGAGCGTCAAGCACTATCGTCATATGAGGATACCGTTACCTACGATCCCGACAGCCAACAGTATAAAGTGAGACTGCCCTGGAACAATTCCAAGGATCAGTTGCCAACTAACAAGGGTTTGGCCATAGGCTGTCTTCGGGGTCTTCAGAAAAGATTCATCAAGGAGCCTGACTTTTGCGAGGAATACTCAAAAGTCACAAAGGAACAAGTGTCCCGGGGTTTTATAGAAGAGGTGCCTTTTGATACATCAGATACCGGACATTACTTGGCTCATCATGGTGTAGTCAAGGAGAGCAAAACTACGCCAGTGCGTATCGTCTTCGACTGTTCCGCCAAGATGAGTGAACGTCATCCTAGTCTTAATGACTGCCTATACACTGGACCTTCACTGGTGCCAGACTTGGCGCAGGTTTTGCTCCGGTTTCGACTTGGTAAGTATGCCTGGGTGTCTGATATTGAGAAGGCATTTCTGATGTTAAGACTCCATGAATACGACCAGGACTATACGCGGTTTATGTGGCCTCAGTATCCAAGGCAACTGGATTCCCCCCTAATTTGTTACCGGTTCCGGGCAGTTATATTTGGCGCGACTTGTTCCCAATTCCTTTTAAACGCCACCATTTTAAAACATTTGTATTATGTCAGTGCAGATCCGCAGGTTATTCATCAGATTCGGTCAGGGTTGTACATCGACAATTTACTGGGTACAGGAAATGAAGATTTCCTGATTGATACCTATGGTGTAGTCCGAGAAATTATGAATGACGCCCATCTACATTTGCGTGAATGGGCGACAAATAATTCTGTTTTGCGGACTGTACTGCAACGGGATGGAGTGGCGGCTGTACAGCAGGAACATGTTAGAGTGCTAGGGTTGTTTTGGGAAACGGACACCGATACCCTCTCATTCGGCGTTCAGTACGCGCAATATTCGCAGATTACAAAACGAATTTGCTTGAGTATGACGGCTAAACTTTTTGATCCCTTGGGGATAGTTCTACCGGTGTCGATCAAATCAAGATTATTTCTTCAGCAATTATGGAGGATAAAATTAGGTTGGGATGAGGGTTTGACTGGCGATCTGGTTCAGGAGTGGGAAGACATTATTTCGGATCTTTGTCTCTGCAAGGGTTTTAATTTTCCTTGGAGAGTTGTGATGGACCATCCTGTTTCCATTCATGCCTTCTCAGACGCTAGCAAGGTCGCGTACGGCACCGCCATATACTTTGTTGACACAAGTGGCAGCCGTCTAGTCATGGCGAAGGCGAAAGTCGCCCCGATCAAATCCCTTTCCAGCCCAAAATTAGAGCTGACTGCAGTTTTGTTGGCTGCTAGACTCGTTCACTTTGTAGAGGAAACTTTTAAAAATTTGCTAAATATCTCGGAGACAGTTATATGGAGTGACAGCCAAATTACGCTCTACTGGTTACATAGCCGAAAGAAGCTACCAGTGTACGTCACCAATCGTGTCGACGAAATTCGTACCCTGCTCCCAACCGCACAGTTCCGGTATGTGTCTACCAAAGAGAATCCAAGTGACTGCATTACTCGTGGTGTCTCTGCTAAATTTCTCAAATCTTCTGCGTTGTGGTGGAATGGCCCATGCTGGCTTAATGATCCCAACGAATGGCCAGAGAATATAGATTTGAGCGAGCAACACACTGCTATTGTGGCACCGGTAATTGATTCGGTGCCTGACGAAGACACACGGTTATGGGACTGGGATAGATTCAGCAGCTATGAGAAGTTACAACGTGTTACAGCATGGGTGATACGATTTGTAGAAAATGTAAAAGCAAAAATTAAAGGCACACCGCCCACAGGTAGTGCATACCTCAATGTGAAGGAGATCAGAATTGCAGATAAATTATTACATAAGCTCTGTCAACAAGAAATATATACGCAGGAATATAAATGGTTAAGGGAACAAAGTCTAGGAATAACCTGATCAACCAGTTGGGCTTACACTTGAAGGGGGACTTGTTACATTGCGGAGGCAGATTACGATTGGCAGCCCTCTCTGAGGCAAGTAAGTATCCAATACTACTGCCCCCCAATCATCCCTTCACCCATCTTATCATCGATAGGTGTCACCGACTCTGTTGTCATTATGGGGTTGGTCATATAGTCACCTATGTAAGACAACGATGGTGGGTGCCTAGAATCAGGCAGGTGGTCAAGAAAGTCCTTCGCAAATACTTAAAGTGTAGAAGAGTACAGGGAACACATTATGATCCCGTCGGAATTCCTCCCTTACCAAACCTGCGAACCACCCCAGGTGACCCTTACAAAGTTGTTGTTGTTGTTCCCGAAGCTGCCTGGCCGAACAGCCCCAAGGCCCCGAGCAAGGCCAAGGCCATAACCGAGCGCCCCCACAGAACCCTCCCTGCCGACCACAATAAAGCCTGGGTGACCGAAGCCACTCCATGGCGGGGAGCTGAGGAGGGTGCGGAAATGCCTGGGAAACCAAAGCCCCACCCAGGCCCCTGTGCCCCTCAGCAATTATGAAGAGAAAGTTGAGGGGCAAGGGAAAAATATGACGCTTTGGCTTCCAATCTTGGTAGATTGGGAAGTCAATCCACGGAAGAGACGCCGTCACTTGAGATCTAGAAAATATATAAGTAAAAGGAACAGTCAGAGTAAGCTATGGGTATGGCAGAGATCGCTCAGTTCTCACTCTGATAGACCAGCCCATCACCCTTACAAAGTTACCAGGGTTGACTACAGTGGAGCAATCCCTGTGAAAGATTCACCCAATCTTAAGGTGTATATGATACTTTTCACCTGTGCTGTTACCAGGTCAATTCACCTGGAACTGGTCACCAACCTCACTTGTGATAGCTTCCTACATGCCTTCCGAAGATTCTGCAGTCGACAGGGATATCCGCGTATCATGCTGAGTGACAATGCAAAGACTTTCATAGGGGCATCTACATATCTCAAAGAAGTGAGCAACAATCCTAAGATTCAGACCTGCCTAGCGGATGTAAAATGCGAATGGCGTTTCATTCCCGCCAGAGCGCCTTGGTTTGGCGCCATATGGGAGAGAGCCATAGGCATCGTGAAGGCGGGTCTGAAGAAGGTGTTGGGTAGAGCTCTCATCTCGATTGAGGAACTCAACACCATACTCTTGGAGATTGAAGCCACCGTAAATGATCGCCCTCTATACTATGCTTCTGGTGATTTGGAAGACCTTACCCCTATCACACCCTCAGTACTGGTACGTGGATACAGACTGCGGGATCTTCCTGAAGAGCATGACGAGGATACTATGGAAGATCCAGACTACATAAGTAAGGACATGATATCGGCCCGCTACAAATATATTCGTAAATTATCGCGAGATATTTGGCATCGCTGGTCAACAGAATATCTGGTGACTTTAAGGGAAGCGCAAAAAAATAAACTAACACCATTAAAAGGTCATTGGCCTAGGGAAGGGACGTGGTAACCATCCATTAGGAGGGCCCGCGCGCATTTTGGAAATTGGGTCGGATAGAGGAGTTGTTACCAGGTCGTGATGGTGAGGTTCGGGTAGCAAAAGTTCGCACCAGGACTGGTGTAATCACACGGCCAACAGTATGACTATATCCTCTTGAGGGTGACCTCGATCGCAAGGACACCCCCTCAGATCAGTTATCCATTGATGTCCCCTCTCTGGCTTCTACTTCGGCGCAGCCTGTTGACGCGTCCGGCGGACGCCCACGTCGACAGGCAGCCCAGATATCCTCCCAAGCTTGGCGGGAAAAGATTGCCTCCGGGCAAATCTAATCATGTAAATTTTGTATATTTTCTGTTGGTGGGAATATGTCCATACTTAGTGTACTCAAACTAGTATGAACAGTCTCGATGTTAAGTAATCTGGGTTGATGTAGCGTTACGTATCATTCCGTAGTCTTAAGTTGAACGCTTCCATAACCTTGGTCGAACGTTCCATGATTGGGTAGAATATATTATTCTATAGTTGTATATGGGAAAGTATTGTAGGATTATAATTCCCATATATATATATATATTTGTATTATTATGTTCCTTCCAACATTTAAGATTGTTCATAAGTATCTCATTGTAAAAAAGATGGGATACATTTTCCATATGTTATGCGCGTGCGCGGTATGTCACGACAGAGACAAACATAACGCGCTCGCTCACTCTCCAACCAACCTCCGTCCCAGCTACACACGCTAAGCCTTCTTCCTATAGTTCCTTTACTTCACCAGGTGTTTTCGCTTCACTTTCATCTCATATTCCATATAGTCACTACATCATCATCTTTGTTAATTAGCACAAACTTAACGTAAATATCTATCCTATCCTAGCCTATTGTAGCCTCTTTTCATACGCTGTTTACTTTACTAACCACTTCAAGTCATCTAGCCTATTTTCCGCCATCCTCCAATCACCAGCTGAGTTCATCTAAGGGTAAATATTTCTATATGGTTAATACTTCTTCAAAATCAATAATATACAGTCCACTTATCTAAATTAACCATAGATAGTCTGTAGCCTTTTAATTGGTAAATGTCCTTCCTAAGCTGAATACAATAGTCTAACAGTAGCCAGAATAAAGTTAAAAGGACGTCACCGGTACTGAATGGGATAAATTATCTCCGCGTATCTTACCATTTGCCAACATACATGGATAACACATATAGGTATAAAGTAATTAAAATATTATACAATTCCAACTATAAATATACTGAGTAAAAATCCCTCGTCACATTTATTAGTTATCTTTATGACGTTCACACAGACAAATATGTAAACAAACCCACAAACAATGAACATACATACACAAACAATGAACATACATACACAAACAATGAACATACATACACAAACAATGAACATACATACACAAACAATGAACATACATACACAAACAATGAACATACATACACAAACAATGAACATACATACACAAACAATGAACATACCATACACAAACAATGAACATACATACACAAACAATGAACATACATACACAAACAATGAACATACATACACAAACAATGAACATACATACACAAAACAATGAACATACATACACAAACAATGAACATACATACACAAACAATGAACATACATACACAAACAATGAACATACATACACAAACAATGAACATACATACAAGACATTCAAACATTAAATCCAAATACTTTATAGTCCGATAGAGATTTAACCCATACAATACCGGTGACGTTCTCTTCATTATATTGTGGCGACTATTAGACGATTTTATTCATATTAGGAAGGGCCTCTAGCAATAATAAGGCTGCACACTATCACAAACAACCCTTTTAACTACCACAGATCCTTCCTAAGCTGCAAAATATTGTCTAAATATAGATAGAATAAAAGATAACACGTCGCTGATCAAAGGGTTAATCAGAAATATCTTTGGGGATATGCCAACAAGTACACTAATAAGAAACAATCACAAACAAAGTTATATACAAACAACAGGTACACCGGGGTTACATTCCAACAAAGTTATATACAAACAACAGGTACACTGGGGTTACATTCCAACAAAGTTATATACAAACAACAGGTACACCGGGGTTACATTCCAACAAAGTTATATACAAACAACAGGTACACTGGGGTTACATTCCAACAAAGTTATATACAAACAACAGGTACACCGGGGTTACATTCCAACAAAGTTATATACAAACAGGTACACCGGTTACATTCCAACAAAGTTATATACAAACAACAGGTACACCGGGGTTACATTCCAACAAAGTTATATACAAACAACAGGTACACCGGGGTTACATTCCAACAAAGTTACATACAAACAACAGGTACACCGGGGTTACATTCCAACAAAGTTATATACAAACAACAGGTACACCGGGGTTACATTCCAACAAAGTTATATACAAACAACAGGTACACCGGGGTTACATTCCAACAAAGTTATATACAAACAACAGGTACACCGGGGTTACATTCCAACAGTTATATACAAACAACAGGTACACTGGGGTTACATTCCAACAAAGTTATATACAAACAACAGGTACACCGGGGTTACATTCCAACAAAGTTATATACAAACAACAGGTACACCGGGGTTACATTCCAACAAAGTTATATACAAACAACAGGTACACCGGGGTTACATTCCAACAAAGTTATATACAAACAACAGGTACACCGGGGTTACATTCCAACAAAGTTATATACAAACAACAGGTACACCGGGGTTACATTCCAACAAAGTTATATACAAACAACAGGTACACCGGGGTTACATTCCAACAAAGTTATATACAAACAACAGGTACACTGGGGTTACATTCCAACAAAGTTATATACAAACAACAGGTACACTGGGGTTACATTCCAACAAAGTTATATACAAACAACAGGTACACCGGGGTTACATTCCAACAAAGTTATATACAAACAACAGGTACACCGGGGTTACATTCCAACAAAGTTATATACAAACAACAGGTACACCGGGGTTACATTCCAACAAAGTTATATACAAACAACAGGTACACCGGGGTTACATTCCAACAAAGTTATATACAAACAACAGGTACACTGGGGTTACATTCCAACAAAGTTATATACAAACAACAGGTACACCGGGGTTACATTCCAACAAAGTTATATACAAACAACAGGTACACCGGGGTTACATTCCAACAAAGTTATATACAAACAACAGGTACACCGGGGTTACATTCCAACAAAGTTATATACAAACAACAGGTACACCGGGGTTACATTCCAACAAAGTTATATACAAACAACAGGTACACCGGGGTTACATTCCAACAGTTATATACAAACAACAGGTACACCGGGGTTACATTCCAACAAAGTTATATACAAACAACAGGTACACCGGGGTTACATTCCAACAAAGTTATATACAAACAACAGGTACACCGGGGTTACATTCCAACAAGTTATATACAAACAACAGGTACACCGGGGTTACATTCCAACAAAGTTATATACAAACAACAGGTACACTGGGGTTACATTCCAACAAAGTTATATACAAACAACAGGTACACCGGGGTTACATTCCAACAAAGTTATATACAAACAACAGGTACACCGGGGTTACATTCCAACAAAGTTATATACAAACAACAGGTACACTGGGGTTACATTCCAACAAAGTTATATACAAACAACAGGTACACCGGGGTTACATTCCAACAAAGTTATATACAAACAACAGGTACACCGGGGTTACATTCCAACAATTATTAATCGGACATCCTACACCCTGTTTCAAATAAGTAGGCCAAAACGTTGGAAAATGAACTATATCTCTCAGAAACGACTAGACTCGAGCTAATATTGCTATCATTTGTGAAGGGTCAGCCAGGGAATAGGTGGGGAAATTTACAACCCATATTTTATTTACAGAGGTTAGGGTTCACGGTTTCTGGACTACTTATTTGGAACATGGTATAGCAGAATTAGGGTATACTCCGACAAACATACACTCCCAGGAAATAATACAATAAATAGACAAGAGCACATACATACGCTAACATAAGGTTATATTTAGACGAAGACAATTCCAAGCATCAAACACAGAGATTGTATTCTAACATACAAGCTTGTAGTTTTTCAGAACGCCCCAGCCAGCAATTCCCTTAACGACAAACTTAATGAAGCCATAGAACTCTTAAATTCTGATCTAAATACTATCTCCAATTGGGGAAGAGAAGACCTTGTTACCTTTAATGCTTCCAAAACCCAATTTATCCATCTATCTACCCGTCAGGATCTCCCAGCGGACTATCCCTTATTCTTCAACAATACAAAAGTCAACCCTTCATCTTCTCTCAATATTCTTGGTGTCTCTTTTTCTTCTGCTCTCATTTGGAAGGACCATATTACCAGTCTTGCTAAGGCAGCCTCCCAGAAGCTGGGTGTGCTCAACCGCCTTAGGGGATTCTTTTCCCCTGCACAGCTTCTTGCTCTGTACAAGGGCATAGTGCGCCCTTGTATTGAGTATTGTTCACATGTGTGGGGAGGTTCCTCTCACACCGCTCTCCTAGACAAAGTTGAAAGGAAGGCCTTTCGTATCATTAACTCCCGTCCACTCACCAACTCTCTGCAATCTCTCTCTCTCCGCCGCAATGTTGCATATCTCTCGCTATTCTATCGCTACTATAATAATCAGTGTTCCTCAGATCTTTCCCAGTGCATACCACCACCTTTACGTAGGGCACGTGGTACCCGTCTTGCAACTCAATCCCACCCCTACTCTGTGCAACTCTCTAACCCAAGAGTGAAACGTTACTCTCAAACTTTCTTCTACTCAACAGCTGAACTCTCTAACCCAAGAGTGAAACGTTACTCTCAAACTTTCTTCTACTCAACAGCTGAGCTCTGGAACTCTCTCCCAGAATCAGTCTTTCCCTCTTCCTATGACTTAAATTGCTTCAAACTCCGTGTGTCCAGGCATTTTGGCTCGATCGTCCCTTGATTTTGGCCCTGTCACTCTTTCAACTATGTGGGAGGCACTCGCTATAGGCAGTTCTGCCTTTTGCCTCCCTCAATCACATAGAAAAAAAACAAAAAAAAACACAAATACAAACCGCAAAAACACAGGTTAATATCAGAGGTTACATTCTTACAAGAAAACGTAAGCACATCGAGCATACGGACAAGATAATATGCGTTTTCTAATTCCAAGGGCGGACTTGAACACAACTCTCACTTGCCCCCCCCCCCCCCCTCCCAGCCATAAGCGGTGGTAATAAATGAAGCCAGCTATCATCCTACATCATTATCCCCTATTATGAGCTCTCACCCAATGACCCTCCAGTAAATCTAGCACTCGAGTATATCTTAAGCCGCTAACTAAGCCACTATAACTCGTAGACGAAGCTCTTTTAAGGGCGACCGGTAACCCGAGCCCTTAAGAAAGCAAGACTCTCCAGCCAACCTGATTATGTTTTATATACCTGCCTGTTTATTTGTGCGTCACCCCGGCCCCGGTGGTGGTGTTGCTGTGCTGGTGGTGTTGTGGTAGTGCTGGTGGTGTGCTGTGTTGATGGTGGTGCTGGTGTTGTGATAGTGTTGGTGGTGGTGGTGGTGCGGTGCTGGTGTTGTGATAGTGTTGGTACTGCGGTAGTGTTGGTGTTGTGTTGGTGTTCGTGTTATGGTAGTGTTGGTGTTATGCTAGTACTGGTGCTGTGTTGATGGTGGTGTTGTGGTAGTGCTGGTGGTGTGCTGTGTTGATGGTGGTGCTAGTGCTGGTGTTGTGATAGTGTTGGTGGTGGTGGTGGTGCGGTGCTGGTGTTGTGATAGTGTTGGTACTGCGGTAGTGTTGGTGTTGTGTTGGTGTTCGTGTTATGGTAGTGTTGGTGTTATGCTAGTACTGGTGCTGTGTTGATGGTGGTGGTGTGGTAGTGCTGGTGGTGTGCTGTGTTGATGGTGGTGCTAGTGCTGGTGTTGTGCTGGTGGTGGTGGTGTTGTGCTGGTGGTGGTGCGGTGCTGGTGTTGTGATAGTGTTGGCCAACGTAACACCGATATTCAAAAAAGGCAGCAAATCCCTACCCAGTAACTATCGTCCAATTAGCTTAACCTCAGTTGTATGTAAAATGCTAGAAACGGTCATACGAGACAGACTCGTAAATCACTTAGAGGAAAATAACATACTTAAAGATACTCAACACGGCTTTCGTAAAAAACGTTCCTGTTTAACAAACCTCTTAGACTTCTTCCACGATATCCTCAACCTCTACGATGAGAGTAAAGCTGTAGATATTATATACCTTGATTTTCAAAAGGCCTTTGACAAAGTTCCCCACAAACGTTTACTGCTAAAACTAAAAGCGCATGGAATACAAGACGGTGTGTTGAAATGGATAGAAAATTGGCTCAGCAACAGAAAGCAAAGGGTAGTCATAAACGGTAAGGCATCTAAATGGACCAATGTAAGTAGCGGGGTACCCCAGGGATCGGTACTAGGACCAATTATCTTTCTAATTACATCAACGACATAGATGAGGGTCTCACCTGTACAATCTCAAAATTTGCTGACGATACAAAAATTGCAAATAGCGTACTCTCAAAAGAACAAGTTGACGATATGCAACACAATCTAGATAAATTGTCATGTTGGGCCCAAATTTGGCAAATGAGTTTCAATGCAGATAAATGTAAAGTACTACATGTGGGATACCTAAATGAGAAAGCAAACTATTCGATGAATGGCACTCCGCTTAAGAATGTAAACAGAGAAACTGATCTGGGAGTAACAATATCGAGTAACCTAAAACCGAGTCAACAATGTTCAGAAGTTGTTAAGAAGGCAAACAAAATAATTGGCTTTATAGGCAGGTCATTTGAGCATAAATCCAAAGAAGTTATCCTAACCTTTTACAATTCCTTAGTCCGCCCTCTTCTGGAATACTGCGTTCAATCCTGGTGCCCTTATTACCAAAAAGATATAAACAAGCTAGAACGAGTTCAACGTAGAGTTACCAAAATGATACCTAGCCTAAAGAACAAACCATACGAAGAGCGTCTTAGAGAATTAAATCTATTTCCTTTAACCCAGCGCAGATTAAGAGGCGACTTAATTCAAGTGTTCAAAATCATCAAAGGCATCGACAATATGAACTGTAGTAAGTACTTCACTATCGACCAATCTAATTACACGCGGGGAAACGGTTGCAAAATTATTGGTAAATCTTTTAACTCGCACGAATCTAAGAATTTCTTCTTCAATCGAGTTGTCAACTTGTGGAATGGGCTTCCCCGAGACGTTATAGACTGCATCACCGTTGATTCATTTAAATTCCGCCTAGACAAATATCTCGCATCAAACCCGCGACTGACTGCGTTTGTAAATGAATAACTTTATCCTCCCTCAGTTACTAACCCATATGTCCCCTACTAACTTCCTAGTCCTGCCACGTTAGTGGCAGGGCAGTAGTTCCCTTTCCAATGTTCCCTTACCCAATCTAAACCACTGTTTGGACACTTGATCCTCAGTGTTTTGGAGGACAAGCAGCCTAGAAGGGTCACTAGATCTGTTGTTGCTTGATTTCCTTTGTACTCCTTTGTACTTTGTACTCCTTTGTACTGCGGTAGTGTTGGTGTTGTGTTGGTGTTCGTGTTATGGTAGTGTTGGTGTTATGCTAGTACTGGTGCTGTGTTGATGGTGGTGTTGTGGTAGTGCTGGTGGTGTGCTGTGTTGATGATGGTGCTAGTGCTGGTGGTGCGGTGCTGGTGTTGTGATAGTGTTGGTACTGCGGTAGTGTTGGGGTTGTGGTGGTGTTCGTGTTATGGTAGTGTTGCTGTTATGCTAGTACTGGTGCTGTGTTGATGGTGGTGTTGTGGTAGTGCTGGTGGTGTGCTGTGTTGATGGTGGTGCTAGTGCTGGTGGTGGTGGTGCGGTGCTGGTGTTGTGATAGTGTTGGTACTGCGGTAGTGTTGGTTGTTGTGGTGGTGTTCGTGTTATGGTAGTGTTGGTGTTATGCTAGTACTGGTGCTGTGTTGATGGTGGTGTTGTGGTAGTGCTGGTGTTGTGCTGGTGGTGGTGGTGGTGCGGTGCTGGTGTTGTGCTGGTGGTGGTGCTAGTGCCGGTGTTGTGCTGGTGGTGGTGGTGGTGCGGTGCTGGTGTTGTGATAGTGTTGGTACTGCGGTAGTGTTGGTGTTGTGTTGGTGTTCGTGTTATGGTAGTGTTGGTGTTATGCTAGTACTGGTGCTGTGTTGATGGTGGTGTTGTGGTAGTGCTGGTGTTGTGCTGGTGGTGGTGTTGTGCTGGTGGTGGTGTTGTGCTGGTGGTGGTGCTAGTGCTGGTGTTATGCTGGTGGCGGTGGTGGTGCGGTGCTGGTGTTGTGATAGTGTTGGTACTGCGGTAGTGTTGGTGTGTTGGTGTTCGTGTTATGGTAGTGTTGGTGTTATGCTAGTACTGGTGCTGTGTTGATGGTGGTGTTGTGGTAGTGCTGCTTGTTTGCTGTGTTGATGGTGGTGCTAGTGGTGGTGGTGGTGCGGTGCTGGTGTTATGATAGTGTTGGTACTGCGGTAGTGTTGGTGTTGTGGTGGTGTTCGTGTTATGGTAGTGTTGGTGTTATGCTAGTACTGGTGCTGTGTTGATGGTGGTGTTGTGATAGTGCTGGTGGTGTGCTGTGTTGATGGTGGTGCTAGTGCTGGTGTTGTGCTGGTGGTGGTGCGGTTCTGGTGTTGTGATAGTGTTGGTACTGCGGTAGTGTTGGTGTTGTGGTGGTGTTCGTGTTATGGTAGTGTTATGCTAGTACTGGTGCTGTGTTGATGATGGTGCTGGTGGTGGTGCGGTGCTGGTGTTGTGATAGTGTTGGTACTGCGGTAGTGTTGGTGTTGTGTTGGTGTTGGTGTTATGCTAGTACTGGTGCTGTGTTGATGGTGGTGCTAGTGCTGGTGGTGGTGCGGTGCTGGTGTTGTGATAGTGTTGGTACTGCGGTAGTGTTGGTGTTCGTGTTATGGTAGTGTTGGTGTTATGCTAGTACTGGTGCTGTGTTGATGGTGGTGCTGGTGGTGGTGGTGGTGCGGTGCTGGTGTTGTGATAGTGTTGGTACTGCGGTAGTGTTGGTGTTTTGTTGGTGTTGGTGTTATGGTAGTGTTGGTGTTATGCTAGTACTGGTGCTGTGTTGATGGTGGTGTTGTGGTAGTGCTGGTGGTGTGCTGTGTTGATGGTGGTGCTAGTGGTGGTGCGGTGCTGGTGTTGTGGTGGTGGTGGTGCGGTGCTGGTGTTGTGATAGTGTTGGTACTGCGGTAGTGTTGGTGTTGTGGTGGTGTTCGTGTTATGGTAGTGTTGGTGTTATGCTAGTACTGGTGCTGTGTTGATGGTGGTGTTGTGGTAGTGCTGGTGGTGTGCTGTGTTGATGGTGGTGCTAGTGCTGGTGTTGTGATAGTGTTGGTGGTGGTGGTGGTGGTGGTGCGGTGCTGGTGTTATGATAGTGTTGGTACTGCGGTAGTGTTGGTGTTGTGGTGGTGTTCGTGTTATGGTAGTGTTGGTGTTATGCTAGTACTGGTGCTGTGTTGATGGTGGTGTTGTGGTAGTGCTGGTGGTGTGCTGTGTTGATGGTGGTGCTAGTGCTGGTGTTGTGATAGTGTTGGTGGTGGTGGTGGTGCGGTGCTGGTGTTGTGATAGTGTTGGTACTGCGGTAGTGTTTGTGTTGTTGTGGTGGTGTTCGTGTTATGGTAGTGTTGGTGTTATGCTAGTACTGGTGCTGTGTTGATGGTGATGTTGTGGTAGTGCTGGTGGTGTGCTGTGTTGATGGTGGTGCTAGTGCTGGTGGTGGTGCGGTGCTGGTGTTGTGATAGTGTTGGTACTGCGGTAGTGTTGGTGTTGTGGTGGTGTTCGTGTTATGGTAGTGTTGGTGTTATAAGAACATAACATAAGAACATAAGAAAATGCGAGTCTGCAAAAAGCCGATCGGCCCACACAAGGCAGATCCCGGTTACACCCAACCCCAATTACATAACAACATAAGGTCATAAGATCGCGGGAAACTGCATCTGGCCATGCGGCCCACATGAAGCAGCTCCCATTCACACCCAGCCCATATCACCCATATGGGAATCCAACTTATGCTTAAAGCTTTCAACTGTTTCTGAGCTAATTACTGTTCTGGGCAGTGCATTCCACATGTTAACAACTCTATTTCCAAACCAGTGCTTTCCTATATCTTTCCTAAATCTAAACTTATCTAACTTGAAACCATTTGAGCGGGTTATGTCGCCGTTCTTTAGCTTTAATACCTCATCTATATCGCCCTTATTTAAACGTTTTATCCATTTAATACCTCTATCATGTCTCTCCTACATCTTCGTCTCTCTTGAGTGCAGTCCTAAGACTTTCAACCTCTCCTCATACGATAAATTTCTAATATGTATCTTTTTGGTCATTCTTCTTTGGACTGCCTCTAAAGGGTCGATATCCATTCTATAATAAGGGCACCAAAATTGAACAGCATAGTCTAAATGGGGTCTTACTAGAGCTAAGTATAGTTTTAAGAAAACTTCAGCAGTCCTGTTGCTAACACTCCTAGATATGAATCCTAGAATTCTATTTGCCCTATTCCTAACACTTATACACTGTTTTCTGGGTTTCAGATCATTACTAATGAGCACCCCCAGATCCTTCTCACACTCTGAGTTATCCAATTCTACATTGTCTAGTTTGTATTTAGCATCTAAATTACGATTTCCAATCCTTAATACCTTACATTTGTCTATATTGAAACTCATCTGCCAATTTATGGACCACTCGTGCAAGTGATCGAGATCATTTTGAAGACATTCCCTGTCGCTAGCTGACTCTATTATCCTACCTATTTTAGTATCATCAGCAAATTTACTGAACCTACTCTTTATGCCCGAGTCAAGATCATTTATGTAGATAATGAACAGAAGGGGTCCCAAAACCGACCCTTGGGGGACCCCACTTTTAACTAATCCCCAGTCCGATTTTACACCATTTATACTAACTCTCTGTTTCCTACCAATCAGCCATGACTTAATCCACTTGAGTAGCATCCCCCAATACCATGTCCTTCTATCTTCCTTAACAGCCTTTCATGTGGAACTTTATCAAAGGCCTTACTGAAGTCTAAGTAAACTATATCATATGACTTGTCGTTATCTACCGCTTCATAAACCTCGGAGAAAAAACTGAGTAAATTTGTTAGGCAGGATCGTCCTGGAGTTATGCTAGTACTGATGCTGTGTTGATGGTGGTTTTATGGTAGTGCTGTTGCTATGGTAGTGTTAGTACTGGTGCTGTGATGACGTTATGCTAGTGCTGTGCTGGTGGTTAACAAACTCACGGGCCATAAGTACGGTTGGCCAAATAAGTCGTGTCGCCACTGTCATTACGTGTTGCTCCCTGTGTATTGTATTAATGTCTGTCAGATGTTGAATAGGGTGTGTAAACATAGGAACATATTTGTATATCTCATTTGAAAGGATTAATTAATGCTTAGATAATGCTGATCCCAATTATTGATCGAAATATAGTTGTTGCCACGACATCACTTATTTGGCCGACTGTACAATACATCCACGAGCCATAATATATATACTAATTATCTCCTCCATACGAAGCTTGATGACATTATGTTATTGTCGTTGTTTGTTAGTCTTCTCAGAATGGATGGATTTAGCTGAAACTTTGTCAGGATTTTACGATTTATTAAACCATTTGGCCCCATTTAACCCTTTCCATACCGACGATGTACGGTCCTTTTTTAGTCTAGCTATGTCTAGCTATGTTAAGGCTCACTAGATGTGAGGCTGGATGGGGAAATATTGGAACAAGTAGAGTGTTTTAAATATCTAGGAGGAACAATAAGCAGGAGTGGAGGTATGGAAGTGGAGGTAAAACAGAGAGTGTGTGAAGGAAGGAAGGTTTTCGGAGCAATGGGAAGTATGTGGAAGACGAGAAATCTCGGAGTGAAAGTAAAAAGTGCACTTTTAAGGAATTGTTTGCCAACAGTGATGTATGGGCTGAGACATGGGCTCTGAAGAAAAGGAAAAGAGGGCTGGATGTGATGGAGATGAGCTTGAGGAGTATGTGGAGTTACTCGTAGAGACAGATTGAGAAATGAAGAGATACGTAGGAGAGTGGGGCAGCAGGAACATTTGTCAGCCAGAGTGGACAGAAGGGTGCTGAGCTGGTATGGTCATGTTGAACGAATGGGAGATGAAAGGCTTACAAAGAGAATATGTGAGTCCGGTACAAGGAGATAGAAGGGCAGGAAGACCCCCATTGAGATGGAGACTGTGTAAGAAACGCTTTGGATGATAGAGGAATGACTATAGATCAGGCAGGGAAGTGGTGGTGGACAGGAGTGATGGAGAATGCTTGTGAATAGTTGAGTGACACGTGTCATTTGGAGTAAGGGGTCGGGCGCAAGTTGGACTAGATAATAGTCCATCAGGCGCCTGGCCCGGGGAGACGATTAATATGAAGGGTGTGCCTGGAAGTGTGGTGGAGGGCTTGTCGCTTTGGCTCCGCTGCATGTCTGCCTGCCGAGATCGGAACCTCTCCTGGTGGTCAGGGCCGGGGAGGTGGAGCGACCTTGGTAACCTGGTCTCTGGGTCTTCTCCTGGTGACCTGGATGTGTGAGAGTTGTTGTGTTTTTATCTGTGTTTATTGTTTATGTTGTTTTTGTGTTTTCCCTGTTCTTGGTCTGTCTTGAGTCGGCTACCCCCAAAATGGGGATTGGGCCTGAGCATATAGATAGATAGATAGATGTTAAGGCGATTATATGCACCTTAGGAAGGATCAGTGGGAGGTTGATTAAAATAGTCTGTATCCTTTTAATTGGTACACGTCCGTCTTAATAAATATATAAACGTCAAATAATTACTAGAACATAAGAAAAAGACGTCCCAGGTACAGAAGTTAATCGTTAGCCCAATTTGACAATTTAGTCCTCTTCCACAGCTTGCACAATATTGACCGCTCAGCCAAATTTAACCATGCAGCCCGATTTATCAACTCAGCCCAATTCGTCTATCGACTCAATCTATGTCCATTCGTCATTCGACACAATTTTATGTCCATTCGTCCAATTTAACCATTCGACCCAATTCAACCGTTCGAGCTAATACAACTGCTAGAGCCAGTTTTACAACTCACTTAAATTTGACTGTTGTGCCTAATATGACAGCTAAGCCCAATTCGTCCGCTCGACATAATACTATAATACACTAAAACATATACAGTAGACCCAAGAGAATCACTCAAACCAATTAGTCTGCTCGATATATTATAATATAAAACATATATTGTACAGTAGAACCATTAGAATCACTCAAACCAATTAGTCTGCTCGATATATTATAATATAAAACATATATTGTACAGTAGAACCATTAGAATCACTCAAACCAATTAGTCTGCTCGATATATTATAATATAAAACATATATTGTACAGTAGACCCAAGAGAATCACTCAAACCAATTAGTCTGCTCGATATATTATAATATAAAACATATACTGTACAGTAGAACCATTAGAATCACTCAAACCAATTAGTCTGCTCGATATATTATAATATAAAACATATACTGTAGAGTAGAACCATTAGAATCACTCAAACCAATTAGTCTGCTTGATAAACTATAATATAAAACATATACTGTACAGTAGAACCATTAGAATCACTCAAACCAATTCGTCTGCTCGATATAAATATAATAATATAAAACACATGCTGTAGAACCATACGACACAGTGTCAAACGAAAGCCGAGTCCTTTCTTTTTAAGCTTTATTAGTGTACATGTACAGCTAAAATTAGGGTTAACAGTTCAAATTGCGTCTTTGGAAGTGATAATATGGCCAACAAAATGCTATTTTATGTGAATATTTTTGCAATCCTTCTCATTCATTTAACCCTTTCTCTACCGGCGACGTGTTTTTAACTTTATTCTGGGTAATATTAGACGATTGTATTCAGTTAAAAAGGGCTTCCAGCAATTAACAAGCTTCGAACTATCTCGCTTAAGCCTTTTTAGTACCACAGATCATTCTTAAACTGCACAAAATCCTCTAAATATAGCTAGAATAAAATTAGAAAGACGTTCCGGTACAGCAGGGGTTAAGTCTTCAAGCAAAATGGCTCCGGTTTGACACTGCCCTAAGAATAACAACTGAAACAGCCTGGCCCTGGTAACCCATTAAGGTGGTGTGGTAATACTCTGTGATGGTGGAGACTTAAGCCACTTTCACACATTCATGATGTTGGTCCCGATGTACCCCGATTTGAATATCGGAACACAACGTGGTGCAATCCCCAACGTGTGTCGGGGTCGTCGGGGAGCGTCGTGTTACCCGCGGTGCGGGACGTGGCAAATCGGGCTTGGCCACCAAAGGTTTGGATTTGTTCAAAAATTTCGCACGATGTACTTTTGGCGTGGTACCATCGGGTAACGTCGGGTACAACGTGTCGATGGCGTGGGTCTCGCGTGTCTGCATCCGGTGTCATCGGCATCGACGTGGCGGCGTCGGGGTATAAATAGTTATAATATATTACAGTAAAAGTCATGTAATCCGAATGGCAGCGGACCGACAGTGCTTCGGATTAGTGGAGTATTCTGACAACACTATAAATACGCACATGATGAATAAATAAAGACCTGATATGGTATACGGTAGGCCTATACCGTATATAATATTCCATAATCAACTTATATCAAACGAGTTAATAAGTTCACATGAAAAATCAGTGTACCGGTATGATTACCGAAACACGTGTGTGTTAATTGTCGAGTGAGTGGGTGTGTGCGTGTGCGTGTGTGTTATTGTTCTTGTGTGGCTATATCGACCGCCACTGATACACGGTATGCAATAAATGTTATTATAATTATGCTCTATGGAATTGAATTTCATTTGACCTAATACAGTAGTGTTTATAATAGTAAAAGCCAAAGGAAATACTAAGTGTTATTGATTAATTTAACACAAGGTAGTGTTTGTGTGGGTGGATGGGTTTAGATAGAGGAGATTGTTCCTGTGTTTTCGACGATTCCATCCTTACACAAGCTATGTTTTGATCGATCCTTTTGCACAAGATAGGTTTATATCAATACATTTTACCTTCCACAATTAGAGAAAATATGATTCATCACGAAGTGTAGCCTACCTGTGGAGATTAAACGCACTGTTATATTATATACATTATGAGATATACCGGTACCGGTATATAATTTTTTTTATCGTTATTTTTATTTGCATAATAAATCACAACAATTTTTTCCGCTGAACATGATAGCGGTGTTTTGAATATTCTATCATCAATATTGGATTTTAGAGAAATAAATCTATAACGATAGTTTTTTGTTTTTATAGAATCCCAGCCGCACCAAAATATTCGCTCTCAATTGGTTTTCACCCATAATAATTGTTTTTTTTTAATTACATATTTTATGAACGGCAAGAGGAAAGGTTAGTATATAAGATTTCAACAAAACAATAAATAACAATAATAATATGTGGAATTTCACCGTAGGTGAAGGTTACTGTTCAGTCCGCCCGTACTTTCCCTCCCCATCTCAGTTGGTTTTCACCCATAATAATTGTTTGTTGTTATTTAAAAAAAAAATGAACGGCAAGAGGAAAGGTTATTATATAAGATTTCAACAACAAAATAAATTAAAATAATAATATGTGGAATTTCACCGTAGGTGAAGGTTACTGTTCAGTCCGCCCATACTTTCCCTCCCCATTTTCACCGATAAAATATGGGACAATGAATATTCTGTAAGCAAGTGATATATTGGATTTTTCATTAGCTTTCTAATGGTACATATATGGCCTATGTACGATCAAAACTTGTATTATTCCTGAATATTTTTTGTCCGTCGCCGCTGTCACCCACTGGTAAATATTTTCGTTTCACTTCATGGTCTATTTTCATATAATTTAACGTTCGATACAGTTTTTAGATATTAATTTCGTATACCGGCAATGAATACAGATTGTTATTTACGAAGAACCAGCTCTCTACGACAAAAACTTGATTTTATATAAAACAAAAATCATACGCCTATACCTTACATAGAAATAATGTGTGTGTGTGTGTGTGTGTGTGTCACAGTGAGTACCGGTATCGCAAAGATTGACCACATATACTTGAAGGATATGCTTGATGGGTTTATATCGACGGGGTTGTTGGGGGCAGAGAGGATGTTGAAGTAAAGTTAAGATTTTCTATTATGATATCAAATGAAGGTACACACGAAATTATATCAATATCCATAATTTAATTGTTAAAACATTCTGCTTGCAAACAGACACACAGGCAGACATACGGCGTTCATCACATAATATAATCCAAAAACTTTCATGTAGCGGAGACAATAATAGTTAACCCAATCAAGTTCCAATACGCATTTCCCGTGTGTTTTCCGGCTATGATTAGACTATTTTCTTCAGATTAGGAAGGGTACACGTATATGGGAGTCAGAGGGTTAACAAAGGGTTACCCCCTTCTCCCTCATGTTTAGCCCCATATATCTTGAAATGTTAAGACATTCGCTCATTAGTTTAGCGATTTTATGACCTTTCGTACCATTTAAGCAAGATCTATACATACACTTTTATATAGACCTTGCATTTAAGTGTCAATTTGTTTCCTGGCGAGTAATAGCGAGCCTGCAATTTAGGAGGAACCGGACTGAATTTATATAGGAGGGGGTCTTGGGAGTATTTTCTTACGCTTGATGGGGGTCTTGGAAGGAAACACAAATAATAATCAATACATGAGCAAACAAATAATAATATCCCCTTAAAAGCATGTGTCTCGATTGTTGTTATAATCTTGATACAAGAATAGTTCATCCATATTAACTGGGCTACTATCAACAGCTTGTAGGAATAAGATAGTTAATGTTATCTCTCTTAGTCACTACTACGTACATTAAATTTGCGACATAGATACCAACACCAGACACAGTACGGTGTCGTCTTTTGCTGATGACACAAAATTAAGCAAGATAGTAAACACACAAGAGGACACGGGCCGACTGCAGGAAGACATGAATGTAGCGTTCCAGTGGACCAGGGAAAACAACATGCAATTCAATGAGGAAAAATTCCAATTAATACGGTACGGAGATAATAATGGTGTTAAAGAAATTACAAATTACTTAACAGAATCTAAGCACATAATAGAACGGAAAGACAGTGTAAAAGACCTTGGGGTATTAATGTCTGAAAATATGGGTTTCAAAGTACATAACCAGGTCAAAGTGGCGGCTGCGAAACGTCTAACGGGTTGGATTCTGCGTACTTTTAAAACACGCGGTGAATTGCCTATGATAACGCTCTTCAAATCTCTAGTGCTACCGCGGCTTGAATACTGTAGCGTATTAACATCCCCATACAAAGCAGGAAATAAATGACTTAGAGAGTGTACAAAGAAATTTCACTTCGCATATAAGTTCGATAAAACATCTACACTATTGGGAGCGTTTAAGAGCACTGAATCTGTACTCACTGGAACGTAGAAGAGAACGTTACCTAATAATATACACATGGAAAATCGCAGAGGGTTTAGTACCAAACCTACATACTCCGATAGTCATGAAATTCAGTGATAGGAGAGGCTGGGAATGCGAAATCCCCCGGATGAATAACAGGGGTGCTATGGGCTCTCTGCGAGAGGGCTGGTTATCACACAGAGGCCCACGTCTCTTCAACAAACTCCCACGGCGAGTAAGAGACATGAGGGACATCTCGTTAGACAACTTCAAGAGAGCCCTAGATGTCGAACTGCAAAAAGTGCCAGACGAGCCCATCCTCGCAAGGGAGCGAGCTGTCGCTTCAAACTGTCTACTGCACCAAATCACCACCCATAACGAGGGGCGTCGCGCTCCTTGGTGCCGCTAGAGGAGCGGCGAACACATCCAAAGGTATCCAAAGGTAAGGGGGAGGATTTAGATAGCTTTTTGTATTATCCGAGTACTTATGTGTCCAGCTGTGTATCTATTTGACTACCTCTTATCTATTTGACTACCACTTCCTCAACCGATCTAATATTCATTAATGATATTCTCAACTGTACCTCTAGTCCTATCCACTCACATGCTGATGACTTTCTATCTAACATTATTCAAATAGCTTTCCACAACGACCCTCCATAAAAAAAATAAAAATATATATATATATACCGGTATATATATATATATATATATATATATATATATATATATATATATATATATATATATATATATATATATATATATATATTATTTAAATTGTTACAGACATATTTGCCTTGTGTCTCATTCATACCAACAAATACAAAAATACAAAAATATCTCCTAACGCCGCGGGTGGTCACTGCAATAGCATACCGACAGATACTTGCACTGATAATCCTCAGTCTAATACGAGCCTCCCTACTTCACACAACTAGTTTATTATGTGTGTGTGTGTGGGGGGGGAGGGGGGGGGGGAGCTTGTATGTACAGAGAGCTTTTGAGGCGAGATGCTTTTATACTTTATGATGTCGGTATAATTATATTGTGTGTGTCAGAGGGTTTATGATGTCGGTATAATTATATTGTGTGTGTCAGAGGGTTTATGATGTCGGTATAATTATATTGTGTGTGTCAGAGGGTTTATTGAGATCGTATTTACCCATTTGAGTCGCAGAGGTAGATTATAAACAAAAGTAAATCGCCTAATGGTAACCTGAATATGATGCAAATTGCGTAATGGTGGTGAAGGGGTTAAGTTAGTTCTATGAGGAATACGGCCGTTTTTAAGATTTATACCAACTTAACCGGTCATGGATAGATTTAACTTAATGTAAACAAGTAAGCTCAGGAACTCTCTTCCTGAATCTGTCTTTCCCTCATCCTATGACTTAAACAAGCTCCGTGTGTCGAGACATTTTGACTCTAGCGTACCTTGATTTTAGCTCACTTTCACTCTTTCAACTTGGGGGGGGGGGGGACACTTGTTACAGGCAGCTTTGCATTTTGTCTCCTTCATATAAATAGACAAAAAAATAACTGTTGCAATGTATAGTTCAATCCTTCAGCGTTACATATAATTACATATATAGGCCTAGTTGACTTTATCTTGGACGCAGAATAAACACAATCAGAGGCATCGCTTGTTTACCTAGGCGGATTATCTATTCACCCTTCGCTATATTTTGCTCAGATCGTCTTATAAGGAAACCCCCAATATATGTTTGTGGCACCCCAGCCTCGGTTGAATATAGTGGCATGTTAATGGTAGTTTTTCTGGCCCACCTTCTTCCTCATGTTTAGCCACATTAGTTTTCAGATTTTAAGACGTTTTCCCATTATTTTGTCGATTTTATAAACTTTCGTTCTATATCAAGACTTTCGTGCCATCTAGGTGTCGTTTTTTTCCCGACGAGCGATAGCGAGACTGATATTAGGAGAAACCGGCCTTTGGCCGGGACATAATTCTATTGAAAAATGTACAAATATATCTTAAAGGGGGGTGTTATTTTACGCTTGATGGAGGTCTACGGAGGAAAACTAAAAACAAAAATAGTAAAAATATATATAAACTAACAAATACATCCTCCCCCACCCCTTAAGGTAACCCCCAATAAATGTTTGTGGCACCTAGCCCCCGCCCCCGCCCCCGTCCCCGTCCCCATCCCCGCCCCCGCCCCCGCCCCCGCCCCAGCATCGAGTGAATATAGTAGCTTGTTGCTGGGTATCAATCTTAAGTGTCGGGTTGTTGAAGTCAATGTGTCAGATTTACTCATAACCAAGCTTACTGGGAAAAACTAATGGTGATGTAGCGCCTCGTGTTTGGCCTCGGCAAGTCGTCTTTAACTATGATATTGTAAGTAATCTACATAATTTGTTCACGACATAGATAGATCAATATATATACAATATATAATTATACTGTATAGATAGATCGATGTATCGATATATATACAGTATATATATAGATAGATCGATAGATCTATATATATATATATATATTTAATTTTCATTATACACCAAATATATATTCAAGAATCACACAAATATCCGATTTTAGACTTTCAGCACAATAGGTAAAACATTACAATTACGATGACCGTATAACTTAGACACATGGAAGCATCTGAGAAAACATTATATCTATTTAGCATATCCGCAGCGGGCAGGGGGCTAGGAATCCTCCTCCCCTTGTATAATTCTCCTACTCGACCAGATAGAGATACGGGCGAGAGAACGCAAAAGTGGTCCCGGACCCTGAGAATAGGAACTTTAAATTTTGTTTCTGCTCGGGCTCTGTTTAGTATCGGCCACCCCCAGCTATGGCGTATGTGGCTGGGTATATACATACATACATACAAGCATATCCGCATATTTCGGGCGCTAATAGTAAATCAATAGAAACAAATATCAGAAAGTATATTTGTTTAGAATTATATAATATATTGTAGCAGTATGAGGGTATAACGAACTATTCATTTTTCAATCAAAATATATTAGTGACGAGAAACTGAACAATACAATATATTCTTAAGGGGAGATGGGTCGGTTTCTCTGGCCCCCCTTCTTCCTCATGCTTAGCCCCATTAGTTTTCAGATTTTAAGACGTTCAGCCCATTAGTTTGGCGATTTTATGCCCTTTCGCTCCTTTTCTCTGTCAATATTAAGACTTTTCGTGTCATTTAGGTATCGAATTTTTCCTGGCGAGCAATAGCGAGCCTGTAATTTTAAGAGTAACCGGCCTTTGGCCGGGAAATTTTTCTATCGAAATATGTACAAATTTATCTTGAAGGGGGTCTAGGGAGTTTTTTTAAGCTTGATGGAAGTCTAGGGAGGAAAATAATAAACAGTTACATAAATGAGCAAATATATACGCCCATCCCACCTTTAACTTAATATATACGCCCATCCCACCTTTAACTTAATATATACGCCCATCCCACCTTTAACTTAATATATACGCCCATCCCACCTTTAACTTAATATATACGCCCATCCCACCTTTAACTTAATATATACGCCCATCCCACCTTTAACTTAATATATACGCCCCCACCTTTAACTTAATATATACGCCCATCCCACCTTTAACTTAATATATACGCCCATCCCACCTTTAACTTAATATACGCCCACCTTTAACTTAATATATACGCCCATCCCACCTTTAACTTAATATATACGCCCATCTCACCTTTAACTTAATATATACGCCCATCCCACCTTTAACTTAATATACGACCTTTAACTTAATATATACGCCCATCCCACCTTTAACTTAATATAAGCCCATCCCACCTTTAACTTAATATACGCCCATCCCACCTTTAACTTAATCAACTGTGGACCTACCTTATTGTTGACATGATGAGATGGGTTGGGTGTGAGAGGAATCTGCCTTGTGTAGACCAATCCGCTTTCTGCAGACTCCCATTTTCTTATGTTCTTAAGTGTTTGGAAGACTCCCATCGATGCACAGACCCTACAAAAGTTCCGTCCACTATACGATACAGGGGCCACATTCATAAACGAACTCCTAAATTTCCCAAACCTTGAGATTCGGATTCTTAATGGACAGATTGGAAGTTATGCCTTTCACTAAGCGAACAACTAAATATCCTTAACCTTGAGATTCGAACACTTGGTGGAGAGATTGGAACTTTAGCCTTTCACATAACGAACACCTTAATTTCTCAAAGCTACAGATTCGAACACTTGTTGGAGGGATTGGAACTTTAGCCTTTAACATTTAATAGAGTAAATATTTGTGAACACTGTTATTCCATTAGTCTTAAGGAAAGATCTCAAATAAAAAATCAACTCCATAGTTATAAATATAAGGCGAGTTTCATAAATTGGGCTTAGGAAAGGCCTCTCACAAATAATTAATCAAATACAGAGGTATAACAAATAAGGCGAGTTCCATAAATTAGGCTTAGGAAAGACCTCTCACACAATCAATTCCAGAGGTATAAAATAATAAGGGGGGGGGGGTATTTTCCAGTTTCCAGTCCTTGTGGGGGTTGGTTTTCCAGTTTCCAGTCCTTGTGGGGGTTATTTTCCAGTTTCCAGTCCTTGTGGGGGTTATTTTCCAGTTTCCAGTCCTTGTGGGGGTTATTTTCCAGTTTCCAGTCCTTGTGGGGGTTGGTTTTCCAGTTTCCAGTCCTTGTGGGGGTTATTTTCCAGTTTCCAGTCCTTGTGGGGATTGGTTTTCCAGTTTCCAGTCCTTGTGGGGGTTGGTTTTCCAGTTTCCAGTCCTTGTGGGGGTTGGTTTTCCAGTTTCCAGTCCTTGTGGGGGTTGGTTTTCCAGTTTCCAGTCCTTGTGGGGGTTGGTTTTCCAGTTTCCAGTCCTTGTGGGGTTGGTTTTCCAGTTTCCAGTCCTTGTGGGGGTTGGTTTTCCAGTTTCTAGTCCCTGTGGGGGTTGGTTTTCCAGTTTCCAGTCCTTGTGGGGGTTGGTTTTCCAGTTTCCAGTCCTTGTGGGGGTTGGTTTTCCAGTTTCTAGTCCCTTTGGGGGTTGGTTTTCCAGTTTCCAGTCCATTTGGGAGTCTTACTTGTCCATCTGCAAAGACAAAGAAAATATGGTTAAATATACATAATAAAAGTCTTCATGTATATTATTAAAGGGAGAGGGGTTGTTTTTCTAGACCCTCTTTTCCCACATGTTCAGCCTCATTAGTTTTCAGATTTTACGAAGATTGCCCCATTAGTTGTTCGATTTTAAGACCTTTCGTCCCATTTCTTGGTAAAATTTAAGACCTTTCGTGCCATGTGGGTCTCTCTCTCTCTCTCTCTCTCTCTCTCTCTCTCTCTCTCTCTCTCTCTCTCTCTCTCTCTCTCTCTCTCGTTTCAGAAAAGATATAAGCAAATACTGATTTGGTAACAGAGTTGTAGATAATGTGGAATAGGCTACCAAGTGCTATAGTAGGATCAAGAACGATAGAGCTTCAAGATATAATTAGATAGGCACATGAACGACAAGGGTTGGGTGTGAAAGGGATCTGCCTTGTGTGGGCCAAACGGCTTTCTGCAGACTCCCATTTTCATATGTTCAATGAATTGTGACTGTGTGGATAAAGGGATGTGTGAAATATGAGTGTTAAGGGGAGATGGACCGTTTTTCTGGTCCCCCTTCTTCCTCATGTTTAGCCCCATTAGTTTTCGTATTATTTAGGTGTCGATTTCTTCCCGGCAAGCGATAGCGAGCCTCTAATTTAAGAGGAACCTGCCTTCGACCGGGACATTTTTCTACCGAAAAATGTACAAATTTATCTTGAAGGAGGGTGTTGGGGAGGGTGTGTGTGTGTTAAGGTTGATCGAGGTGTAGGGAAAAATATAAAAACAAATAATAAAAAGACACATAACTAAGCAAATATATAGTATACGCCCATCTGGCGAGTCTGGCGAGGCGGGTATAAAACTGATGGGTCATAATGAAGATGGAAGTGACCTATGAAGAGGTGACGTGTGAAACATAAATAAATAGCTGAATATATGTGAATATTTGTGAATATAAGTGGTGAGAAGAACTATGAATTGTGGCTGTGTGGTGCGATAAAGGGATGTGTGAAATATGACAGAGTGTTAAGTCTGGCTGAGGCGTGTAGCAAAATAATGGGACATAATGAAGATGGAAGTGACCTAGAGTATAAAGAGGAGACTTGTGAAAGATAAATCAATTGGTGAATAAAAATGAATATTATTGTACCTCAAATGTTGCCTGTAAACTAGAGGTGTACAATTGTACATATCGTAAAGTGTTGGAAAAATATAACCCAGATCGTATGACGCAGCTTGACAATTGTCAGTACCGAGTAAGTATCAAATGATATAGCATACATCAAATAATAGAGGCACTCTCAATTAAAATAAATATATATATCTACAAAACGGTACACAAAACAATAGGGAAACATCGGTCGTATAGCTCTGCCTTAAAGCTGTTAGTAAACACGCAGTAGGTATGAGGCCTCGCAGATAACAGCAGGAAGTAGAGCAGTGATAAGAGAGGGACCGAGGGGACGTGTAGTACAGATACCCAAGGTGGTGATTAATACCCCAGACAATTGGTGTGGTATGGACTATGTTTGGTGGTGGGGGTGGTAGTTGGGTGGGGTTTTGGTGTCGGTAGTGGTGTTAGGGCTATATGTGGGGTACTATTGTGGTGCTAGGAGAGAGAGGGGCCGGGGGGACGTGTACTAGAGATAGGGAAGGTGGAGATTAATGCCCCAGACAAGTGGGGAGATATGGACTTATGTTTGGTGGTGGTGTTAGGGATATATGTGTGGTATTAGTGTGGTGTGCTGGTATGAAGAAGAGGTGGTATGGTGCTAACAGTTGGTATGGTGCTTGAGAAGGGGTGTTAAGGCTTGATATATGGGATATTATTGTGGTGTTAACAATCGTGGTATGAAGATCGGGTGGTATAGTGCTTGAGAAGGAGTGTTAAGGCTTGATATATGGGATATTATTGTGGTGTTAGACAATCGTGGTATGAAGATCGGGTGGTATAGTGCTTGAGAAGGGGTGTTAAGGCTTGATATATGGGATATTATTGTGGTGTTAAACAATCGTGGTATGAAGATCGGGTGGTATAGTGCTTGAGAAGGGGTGTTAAGGCTTGATATATGGGATATTATTGTGGTGTTAGACAATCGTGGTATGAAGATCGGGTGGTATATAGTGCTTGAGAAGCGGTGTTAAGGCTTGATATATGGGATATTATTGTGGTGTTAGACAATCGTGGTATGAAGATCGGGTGGTATAGTGCTTGAGAAGGGGTGTTAAGGCTTGATATATGGGATATTATTGTGGTGTTAAACAATCGTGGTATGAAGATCGGGTGGTATAGTGCTGAGAAGGGGTGTTAAGGCTTGATATGGGATATTATTGTGGTGTTAAACAATCGTGGTATGAAGATCGGGTGGTATAGTGCTTGAGAAGGGGTGTTAAGGCTTGATATATGGGATATTATTGTGGTGTTAAACAATCGTGGTATGAAGATCGGGTGGTATAGTGCTTGAGAAGGGGTGTTAAGGCTTGATATATGGGATATTATTGTGGTGTTAGACAATCGTGGTATGAAGATCGGGTGGTATAGTGCTTGAGAAGGGGTGTTAAGGCTTGATATATGGGATATTATTGTGGTGTTAAACAATCGTGGTATGAAGATCGGGTGGTATAGTGCTTGGGAAGGGGTGTTAAGGCTTGATATATGGGATATTATTGTGGTGTTAGACAATCGTGGTATGAAGATCGGGTGGTATAGTGCTTGGGTAGTGGTGTTAGAGCTATACATGGGGTGGTAGTGTGTTGTGATTTAATGTAGTGTATGGGGCATGGGCGTAGATCCTGGGGGGGATGAATCCCTCCCCCCCCCCCCACATATTGAGTAGGGGGGGGGGATGACCTATGTAATCATCCCCCCCCCCCCGAAGTCTGTTGTAAATTATAAGTGAGTTGTTCTGGAAAGAGGCATGACTAATTTCGGCCATATGTGCGAAAATCTAAGGCATTGGTGTTATTGATTTATGGTTTTATTGCCTTATTATAGCAGTCATGGGTGAAAGATATCGCTGCTCTGTAGCCTACTATTAGGCCTATTGTTCATAGTGCAGTAAGTAATTATTTGATTGTGTGTAGTTCATATATTTGTGATTTTATAATTTGTATTCAGCTCGAAATTATATACAGCACATGGGTATGGGTAGGCCTAATACAATATACCGATATGAACTTATTTTACCTGTTAATGGACACGAATAGCAAGATTTTTTTTTTAAATCAAGAATTAGTTGGGAAGTATTGGTGTTACTTTTATTTTGTTTATGATCTGTAGGCCTATTGTGCATTGTCCATACTCCTATTCTTAGACGTATAAAATATAATTTGATTGCTGCAGCCTATAATAGCATACAGCATACTCTAATATAGTATGATTCAAATGTCAACATTATCCTAGACCTACTCACTCGCAGACAAATTTTCGTTTAGTAGGCTAAACATTAATTAAATAATATGAGTTTGGATTTTAAATACCATCGTGCATTTAGACAAATACAAAAATAGATTGATATCCAGTGTTCGAGAATGGATAACTGTCTTGGTGGTGGAATGGATATGTTGTTGTGTGTTCAATGAGAGATCGAGGGTTCAAATCCAATTGGGTTACCTCAATGTAATATTAATTTTGTGGCTTTCATTGACTGAAGAGATTGGTTTGGTGGGTTAGTGGAGTTAATAAATTATTACCAAAATGTATAAAGTTGCATTATTTATTTTATTTAATGTTAGTTACTTGTGTGGTCTTTCGTTGGAGGCTGGTTCGTAGAAGTGTAAACATGCAGGGAAAATCTATCAACACTTATTAACCCTTTTGCTGCGGGTGACGTTCTGGAATGTTTTGGCAAGTTACAGCAATTTCCAGGCTTTAAAAGCCTGTAAAAAACGTAAAAATAGAGTGTCAGTGGGCGGGAGTGTGAGGGGCCCACCTCCGACCCTCAGAGCACCGAGCGGCTCACTGAGCTAGGCTGTGTCTCGCGCGGGTCTCTCTCCGTCTCTCTCACCAGTGTAGTCAAGCGAGCGAGTGTTACATAATAGCGGGGTTCCCGCGTTTCACTGGGACCACTGCGGATGAACCAGACCACGTACAGGGTCCGTTCTAGTGTCATTTTGAAGCTATATTCGCCTAGTTTTCGGCAGAATACACTTCATTTAATGCAGATGCTTGATTTATCATTCAGGAGTGCCTGAATATGCCCTAAATAGCCCAAACATAGCCGCAGCCAGAGGGTTAACGATATGATAATTTGTATATATTAAACATCCTTTTTGTTCGTATTATTGAAGTATAACACCTAGGGGCTTAGCCGTGACTCACGATTAAGCCCCTAGGCATTATACTATAATAATAAGAACAAAATCATCTAATGCATAATAAACTATACAGCATAGCCTGATATAGGCCTATAGTTTCTCTGAACTGATTTTGTGAAAACTAGTGATAATTATTTTTGATGGTGTACCAACTCGAGAAAGACTAGAGTAGTAGAGAAGACCATATAGCCTATGTACACATCCATTTTTGAAAAAAATAAATGTTGTATATGCTCAAAGAGGACTAAAGTACAACTGTCTGTAACCTATGCTCCCTATAAAAAGTATAGAATAATAAATAACAAAACAAATAAAAGAAAGACACGATATCCAAATCATAGTACGTTGTGGAGTAAACGTCTGGGCACACGGAGTTTGAAGAAACCTAATTCATAGCTAGTATTGCGATTTAATGATAGATGAAGGTGTACTAATTAATTTATGAACCAGAAAATGAAGACTAATAAACTTTTTTGAATATAAACTTTTGAATGTTTGGAGAGGAATGGAGAAGATAATGTTAGGCATAACCTGGAGAGAGGAGTTTCCTGGATAAGACAACAGGTACGATTAGAAAATATTCTCGCCTAAATAGATTAAGAAATTGTCCACCTATATAGAAGAAAACGTAATAGAAATGCAACCAAAGCAATGGAATGGAGACCAAAATATGTAACTTCAGACAGGGGTAAAAAGAGAACCACATGGATCATTCATGGGCTGAGATCCGGAAGTTTGCTGGAGTGGGGTGGAACAGACTGAATCTGACCAGCTATTTGGATGATGCGCCTTTGTCCTTCAGTGCACTGATAAGGGCTATTTATACTGAGGTAAGAAGATTGAAATATATCAGTGCAATATTAAATAATAGTGATTGACTAATGAATGATGGATAATTTTTATACAGATTAAAATTCTGAATATATTATTTTCCATTAAGTCCATTGGCACTAGGTTAAATAACTATGTTTGTGTGTCAAATATATTATTTTCCATTAAGTCCATTGGCACTAGGTTAAATAACTATGTTTGTGTGTCAAATATATTATTTTCCATTAAGTCCATTGGCACTTAGGTTAAATAACATATGTTGTGTGTCAAATTCTATTGTTCCATTGCCATTGGCACTAGGTTAAATACAGCTATGTCAGTGTGCTAGAAATCGAATCATTAAGTCCAGATTGTCCAACCACCTACACCATATATTCAATGTAGCCTACCTGATATTATTTGGGGTACAGTATATCCACGTAAGGAATACAGTATATCCACGTAAGGAATGGCACTAGGTTAAATATCACTAAGGAATACAGTGTCAATAATATTATTCCATTAACGGTCACTAGGATTTATGAATAAAATGGGCAATTAATTTTCCATTAAGTCCATTGGCACTAGGGTAAATACATATTTGTATTAAAATGTGATGTTATTTCAGGTTACAGGCAGTCTATCTTTGTCCGCTTTTGCAGCATTGATGAGAAACAATGTATGGATGCCTTTAGGAATATTACCATATATTTCTCAGGTATCATATCGTTTAGATTAAAACAGCTGTCAGGGCTAGAAATCGAATCATTAAGGCAGATTGTCCAACCACCATATATTCAATGTAGCCTACCTTATTGTTTGGGGGGGTTACAGTATATCCCCCCCCCCCAAACCACGTAAGGAATACTTGTATAATAGTATAATTACGGGTCACAGATTATGAAAAATGGGCTTTAATTTATGGGTGCCTAATAACCCCCCCACTCATCAGCATAAATCTACGCCCCTTATGGAGAGATTGTCAGTGCTTGTATGGACTGATGAGAAACTGTGGTGTTGGTGTTAGACGCGCACATTGTAAACACACACCAAAATGCGCACACAACACACACACACATGCACCACACTCACAAAAAGTGCAACATTGACAAAAAAAATCTTGGGGGGCTTATAGCCAAACCCTTATTGCATCAAACCCGCGACTGACTGCGTTTGTAAATGAATAACTTTATTTTATCCCCCCCTCAGTTACTAACCCATCTGTCCCATACTAACTTCCTAATCCTGCTACGGACATTAGTTCCAGGGCAGTAGTTCCCTTTCCAATGTTCCCTTTACTCACTCTAAACCACTGTTTGGACAATTGATCCTCAGTGTTTTGGAGGACAAGCAGCCTAGAAGGGTCATCAGAACTGTTGTTGCTTGATTTCCTTTGTACTCCTTTGTACACACACACACACACACACACACACACACACCTCCAGTGTTGGCAGATGTTAATTAGACCCACACAGGGAATGTCATAAATCGCCAGTTTATAATGGTCATAAATCCCCCTCCCTACGACCACCTGGGCAGGTAAATATGTACACAGGTGACACTAAATATATATACAGATGACACTAAATATATACAGGTGACACTAAATATATATACAGATGACACTAAATATATATACAGGCAACACTAAATATATATACAGGCAACACTAAATATATATACAGGTGACACTAAATATATATACAGGTGACACTAAATATATATACAGGTGACACTAAATATATATACAGGTGACACTAAATATATACAGGCGACACTAAATATATATACAGGCGACACTAAATATATATACAGGCGACACTAAATATATACAGGTGACACTAAATATATACAGGTGACACTAAATATATACAGGTGACACTAAATATATATACAGGTGACACTAAATATATATACAGGTGACACTAAATATATACAGGTGACACTAAATATATATACAGGTGACACTAAATATATATACAGGTGACACTAAATATATATACAGGTGACACTAAATATATATACAGGTGACACTAAATATATATACAGGTGACACTAAATATATATACAGGTGACACTAAATATATACAGTGACACTAAATATATATACAGGTGACACTAAATATAGGTGACACTAAATATATACAGGTGACACTAAATATATATAGGTGACACTAAATATATATACAGGTGACACTAAATATATATATACAGGTGACACTAAATATATATACAGGTGACACTAAATATATATATACAGGTGACACTAAATATATACACAGGTGACACTAAAGATAAACACAGGTGACACTAAATATGTATACAGGTGACACTAAATATATATACAGGTGACACTAAATACATATACAGGTGACACTAAATACATATACAAGTGACACTAAGTATATAATTTATATAGGTGACACTAAATACATATACAGGTGACACTAAATATATATACAGGTGACACTAAATACATATACAGGTGACACTAAATACATATACAGGTGACACTAAATACATATACAAGTGACACTAAGTATATATATAGGTGACACTAAGGGGAGATGGTTCACTTTTTGGTAGATATTTTTAATTTATTCATTATTTTCTTTGTTTCCTCCCTAGACCTCCATCAAAGCTTTAAACAAAACATCCATTAGATCCCCTTTTAGATTAATTTGTAAATTTTTCGGTAGAAATATGCCCCGGCCAAACGCCGGTTCTTCCAAAATTACAGGCTAACTATCGTTCGGCAGGAAAACAATCGACACCTAAATAGCACAAAAGGTCTTAATATTGACAAATAAATGGGGCGAAAGGTCTTAAAATCGACAAACCAACGGGGCAAACATCTTATAATCTAAAAACTAATGGGGCTAAACATGAGGGAGAAGGGGGTCTAGAAAAACAACCCATCTCCCCTTAAATATTATATACAGGTGTCACTCTACCGCTCGTGCATGCCTAATTATGGAAATGAGGGTATTGATAAAAACGCGCGCTGGCAAAAACGTGCGTGAATGTTTTTACCCGAGACCCCCCCCCCCTCTAAAAACGTTTGGATGTGGCGGTGGTGTGTGAATTATGTGAGGTGGAGTTCTTGTGATGAGGGTATAAAAGTAGGTGAGAGAGAGAGAGAGAGAGAGAGAGAGAGAGAGAGAGAGAGAGAGAGAGAGAGAGAGAGAAAATTACGAAAGAGAAGTGCGGTCTGTGTGTGCGTGTGTAGAAGATCACGGAGAGGCACAGAACTAACATGGGCAACTGAACATTTATCAAGGCAATGAGTCAGTGGATGCAGGTTTGACATTTGGTATCAGTCTATTGTGAAAGTAACGAACAATACTAGTGATTGGTCCCAGGGTAAATGGTGTACAGGATATGTTACCACTACGACAAATGGCCAAAAGTTCAGTGGTTATAATTATTTACTTTTAAATGGGAACGAGTGTGTTTATTACTCATTTATATATATTGTTATTTTTTGTTTTTAGTTTGCTCCCTAGACCTCCATCAAGCTTTAATAAAAATACCCCCTAAACTCGCCTTCAAGATAAATTTGTACATTTTTCGATAGAAACATGTCCCGGCCGGCTCCTCTTAAATTATAGGCTCGCTATCGCTCGCCAGGAAAAAATCGACACCTAAATGACACGAAGTCTTAATATTGACACAGAAATGGGGTGAAAGTAATGAACAATACTGGTGATTGTTTCCAAGTTTGCCTTTGGAACATTAATTAGGATGTTTTTTACACCAACCAACTTCACATCTAAACTCAATAATGAAATCAACAAATACATGTGGCACTCCGAGGACTCGAACCCAGGATACTCACATCGAAATTCCGCGCACTTATGCATTAAGCTATCAAGACAGTTAAAGTTAATAATACCCCCCCCCCCCCTGCACCAAGTCACCTACAGCATCTGGTGTTCTTCATACACACACACAAATATTCCTCTTGCCGCCTCTCCTCTCACAATATTCCACAATTATATCTCTCAGCCATTCTCCTCCAAGACAATATTTCATATAGTGTTTTTATCCAGCTGATGGTAAATTGCATCCCTTAGCATCTGATTTCTCTACTCTTAAAGGACAAATACGATACTAGCTATGTCTGGCATATTATTGCCAGGTTTTCATAATTATTAACATATTTTCCGCTACAAAATATTGGTAATAGCAGAGTAACCAGGATGGCGAGCTAGCAATTTACCATCAGCTGGACAAAATAAGACTAGCCTATAGTTATAGTTATAGTTATAGTTATATAGTTATAGTTATAGTTATAGTTATATAGTTATAGTTATATAGTTATAGTTATAGTTATAGTTAGTTATAGTTATAGTTATAGTTATAGTTATATAGTTATAGTTATATAGTTAGTTATAGTTATATAGTTATAGTTATATAGTTAGTTATAGTTATAGTTATAGTTATATAGTTAGTTATAGTTATATAGTTAGTTATAGTTATATAGTTATAGTTATAGTTATATAGTTAGTTATAGTTATAGTTATATAGTTAGTTATATAGTTATAGTTATATAGTTATAGTTATAGTTATAGTTATATAGTTATAGTTATATAGTTATAGTTATAGTTATATAGTTATAGTTAGTTATATAGTTAGTTATAGTTAGTTATATAGTTAGTTATAGTTAGTTATATAGTTAGTTATAGTTAGTTATAGTTAGTTATATAGTTATAGTTAGTTATAGTTAGTTATAGTTATAGTTATATAGTTAGTTATAGTTATAGTTATATAGTTATAGTTATAGTTATATAGTTATAGTTATATAGTTATAGTTATAGTTATATAGTTATAGTTATAGTTATAGTTAGTTATATAGTTATAGTTAGTTATAGTTATATAGTTATAGTTATAGTTATATAGTTATAGTTATATAGTTATAGTTATAGTTATATAGTTAGTTATATAGTTAGTTATAGTTATATAGTTATAGTTATATATAGTTAGTTATAGTTTAGTTAATAGTTATATATATTATAGTAGTTATAGTCATATAGTAGTTATAGTCATATAGTAGTTATAGTCATATAGTAGTTATAGTCATATAGTTATATAGTTATAGTTAGTTATATAGTTATAGTTATATAGTTATATAGTTATAGTTATATAGTTATAGTTATATAGTTATAGTTATAGTTATAGTTATATAGTTATAGTTATAGTTATATAGTTATAGTTAGTTGTAGTTAGTTATAGTTATATAGTTATAGTTATATAGTTATAGTTATATAGTTATATAGTTATAGTTATAGTTATATAGTTATAGTTATAGTTATATAGTTATAGTTATATAGTTATAGTTATAGTTATAGTTATATAGTTATAGTTATATAGTTATAGTTATAGTTAGTTATATAGTTATAGTTATATAGTTATAGTTATATAGTTATAGTTATAGTTATAGTTATATAGTTATAGTTATATAGTTATAGTTATAGTTATAGTTAGTTATATAGTTATAGTTATAGTTATATAGTTATAGTTATATAGTTATAGTTATATAGTTATAGTTATAGTTATATAGTTATAGTTATATAGTTATAGTTATATAGTTATAGTTATAGTTATATAGTTATAGTTATAGTTATAGTTATATAGTTGTAGTTATAGTTATAGTTATATAGTTATAGTTATATAGTTATATAGTTATAGTTATAGTTATAGTTATAGTTATAGTTATATAGTTATAGTTATAGTTATAGTTATAGTTATATAGTTAGTTATATAGTTATAGTTATATAGTTATAGTTATAGTTATATAGTTATATAGTTATATATATAGTTATAGTTATAGTTATAGTTATAGTTATAGTATAGTTATAGTTAGTTATATAGTTAGTTAGTTTATAGTTTTATAGTTTATAGTAGTTATAGTAGTTATATAGTTATAGTTATTTCTTTTAGTTATAGTATAGTTAGATAGTATAGTAGTTTATAGTATAGTTATAGTTATAGTTATAGTTATTATAGTATATATATAGTTATAGTTATAGTATTTATATATTATTTTATATTATTATATAGTTATAGTTAGTACTAGTTTTATTAATAGTTATATAGTTATATAGTTAGTTAGTTATATAGTTAGTTATATAGTTAGTTATATAGTTATATAGTTATAGTTATATAGTTAGTTGTATAGTTAGTTATATAGTTATAGTTATATAGTTATATAGTTATAGTTATATAGTTATAGTTATATAGTTATAGTTATATAGTTATAGTTATAGTTTAGTTAGTTATATAGTATAGTTATATAGTTATTATATAGTTATAGTATAGTTATAGTTATAGTTATATAGTATAGTTTATAGTTAGAGTTATAGTATATAGTTATTAGTATAGTTATATAGTTATAGTTTTATTATAGTTATAGTTTATATAGTTTAGTTAGTATAGTTATATATAGTATAGTTATAGTTATAGTTTAGTTATAGTTTAGTATAGTTATAGTTAGTATATAGTTAGTTATAGTATTAGTATAGTTATATAGTTGTAGTTATAGTTGTAGTTATAGTTATAGTTATAGTTATATAGTTATAGTTAGTTATATAGTTAGTTATATAGTTATAGTTATAGTTAGGTATATAGTTATAGTTATAGTTATAGTTTAGTTATAGTATAGTTATATAGTTAGTTATAGTTTCTAGTATAGTGTATAGTTAGTTATAGGTTATAGTTAGTTATGGTGTTATAGTTATATAGTTAGTTCTCTAGTTTATATAGTTAGTAGTTATATAGTTTATAGTTATAGTTATATAGTTAATAGTTATAGTATAGTTATATAGTTATAGTTAGTAGTATAGTATATAGTTATAGTTTATTATAGTTAATATAGTTAGTTATAGTTTAGTTAGTATAGTTATAGTTAGTTAGTATAGTTAGTTATAGTTATAGTTATAGTTAGTTATAGTTAGTTATAGTTATAGTTATAGTTAGTTATAGTTATAGTTATAGTTAGTTATAGTTATAGTTATAGTTAGTTAGTTATAGTTATAGTTATAGTTAGTTATAGTTATAGTTATAGTTATAGTTAGTTAGTTAGTTATAGTTATAGTTATAGTTATTTTGAAAACATTGTCAAAGTTACTCGCGTATCACGATATATTTACGGAAATTATTTGTTTGATTTGTTTTTGTCTATGTGAGTGAGGGAGACAAAAGGCAGAACTGCCTGTAGCGAGTGCCTCCCCCAGAGTTCAAAGAGTGACAGGGCCAAAATCAAGGGACGATTTAGCCAAAATGCCTGGACATGCGGAGTTGGAAGCAATTTAAGTCATAGGAAGAGGGAAAGACTGATCCTGGGAGAGAGTTCCAGAGCTCAGCTGTTAAATAGAAGAAAGACTAAGAATAACGTTTCACTCTTGGGTTGGAGAGTAGGGCTGGGATTGAGTTGCAAGATGGGTGCTACGTGCTCTACGAAGAGGGGGTGGTATACACTGAGAGAGCTCTGAGGAACACTGATTATTGTAATAGCGGTAGAATAGTGAGAGAGATGCAACATTGCGACGGAGAGAGACTGCAGATAATTGGTGAGTGGACGTGAGTTAATGAGACGGAAGGCTCTCTTTTCTACTATTTCTAGAAGTGCTGTGTGAGAGGATCCTCCCAACACGTATGAACAATACTCAATACATGGACGCACTGTGCCCCTGTACAGAGCAAGAAGCTGCGCAGGCGAGGATAACAAAATGTAAGAATTTCAGTGTCAAATACACGAAGTTGGCCAGCAACTATAAAACAAAGCCGCTATCTTGTAGTTAAGCAAAGGTGTGTGGACAATTTAATACTTAAAATGGTATACATCTATTAACTAATTGAAGTAAGATGTTGACTATTTGAAAGATATGCATGTGTGTTTTATACATATCACTATTAATCCCTTATGTACCGGCAACGTCTTTTGAACTGTAATCTAGGTAGTATTAGACGATTGTATTTAGTTTCAGCAATTAAAAGAACATAACATAAGAAAATGGGAGTCTGCAGAAAGCCGAGTGGCCTAAGCAAGGCAGATCCCTGTCCCACACAACCCCAATTACAAAGCCCAATTATAGGCTCAACACTCTAATACCCTGAGGATCATCTTACCAAAACGGTTAGAGATTAACGCAGGATTACGGGGGTCTGCAGAGTGCTGATTGGCCCAACCCGGCTGATCCCCATTCACACCCAACCCTTCTCGTCCATATGCTTATCCAATTTTATCTTAAAGCTCCCTACCGTTTTTGATCCCACTATAGCACTTGGTAGTCCATTCCACCCATCTACAACTCTGTTACCAAACCAATATTTGCCTATATCTTTTCTGAAACGAAATTTATCTAATTTGAAACCATTGGTACGAGTTCTTTCGCTATCACTGAGCTTTAGTACATTTGTCATGTCCCCTTTGTTAATCCCACTAACCCACTTGAACACCTCTATCATATCCCCTCTAACTCTGCGTCTCTCTAACGAATGTAAACCTAATTTCTTCAACCTTTCTTCATACGGAAGATTTCTAATATTATGGATCATTTTTGTCATTCTACACTGAACTCTCTCCAATGAATCTATGTCCATTCTGTAATAAGGACACCAAAATTGGACAGCATAATCCATATGGGGTCTCACTAATGACAAGTAAAGTTTTAAGATAACATCAGCAGTTCTGTTACTCACACTCCTAGAGATGAACCCGAGAATCCTGTTTGCCTTATTACGAACGCTTATACACTGTTTTCTAGGCTTCAAATCATTGCTAACAAACACACCTAGATCTTTCTCGCAGTCTGAATTTTCTAATTCTAAATTAGCTAGTTTATATTTAAAATTTGTTTGCATCTTCCCTATCTTTAATACCTTGCATTTGTCAATGTTAAACTTCATCTGCCAATTTACTGACCATTCATGTAAGGTATCTAGATCCCTTTGGAGGCACTCTATATCGCTATCTGAATCAATTGATCTCTCCATTTTAGTATCGTCTGCGAATTTACTTATCCTACTAGTACATCGAACAATCTCGGTCAACCCTTCTTACTAACACAGATCCTTCTCAAACAAGGCAGATCCCTCTCACACCCAACCCATCTCGTCATTAAATGGAATCCCAGAGGTATGTGACATTAGGACACCTGACACCATTACGAGTTTAAAATAACCCCTTTGAGCACTTCAGTCCGGTAACGACATAAATCAAACATTAATCTTAAGGGGAGATGGGTAGTTTTTCTGGTCCCCCTTCTTCCTCATGTTTAGCCCCATAAGTTTTCAGATTTAAAGACGTTCGGCTCATTAGTTTGGCAATTTTAAGACCTTTTGCCCCATTCCTTTGTCAATATATGGCCTTTTCGTGTTATTTATGTGTCGATTGTTGTCCTGGCGAGCGACAGTGAGCCTGTAATTCAAGAGGAATCGGCCTTCGGCCGGGACATTTTTCTATCGAAAAATGTACAAACTAATCTTGAAGGAGGGACTTGGGCGGGTTTGAAGGAGGTTTAGCGAGGAAACTAAATAAATAAATGAATACCGGCAACTGAAGAAGAAAAAAAAAAAAAAAAACAGCCACTAGCCCCTTAAAAATAATCCCGTTGAGCACTACAGTCCGGTAACGATATAAATCAAACATTACTCTTACCACCTGGCCATGTCTCTGGACCTATTTCCATCCCCCCAGCCGTCAGTTCTGGTTCACAGCTGTCTGCCCCTCCTAAAACCAACCAGGCGAGACATTTTGTCACTCATCTTTTCTCGGGATATCTGGTTTGGAAGGTTCTTAAATTATGATTGATAAGATTTCAGCCAAATTGAATCCTCCTCCTTAGTCTAGTTTTCAATTTATATTAATAGAGAATCCGGGAATGGTGCCATGAAAGTTACCCATCGAAAGTCGCCGGATATAGCGCCCGTGTGAACCTGCCGTAGAGCCCAACCACTGTGTGGATCCTGAGCCCAACCATGCGAGCCCTCATTATTCACCAGTTATCGATGCCAGACGTCACCATCATGGGGGGGACCAACGTGTCTGTGGGATAGGGAGGACTGAAGCTGGGGCGGCACGGGCGGAGGGGTGTGATGATTTATAACCACCCCTCACGCCCATTAGTGACCACCACCGCCCACCTCTGCTTACACTCAACACTTATACTATAATGCTACGGGTGGATCAGGGATAATCGGAAGGTGGGAGTCTTAAGGGAGTCTGGTTCACGTTTTGGTCGATTATTTAATTATGTTGTTATACTTTCCTCCCTAGACCTCCATCAAACTTAAGAAAAACATCCATTAGATCCCCCTGCTAGATTAATTTATAAACATTTTGGTAGAAAAATTCGGCCGGGTTCTTCCAAAATTACAGGGTCACTATCGTTCGCCAGGATAAAAAATCGACACCTAAATGGCACAAAAGGTCTTAATATTGACAAAGAAATAGGGCGAAATGTCTCAAAATCGCCAAACTAACGGGAAGAACGTCTTTATATCTCAATAGTAATATGCTAAACATGAGGGAGAAGGGGAACTAGAAAAACAACCTTTCTCTCCTTAAATCGTGATGAATGGATTGGTCTGACGTGTACTGAAGAATTTATTAGTTTATTTTGTATCGCCAGAAAACACTGATGACATATTGTGTAGAGGAAACCTACCTAAATGGCACCGAGGAGCGCACTGCCCTTCGTTGTGGTTTGAAAATTGGTGCAGCAGACTGTTTGAAGGGGCAGAGCGCTCCCCTGCGAAGATGAGTTCGATTGGCACTTTTTTACAGTTCGACTTTAAGGGATGGTGTGAGAGGGATATGCCTTGTGTGGGCCAATCGGCTTTCTGCACACTCCCATTTTCTTATGTGCTTATGTTCTTGAAGTTGTCTAACGAGACACCCTTCATGTCTCTTACTCGCCGTGGGAGTTTGTTGAAGAGACGTGGGCCTCTGTGTGATAACCAACCCTCTCCCAGCGCGCCGCTTTCCCAGCCTCTCCTATCACTGAACTTAATAACTATCAGGGTGTGTAGATTTGGTACTAAACCCTCTGCGATTTTCCACGTGTATATTATCATTTCAATTCTGGGGGAGGCACTCTTCACAGGCAGTTTTACCTTTTGTCTCCCTCATCCATATAGTAAAAAAGTAACGTTCCTTCTACGCTCCAACGAATACAGCTTTGGTTATCTTTAAGGGGGAGTAAGTCGCTTTTTCTGGACCCCCTTGTCCCTCATGTTTTTAGCATATTAGTTTTGAGATTGTAAGACATTCGTTAAATTAGTTTGGCAATTTTGAGACCTTTCGCCCCATTTCTGTCAATATTAATAGCTTTCGTACCATTTAGGTGCCGATTTTATTCCAGGCGAGCAATAGTAGTTTCATATTCCAGGCGAGCAATAGTAGTTTCATATTCCAGGCGAGCAATAGTAGTTTCATATTCCAGGCGAGCAATAGTAGTTTCATATTCCAGGCGAGCAATAGTAGTTTCATATTTTTCCATTATGTATCGAAAAATCAGTAACCAAGTGATTCAATTTACCGTCATAATTATGATATACAAAAAATAAAAGAAAGAAAAGCTATAGGCAACAAGTTAACCATAATTACACAGTTGGGGTCAGGTTGCATTTTATTAACCCCATCTTAGGTCTTTCTGTACCAGCTACGATTTTGTTTTATTATTTTATTATAGCTATATCAAAACGATTTTGTGCAGCTTAAGAAGCTGTGATAGTAAAAAGAATTAAGGGAGATAGTTCGAAGCCTGTTAATTGATGGAGGCCCTTTTCAAACTGAATATAATCACACACACACACACACACACACACACACACACACACACACACACACACACACACTCACACTGATCACGCGCAGGGAAGGTAGATTAATGAAGGTGGCCAAATTATTGTATTTTTTGTTTCTTCTTGAAAGGGGAGATGATAGTTTTGTGGGCAATTCCTGACAAATATGGGTACACTTCATCCTATATTCCGGTATGGCTTTTTAGCCGGGGGGAGCGGAGGGTTGGGGTTGGGGTGGGGGGGAAGAGCCTTTTACTTTACTGTCCTATTCTTACACTATAAACTGTCCCTGTCTAGCAGTATTAAGGCCGGCCCACTTAGTAGGGACCACAAGGTGTGGTCTGAGTATCTGTGTAACTCTATGTAATTCTCTCTCTCACAGCCTCCAACAGCCTCAGTCTGTCCTGTCAGTGTGTCGTTATCTTTAGGTGCTAAGGCCTACTACAGCAGTTAAGGCCTCCAGGACTTAATGTAAAGGGCACGGGAGAACACTTTCTTGCGCAGGAGAGAGGATGATTTATCTGGCCCCCCTTCTCCCTCATGTTTAGCATATTAGTTTTGAAGTTATAAGACTTTCGTTCCGTTAGTTTGGCGATTTTGAGACCCTTCGCCTATTTTTTTTTTTTTTTTTTTTTTTTCAATATTAACACCTTTAGTGAACTTTAACTGTCGATTTTTTTCCGGGCGAGCGAAAGCGAGCCTCTAATTTTAGAAGGAATCGGCCTTTGGCCGGGACATTTTCTACCGAAAAATTTACAAATATATCTTGTCAGGGGGTCTAGGGGGTGTTTTTCTAAGCTTGATGGAAAAATGAATTAATAAATAAATATATAGACCAAAAACGAAGCAGTACACCCCCTTAAGGCGTTCAGGACTTAATGTAAGGGGCGACGTCTATATAATTTGAGTCTAGATGTATTTAGACGATTTTATGCAGTTTAATGAATTTAATGGGTAGATGGGTTCGGTGTGAGGGTGATCTGCTTTGTGTGGGTCAATCGGCTTTCTAGACTCCCATTTTCGTATGTTCTTATCTTTTCTTGCGTTAAAAAGGGGTAAGTGTGATTGCTCCAAGCCTATCAATAGCTGGAGGACCTTTTTAAACTGAAAGAAATCGTCTAATAGTAACCAGAATAAAAGTTAAAAGGAAGGCACCGGTACAGAAAGGGTTAATGTACGAGAACACATTTCTTCCACTATATTTTTGTGATTATTAGAGTTTTATTAAACTTAAAATGGATCTGTGAGAGATAAAGGGTTAATTTAGATAGATTATACCTCTTTCATTGCTAAGGGTCCTTCCTAAGCTTACAGAAAGTGTTATTAAAACCAGAATTAAAGCAAGACACGCATCCTAAAACTGAAAACACTTAATAGGGAGGTTTGTAAATATTTGTTTTTACTTGTTCATTTATTTAGTTATCTATTATTTTGTGTTTCCTCCCAAGACTTCCATCAAGCTTAAAAAATACCCCCCAAATCCTCCCTGGAGATGAATTTGTACATGTCTCGCCCTGTATGAAATCGTCTAATGCTAGCCAGAATAAACTGTCAAAATGCGTCACAATATTCAATAGATAAACTGTGGGTACCTTTGAATGTCATTGCCATAAAATTCCCTCAGATCACAAGCAGTCATCTTTTTTATCTGAAGCAGGCGTCACACCATGCCGATTTGAGCCACGACTGACCACGACCTTGAGTCGTGGTCAGGAGTGCCGACCTTCGGCGGAGAGCTTAAGGATATGGGGGGGTGAGTTTTGGACGGGACGCAGTATGGATGGCCACGCCGCCTGACGGCGACCTGACGGGGTAGACCGGCGCCCATGCCGGACTGAATGTGAGTTTTAGGTCGCCGCTGGAGTGCCGATCTGCGGCGTAGTGCGTCGACAACGACCCGACGAATGGCGTCGACAGGAGTTAGGGCGGCGTCAATATTCATTACTGTGCCGATGAGCGGCGACCCCTTCAGTATGGACAGTGACCCCGGCCCGCATGACCCCGAACGACGGCGACCGAACTCAAGGTGTGGTATATAAAAGGTACACCAAAGGGTGGGCCTCATCAGTATACCTTCAGCCACCGTAACGGTTGCACGCAGCCATGTTCACCACAGTCCCCAGGAACCCGATACGACATCTACGCTTACTCCAGGTTCAGTTAAATCTGGAAAATGACTACCTACTGACAAATATAGCAATCTGCAAGCTGCTGTTGAGGAAAAGAAGGAGGGAGAATAGAACCCCTCGCATGTGGGTCCGGAACTGGCTTCTCCGTAGGAAAACCTTTGGTATTTATGAGCAGCTACTGAAGGAACTCACCCAGGAGGATGGGCCAGCCTACAGAAACTACCTGCGGATGGATGTTGCAGTCTTCCGGGAGGTACTAGGACGTGTGGCGCACCGCATTGAAAAGAACGATACTTTTTACCGGAAGGCACTCGACCCTGGCCTCTACGACTAGCCATAACACTGCGGTTCCTGGCAACCGGTGACAGCTATATGAGCCTGAAATTGTCAATTATTAGTATTGATATGTACTATTATAAACATATATATATATATATATATATATCGGTGAGACTTTTTCTATTGCACTAGACATATCGAAAGCCTTCGATAGAGTCTGGCATAAATCTTTAATTTCTAAACTACCCTCCTTCGGTTTCTATCCCTCCATCTGTGCCTTTGTCTCTAATTTCCTTTCCGGCCGTTCCATAGCTGCGGTTGTTAACGGCCATTGTTCACTTCCTCACCCTATAAACTCCGGTGTTCCTCAGGGCTCTGTCCTATCTCCTATTCTCTTTCTAATTTTTATAAATGATCTCCTTAACTGTACCTTAATTCCCATCCATTCATACGCAGACGACTCAACCTTACACTACTCCATTAGTTTTTCAGAACGCCCCAGCCAGCAATCCCTCAACGATGAACGTAATGAAGCCATAGAACTTTTAAATTCTGATCTAAATACTATTTCCAATTGGGGCAGAGAAAACCTTGTTAACTTTAATGCTTCTAAAACCCAATTTCTCCATCTATCTACCCGTCAGGATCTCCCAGCGGACTATCCCTTATTCTTCAACAATACAAAAATCAACCCTTCATCTTCTCTCAATATTCTTGGTGTCTCTTTTTCTTCTGCTCTCATTTGGAAGGACCATATTACCAGTCTTGCTAAGGCAGCCTCCCAGAAGCTGGGTGTGCTCAACCGCCTTAGGGGGTTCTTTTCCCCTGCACCGCTTCTTGCTCTGTACAGGGGCATAGTGCGCCCTTGTATTGAGTATTGTTCACATGTGTGGGGAGGTTCCTCTCACACCGCTCTCCTAGACAAAGTTGAAAGGAAGGCCTTTTGTATCATTAACTCCCGTCCACTCACCAACTCTCTGCAATCTCTCTCTCTCCGCCGCAATGTTGCATCTCTCTCGCTATTCTATCGCTACTATAATAATCAGTCTTCCTCAGAGCTATCCCAGTGCATACCACCTCCTTTACGTAGGGCACGTGGTACCCGTCTTGCAACTCAATCCCACCCCTACTCTGTGCAACTCTCCAACCCAAGAGTGAAACGTTACTCTCAAACTTTCTTCTACTCAACATCTGAGCTCTGGAACTCTCTCCCAGAATCAGTCTTTCCCTCTTCCTATGACTTAAATTGCTTCAAACTCCGTGTGTCCAGGCATTTTGGCTCGAACGTCCCTTGATTTTGGCCCTGTCACTCTTTCAACTATGGGGGAGGCACTCGCTATAGGCAGTTATGCCTTTTGCCTCCCGCAATCACATAGAAAAAAAAAAAAAAAAAAAAAAATATATATATACAGGTATATATATATATATATATATATTATATGGCTTGTTTCATTCATCCACTGCATGAATAATGTATGCATAAAAAATGATTTACGTTATATATACATATATATATATATAACATATTCAATAACTAAATAAAGTAATACAATAATGAAATACAGAAAGTCATCAATCAAAAAATACATACATATATAATAAATAAAGTATAAATAATGACTAAATACCTTATATAAATCAATATAGCAATATTAATCTAAGTACATGAATAAATTAATTACAAAATATATATATAAAGATATTAAATTAATAAGTAAATCAATACAATAATGAAATTACGAAAGGAATAACAAACGGCAGATACCACAACCAGGTCAGGTCAGAAACCTGTGGTATGCACAACGAGTCTCCACAAACATCATTAATTTGTCCACACGTGGCTGGTCAGTGTCAAACACTTTTAAATAATCGAGACATGCAAAACTAATTAAAACAAAATTTACCTGGCTATTCTGACGACCACTCTGCCGCACGATGTGGTCCTTGAGAAAGCCAAACGTGGCGATAATCCACTTATCCACTTATCCACTTATTATTTATGGTGCCGTGTGCCGCCGCACTGACGCCTACCGTTTCCCGTCAAGCGTCGTCAATCGCCGTCAAGCGCCGCCAAGCGCCGTCACACGCCATCAGCCTCCAGTCCCCTTCCCGTCCCATTTTTATGACCTCACTCCACGCCGACTTGATTTCAAATTTTTCGCTTGTAGAACTTTTGAGGGGGTATGTGAAGACCAATCCCGACCTGTTTGTTAGGTTGGCGACGGCCCATGATGCGCGGCGACGTAGACAAAGACTGTCCACGACCCTTAGGTCGCAGACAGTCTTGGCCTAATATCGGCTAGGTGTGACGGGTGCTTGAGTTTAGGAAACCCCAAACATCAGTAATCTGAAGAAAAGATATCTTAGTTATGTCTAAAAAAATGAAGGTTGCAGCCTTACGTGAACCAAACAATATATACTGTAAGAACATAAGTATACGGGAGTCTGCAGAGTCGATTGGCCCACACAAGGCAGATCCCTTTCACATCCAACCTATCTCGTCCGTATTCCTATCTAATGTTATATGTAACCTCTCCATCGTTCTTGATCCTACTATAGCACTCGGTAGCCTATTCCATAAATCCGTAAAAAATATTTAATAGTTTGACGTGTACGGTATCGGTAGTGTGACAGCAGCTTTAAGGGGGGATAGTTCATTGTTTGGTCGATTTTTTAATGTATTAATTATGTTTCTAGTTTCCTACCTAGACCTCCATCAAACTAAACAAACTCATCCATTAGAACCCCCTTCTAGATTAATTTGTACATTGTTTCGGTAGAAAAATGTCCAAAATTACAGGCTCACAATCGTTCGCCAGAACAACTATCGACACCTAAATAGGACGAAACGTCCTAATATTGACAAAGAAATGGGACGAAAGGTGTAAAATCGACAAACTAAATGGGCAAACATTTTAACATCTGAAAACGAATGGGGTTAAACATGAAGGAAAACGGGGTCTAGAAAAACGGCCCTCCCCCGGGGGCGGTGACGTATCTCTCCCCGGGCGACAAATTCCACCTGTGGTAAACACGACACCTGCTAGGACACTGTAGGGGGGGGGGGGGGGGGGGCTCTCGCTCTCTCTCTCTCTCTCTCTCTCTCTCTGATGAGACTTATTATTATATATTTAACAATTACAGTAAGATTTGTCCCTCGCCGAAGTTTTTGTTTTGTTTTAATTAATTACGTATTTCAGTTCCTTAGTACGTTCCTTTAGTTCCTTCAAAAAAATAGCACTGTCACTCTTTTGGCTTTGAGGGAGACACTCGCTACAGGTAACCTGCCTTTTGCGTCCTTCATAAAGAAAAACAAAACGAGATAATAAGTAACCGGAAATCTGCATAAGGCTGACCGGCCAACACGAGGCAGATTCCATTCACACTCAACCAGAACAAGAATATTAACACACACACACACACTTGCTTTCTCACAGCATCATCCTCTTTTACACCTTGTCCGTCAGAGAGCTTACACACACAAACACACACACACACACACACACACACACACACACACACACACACACACACACACACAGCATCATCCCCCTTTACACGTTATCCGTCAGAGAGCTTACACACACAAACACACACACACACACACAGCATCATCCCCCTTTACACGTTATCCGTCAGAGAGCTTACACACACAAACACACACACACACACAGCATCATCCCCCTTTACACGTTATCCGTCAGAGAGCTTACACACACACACACACACACACAGCATCATCCCCCTTTACACGTTGTCCGTCAGAGAGCTTACACACACACACACACACACAGCATCATCCCCCTTTACACGTTATCCGTCAGAGATCTTACACACACACACACACACACACACACACACAGCATCATCCCCCTTTACACGTTATCCGTCAGAGCTTACACACACACACACAGCATCATCCCCCTTTACACGTTGTCCGTCAGAGAGCTTACACACACACACACACACAGCATCATCCCCCTTTACACGTTATCCGTCAGAGAGCTTACACACACACACAGCATCATCCCCCTTTACACGTTGTCCGTCAGAGAGCTTACACACACACACACACACACACACACACACACACACAGCATCATCCCCCTTTAACACGTTGTCCGTCAGAGAGCTTACACACACACACACACACACAGCATCATCCCCCTTTACACGTTGTCCGTCAGAGAGCTTACACACACACACACACACACACAGCATCATCCCCTTTACACGTTATCCGTCAGAGAGCTTACACACACACACACACACAGCATCATCCCCCTTAACACCTTGTCCGTCAGAGAGCTTACACACACACACACACACACACACACACACACACACACACACACAGCATCATCCCCCTTAACACCTTGTCCGTCAGAGAGCTTACACACACACACACACACACACACACACACACACACACACAGCATCATCCCCCTTTACACGTTGTCCGTCAGAGAGCTTACACACACACACAGCATCATCCCCCTTTAACACGTTGTCCGTCAGAGAGCTTATACCAAACCCAGCCTCCCTCCATAGTCTCCCCTTACAGTCAGATCAAAATCACTATAATCCGGCCCATTTAAAGGTAAGGGAAACAGCTGACCCTATTCACACCAGCGACAGGGTTACACACACTAACACACAAAGAAGCACACTTAAGACAACACCATAACGACACAACACCATAAACAGGGGCACACACAAACACACATACTATCTATAAATCTATCTATCTACCTACAATATATAGCTGGTACATAAAAAAAAAAAAAATAAGAAAATGGGAGTCTGCAGAAACCCGATTGGCCTGTACACGGCAGACCCCTTCTACACCCAACCCATCTTGTCCATATGTCTACCTAATTTTATTTTGAATCTGTCTATCCTTCTTGATCCTACTATGGCGCAAGCGAGAGAGAGAGAGAGAGAGAGAGAGAGAGAGAGAGAGAGAGAGAGAGAGAGAGAGAGAGAGAGAGAGAGAGAGAGAGAGAGAGAGAGAGAGAGAGAGAGAGAGAGAGAGAGAGAGAGAGAGAGAGCAGGGAGGAGGGAGGACAGGAAGCGATACAATTAACCAGAACAAATTGGGCTAGGGTCAGGTCAACAGCTCTTTTCTCAAGAGGTAAAACAACCCGTCCAAGTGGCCACAGGTGAGAGAGGCCACTTGGACAGGTAAACAATTACTTGTAGGTAGTAGGGGTAGGCAGCCCCGCCCAGGGAAGTACTACCGCCAAGGTTTCGGGAGACTCAGGGAATAGCCTGAATTCCATTTTCTCTCCCAGGCCTTGGTAGCTGGATACATATCTTTCTGCCTCACACATCAGGGGTATCAGGAAAACCCTCTTTATATAACATACACATCCAACTTCACGACATTGCCCTACATTGCTATCCTCTATCCATAAAACACTACTCTTCCCACTACATATCATACATGTAACACCATACACCTTTACCTAATAAATATGGCAGTACAATTGTTAAGAGCAAACCTGGTGGTCCCTCGGATATCCACCCCCGGCAGGGTTGGGTCATTGACACAGGGCCCTCCCAGTCGTCATCATGCGACTGTGTCAAGAGCATTGCAACATCCCAAAGCTGCTCGTCGGTGCAGCTTTTTCTTTAGTAATATAAGGGGACTTCACTCTAACATCAATTCTGTACACCAATTTCTTCAAGCAGAATCCCCTACTCTCCTTTTTTTGACAGAGACTCAAGTAACATCCACATCTGACACGTCTAGATTTAATTTTCCAGGTTATCAACTGCTCCAAAATTTCAGACCTAAAGGAGGTGTATGTTGCTTCGCAAAATCTGAAATTGCCCTGGAGGAGGTTACTAGTTTCAATTGTCCCTATTTTGATTATTCTATATACAAATTAATTTCTGCTGGTAAATTTAAATACATATGTTGCATCTACCGTTCCCCAAATACTCCTCCAGAGCAAAGTCTTTTTGATTCTCTGTCCTCACAACTCAGTGTCCTCAACTTAAATGCTTCTTCTGAAATCACTGTGTTGGGTGATTTTAATGTCCATAATGTTGAATGGCTCACTCATTTTCAAATTCAAATATATTTATTTAGCTTTCAGATATACAATAAGTTCAGAATTTAAATACATGGAAGTCAACTGGCTAAGCATTATGAGAGAAAACTCTCTTTAAGGCACCTTGATTTAACCCGAATTAATTTAAATTTTTACATACATATAATATATACTCTTTCAATTCGCACCCATAAACTTACACCACATAAACATACTCACCCATAAACTTACACCACATAAACTTACACCACATAAACTTACACCACATAAACTTACACCACATAAACATACTCACCCATAAACTTACACCACATAAACTTACACCACATAAACTTACACCACATAAACTTACACCACATAAACTTACACCACATAAACTTACACCACATAAACTTACACCACATAAACATACTCACCCATAAACTTACACCACATAAACTTACACCACATAAACTTACACCACATAAACATACTCACCCATAAACTTACACCACATAAACTTACACCACATAAACTTACACCACATAAACTTACACCACATAAACTTACACCACATAAACTTACACCACCTAAACTCAGACCACATAAACATACACCACATAAACTTACACTACATAAACATACACCACATAAACTTACACTACATATACATACACCACATAAACTTACACCACATAAACTTACACCACATAAACTTACACCACATAAACTTACACCACATAAACATACTCACCCATAAACTTACACCACATAAACTTACACCACATAAACTTACACCACATAAACTTACACCACATAAACTTACACCACATAAACTTACATCACATAAACTTACACCACATAAACTTACACCACATTAACTTACACCACATAAACTTACACCACATAAACTTACACCACATAAACTTACACCACATAAACTTACACCACATAAACTTACACCACATAAACTTACACCACATAAACTTACACCACATAAACTTACACCACATAAACATACTCACCCATAAACTTACACCACATAAACTTACACCACATAAACTTACACCACATAAACTTACACCACATAAACTTACACCACATAAACTTACACCACATAAACTTACACCACATAAACTTACACCACATAAACTTACACCACATAAACTTACACCACATAAACTTACACCACATAAACTTACACCACATAAACATACTCAGCACAAAAGTAACTTACAATTTGACGAATGTTTTAATATTTACTCAATAAAAATGATTTGAGGAACATCTTAAAACTAGACAGGGAGGGTTTATCCAGAATATGCCGAGGCAGTGCATTCCAGACCTTTACACCATGAAAATGAATCGATTTTTGAGATTGATTTGATGCCAATAATGGAATTTCTAAATCTCTAGTGTTTCTTAAGGTATATCTTTCATTTAAACGAATATTAAATATATTTATGGGATTGTAATTATTAATGGCTTTATAAACAAAGATAGCAGTGCAATATAGGTTTATGTCTTCCCATTTATTATTAATGGCTTTATAAACAAAGATAGCAGTGCAATATATGTTTATGTCTTCCCATTTATTATTAATGGCTTTATAAACAAAGATAGCAGTGCAATATATGTTTATGTCTTCCCATTTATTATTAATGGCTTTATAAACAAAGATAGCAGTGCAATATATGTTTATGTCTTCCCATTTATTATTAATGGCTTTATAAACAAAGATAGCAGTGCAATATATGTTTATGTCTTCCCATTTATTATTAATGGCTTTATAAACAAAGATAGCAGTGCAATATATGTTTATGTCTTCCCATTTTAAAAGTCTTAGAGATTTAAATAATTCATTTGTGTGATCATATTTTCTTTTGAAAGTGATTGTCCTAATAATTTTCTTTTGCCCTAGTTTGACTCTATCTTAGTTTTACCTGCGGTTCATTCAGCCAGGACTGATGATGCTGGTCTTGAATGTGAGCTATTTGCAGACTCATTTAATCTCACTCAACTAGTCAACCAACCAACCCGTGTACCAGATAATCCTAATCATAATTCCCACCTACTGGACTTATTTTTAACAACCAATTCAGAAAATTATGATGTTACAGTGAGGTCCCCGCTTGGATCTTCTGATCACTGTCTGATACAGGCCACCTGTCTATCACCTACCACACCTTCCCACTCTGAACCTGTTTTGGTGACTAAATGGCATTACGATAGGGCAGACTGGGAGGGTCTTCAAAGTTTCTTTATTGATATTCCCTGGACCTCTTTCTATTCTAATGATGCACACTCCACCTTGAGCCACTTACAAGATTTTGTAAAAATTGGAATGGAAACTTTTATTCCTCATCAAAAGTACAGTAAAAGATCTATCTATCTATCTATCTATATGCTCAGGCCCAATCCCCATTTTGAGGGTAGCCGACTCAAGACAGAGCAAGAACAGGGAAAACACAAAAACAACATAAAACAAAAAATAAACACAGATAAAAAACACAAACTCTCACACATCCAGGTCACCCAGGAGAAGACCCAGAGACCAGGGTTACCCAGGTCGCTCCAGCACTCCCCCGGCCCCTGACCACCAGGAGAGGTTCCGATCTCGGCAGGCAGACATGCAGCGGAGCCAAAGCGACAAGCCCTCCCACCACACTTCCAGGCACACCCTTCATATTAATCGTCTCCCCGGGCCAGGCGCCTGATGGACTATTATCTAGTCCAACTTGCGCCCGACCCCTTACTCCAAAAAAAAAGATCTAATTCACCTAAATGGTTTGACCATAATTGTGCTAGAGTAACTGAACAAAAAGCAATAGCCTACAATGCATACACAAGATCAAAAACACATGAAGCCTTTAATTACTTTAGAAACATCAGAAATCATGCCAAAACTGTATTAAACCTAACTAAATCAAACTTTCTCCACAAGCAGGCAAATAAACTTCTAAATAATCCAAATGATAACAAAATATTTTGGTCTACTCTTAACTCATTCAAATCCAACTTCACTACTGCTTCATCCATTCCACCATTAAAATCTCCGACTGGCAATCTTGTAAGTGACCCACGAGGTAAAGCTAACCTTCTTGCGGATATTTTCTCCACCAACTCAACCTTAGATGAAATAAATCAAGATGTCCCTGTACTTAATTTTAATTCACCTGAAATTCCCTCACTTAAGATCCACACCAGACATGTCAAAACTATTTTGAAGAATCTCTCAGTAGATAAGGCTCCTGGTCCAGATGAAATTCCTCCAATAGTACTTAAGAATTGCTCCTTGGTGCTCGCTCCTGTATTGGCAAAAAATTTCCGTCTGTGTACTCATACCTCATGCTTCCCAGTACCCTGGAAAGAAGCAAACATTCATCCAGTTCCTAAAAAAGGTGCCTCTTCAGATCCATAAAACTACAGACCAAGTATCTATAACTTCCACTCTTGGTAAAGCCTTTGAAATTATATTAAATAATCACATAGTTAAGCATCTTGAGAATAATAAATTAATCAGTGATAGGCAATATGGTTTTAGACGATGTCGATCAACTGCAGACATTCTTTGCCTTCTTATGCATCAAATCAACCAAGCTACAGACCAACATGGTGAAACACATACAATAGCACTGGATATATCAAAGGCATTTGATAGAGTCTGGCATCAATTCTTATTGTCGAAGATGTCACACTACGGCCTTGCATCATTAGTTCCACTAATTTCTTCTTATCTTCATAACAGAAAAATATGTGTAATGGTAGATGGCCTTTATTCTCAATTTCACTCAATAAATGCTGGTGTTCCCCAGGGATCAGTTTTGGCCCCAATTCTGTTCCTCATTCATATCAATGATCTCATATCTACCACTCATAATCCAATACATTCCTACGCAGATGACTCAACACTCCACAGTTCCTTCACATTTACCAATTCTTTCACCCAACCCGATCTTATAAATTCAAAAATAAACACTGCAATTTCTCTGAACCAGGACCTTTCTAGAATTAATGGATGGGGACAAAAGAATCTAGTTTCCTTTAATGCACAGAAAACCAAGTACATTCAATTTTCTAACCGACAGAATCTCACTGACTCCCATATATTTTTTAATGATGTAAATATTCCCACTTCCCCTAGTATTGACATTCTCGGTGTAACATTAGCTACTAACTTGAGCTGGACACATTATGTTAGAAGCATTGCTAAGAATGCCTCTAAAAAACTGGGACTCCTGTACAGAGTTCGAGAATTCTTCACTCACTAGCAGTTGGCCGTAATATATAAAAGTCATGTGCGTTCTCAGATGGATTACTGTTCACCTCTGTGGGGTGGAAGTGGAGTGGTTGCATTGAGGCAGTTGGACAAAATTCAAAATAAAGCTATTAGATTAATCAATAACCCTGCAATCACACAGGACCTTCCTACATTATCCATACGAAGAAACGTTGCATCCCTTGCATTATTCTACAGATATTTTCACAGCAATTGTTCCGAGGAACTTGCTTCAATTGTGCCGCCTCTCCACATCTTTCCCCGTAGAACTAGGGCAGCTGAAAGCACCCATGAATTTACACTTTCTCCTCCACAATGCAGAACTTCTGCTTATCAGAATTAATTTATCCCCAGAGCTATTACTCTTTGGAATTCACTTCCCTCGAATTGCTTTCCACAAACTTACAATCTACAAATGTTTAAATCCAGTTGTTACAAACATTTTATGAATGGAGGATGCCTTTAGGCACATGGACCTTTTTGTTTTATCTGTGTTTTTCTTTCCTCCGTTCATTGTCTCTTAAAAAAATAAAAAATAAAATAAAATTAAGGGGCAGGTTGGTTCCCACGCACCTCAACACCTTATTTAACATTTAAGGGGAGATGGGTAGTTTTTCTGGGCCCTCTTCTTCCTCATGTTTAGTCCCACAAGTTTTCAGATTTTATGACGTTCGGCCCATTACTTTGGCGACTTTAAGACTTTTCACTCCATTTCGTTGTCAATATTTGGAAATTTCGTGTCATTTAGGCGTCTATTTTTCCTGGCGAGCATTAGCGGGCCTGTAATTTAAGAGAAAGCGGCCTTCGGCCGGGAAATTTTTCTACCGAAAAATTTATAAATACATATTAAAGGAGAGTCTTGGGGGTGTATTTTACAGGTTGATGGAGGTCTAGGGAGGAAACTAAAAAAATAATAAAAAGCTAAACCAATAAGCAAATAAATACGCCAATCCCTACTTAAGATCACTACTCACCAAACTCTTGAACAACAGCCGTGACCCGTGACAGTAAATGACACTCACCTGTAAAACAAAGATAGTTTAGTCCATATAACAAGTCCAATAACAACAATAACGAGTTGGTGGTGTAATGGTTTAGGTGCGTATGTTCTGGGTGTGGTGTCCCGAGTTCGAATCCCGGGAGGACCATATGCTTTCATTAGTTTATTCAAGTACATTGGGGTTTGCAATTGATGATTAATGTTAAACACGGGGTGTTACTTATAATAAATAAATATAATAACTAAATAATATAATAGATATAAAATATACTGTATATATATAAATACATACCGTATATTATGAACAATATGACAATTATACAAATATTGTTATTAACCCTTTTAATACCGATGTCGTCCTGTTAGTTTTATTCTGGCTATTATTTGACAGTTTTATTCAGCTTTAAAAGGGGCTCTAATAAATACGGCTTAGATCTATCTCACTTTACCCTTTGTATCACGACAAATTATTATTAAAATGCACAAGAGCATCTAAGTATGGTTAGAATAAAATTAATAAGATGTCGTCGGTACAGAAGGGATTAATACTTACGTTAAACTCAAGACGACTCTGTGTTATAAATGTTCTATAAAGGAGTATATTATACATTAACACTAAAACAGCCTCATATGGATCAGTAGTGGTCCGTGTTTGTTGTCTCGTTTGTGAAAAGAGAAGGGGAGAGAAGATACAGAAGAGGATAGAAGGGAAAGAAAAGGAAAGGGAGAGAAGGAAAATAAGATAAGGGAAGGAAGAAAAGAGAATGTAAGGGAACATAAGAAAGGGGAAGAAATTGATGGGTAGAGAAAGTGTAGGTGGGCAATAACACTAATCCCTCCTTCAGGTAGCAATATAACGATACCGGTACAAGGATTCCAGAAGTGAGGGTCGGGGATAGAGATACATAAACAAATAGCTATAGCTCTCTCTCTCTCTAACTCACACCACTAATCCCTCCTTCAGGTAGCAATATAACGATACCGGTACAAGGATTCCAGAAGTGAGGGTCGAGGATAGAGATACATAAACAAATAGCTATAGCTCTCTCTCTCTCTCTCTCTCTCTCTCTCTCTCTCTCTCTAACTCACACCACTAATCCCTCCTTCAGGTAGCAATATAACGATACCGGTACAAGGATTCCAGAAGTGAGGGTCGAGGATAGAGATACATAAACAAATAGCTATAGCTATAGCTCTCTCTCTCTCTCTCTCTCTCTCTCTCTCTCTCTCCTTCAGGTAGCAATATAACGATACCGGTACAAGGATTCCAGAAGTGAGGGTCGAGGATAGAGATACATAAACAAATAGCTATAGCTCTCTCTCTCTCTCTCTCTCTCTCTCTAACTCACACCACTAATCCCTCCTTCAGGTAGCAATATAACGATACCGGTACAAGGATTCCAGAAGTGAGGGTCGGGGATAGAGATACATAAACAAATAGCTCTCTCTCTCTCTCCTCTCTCTCTCTCTCTCACCACTAATCCCTCCTTCAGGTAGCAATATAACGATACCGGTACAAGGATTCCAGAAGTGAGGGTCGGGGATAGAGATACATAAACAAATAGCTATAGCTCTCTCTCTCTCTCTCTCTCTCTCTCTCTAACTCACACCACTAATCCCTCCTTCAGGTAGCAATATAACGATACCGGTACAAGGATTCCAGAAGTGAGGGTCGGGGATAGAGATACATAAACAAATAGCTATAGCTCTCTCTCTCTCTCTCTCTCTAACTCACACCACTAATCCCTCCTTCAGGTAGCAATATAACGATGGAAGGATTCCAGTGAGATACACAAACAGATAGCTCTCCTCCTCACACATTAAGATACTATCACACACAAACGCACATATATTTACCCAGGGAGAGGTATATATTATCTCTCTCTAACACACACACATTCACACACACAAACCAGTAATCCCTCCTTCAGGTAGTAATATAACGATACAAGGATCACAGAAGTGACGGCCTAGGGTAGAGATACACAAACAGATAGCTCTCTCGCTCTCGCTCTCTCTATAACTTTATCCTCCCCTCAGTTACTAACCCATATGCACTAACTTCCTAGTCCTGCCACGTTAGTCTACTCTCTCTCTTCTCTCTCTCTCTTCTCCTCTCTCTCTCTCTCTCTTCTCTCTCTCTCTCTCTCTCTCTCTCTCTCTCTCTCTCTCTCTCTCTCTCTCTCTCTCTCTCTCTCTCTCTCTCTCTCTCTCTCTCTCTCTCTCTCTCTCTCTCTCTAGCAATATAACGAGGGAAAGACTCCAGAAGATATATAAACAGATAGTCCTCCACACACACACACATTAAGATACTATCACACACAAACGCACATATATTTACCCAGAGACAGGTATATATTATCTCTCTCTTTCTCTTACACACACACACACACACGTATCATTCAATCATTCTATCCATTCAACCGTTAGTCAGATAACTGTTAAACAAATTAAAAACACACTTGCTGTCAAACACATGCACCACTAACTAAATATGTATACAGTATATATATATATATATTTTTTTTTTTTTTTTTTTGTAATAATTATATGTACCGGGTATTGTACAAGAGATTAATTATATATTGTATTTTCTTTAGGTCTGTATTAAAGCTTATGCTCAACTGACTAGGCCATATTTTATATATATATTTGTAATTAATGTAGGCTATCCTACAGTATATATTTATCTTTTAACTTTATCTTTAAAACTATCCCCCGGAAGAGACTGAGAATTGTACAGCTATGTTTACCATGGTGAAGGTGTGTGTGTGTGTGTGTGTGTGTGTGTGTGTGTGTGTGTGTTACTGCAGGAAGGAATGGCCGATAATATATTCACGCTATCAGCTACCTATAAACAGATGTATTACCATGGTGAAGGTGTGTGTGTGTGTGTGTGTGTGTGTTACTGCGGGAAGGAATGGCCGATCATATATTCACGCTATCAGCTACCTATAAACAGATGTATTACCATGGTGAAGGTGTGTGTGTGTGTGTGTTGCTGCAGGAAGGAATGGCCGATAATATATTCACGCTATCAGCTACCTATAAACAGATGTATTACCATGGTGAAGGTGTGTGTGTGTGTGTGTGTTGCTGCAGGAAGGAATGGCCGATAATATATTCACGCTATCAGCTACCTATAAACAGATGTATTACCATGGTGAAGGTGTGTGTGTTACTGCGGGAAGGAATGGCCGATAATATATTCACGCTATCAGCTACCTATAAACAGATGTATTACCATGGTGAAGGTGTGTGTGTGTGTGTGTGTGTGTGTTACTGCAGGAAGGAATGGCCGATAATATATTCACGCTATCAGCTACCTATAAACAGATGTATTACCATGGTGAAGGTGTGTGTGTGTGTGTTACTGCGGGAAGGAATGGCCGATAATATATTCACGCTATCAGCTACCTATAAACAGATGTATTACCATGGTGAAGGTGTGTGTGTGTGTGTGTGTGTGTGTGTTACTGCGGGAAGGAATGGCCGATAATATATTCACGCTATCAGCTACCTATAAACAGATGTATTACCATGGTGAAGGTGTGTGTGTGTGTTGCTGCAGGAAGGAATGGCCGATAATATATTCACGTTATCAGCTACCTATAAACAGATTTATTAAATGATAACAATATTGATTTGTACACACACACTATTACTCTCTCACTTTTACTTTTTATAAACCAATAAACAAACCCTACACCCTTAATTCAACTCCAAGACATATCTCCCACACATCCATCATCTCTTACAGCCAGTCGTGTGTCCTGTCTCTCTTCCTCTTCCCACATCATCTCTCACCTATTTTTCTCATATTAAGGGGGGATGGGCGTATTTATTTCCTAATTTATGTATCTATTTATAATTTGGTTTAGTTTCCTCCCTAGACCTCCATAAGGTCGAAAACAAAAAAACAAACAAATAGAACACCAAGACCCTCCAAGATAAATTTGTAAATTTAAAAAGGTCCCGGTCGAAGGCCGGTTTCTCTTATATTACAGGTTTTGTTACCTAGGAAATACCATCTCTGCCGGTGGTGGGGCCGAGGCTGCCACTGTTGCTAGAATTATTTGTGGCTGGGGGAAGTTCGGAGATCTGCTGCCAATTCTGACCATGCAAAGAATGCCTCTCCCCCTGAAGGGAAAGATGTATGCCTCGTGTGTTAGAAGTGCAATGATGTATGCCTCAGAAACATGGGCCGTTAAAGTAGAGGATGTCAACAGTATGGAACGTAATGAGATGAGAATGGTGAGATGGATGTGTGGGGCCAGGCTGCAGGATAGAATAACAAATTATGAGCTGAGGAGACGTTCAAGTATAAAAAGTATTAGCGAGGAGATGCGTACAAGTAGACTGGGATGGTATGGACATGTGGAGAGAATGGATGAACAAAATTGGGTGAAAAGATGCATGTCTGTGATTGTGGAGGGAGCTGTACCAAGGGGTGGACCGAGGAAGACCTGGGATCGGACTAAACGTCCCGATCTCAAATCCAAAAACTTGACAAGTGAAGCAGCCCTTAACAGCCTGGAACGCCGCCATTAGGACAAGAGACTGAAACTGCATGTATGTGAGACCCCATATGGATTATGCTGTTCAATTTTGGTGTCCTTATTACAGAATGAACAGATTCATTGGAGAGAGTACAACGTAGAATGACAACAATTATCCATAATATTAGAAATTTTCCGTATGAAGAAAGGTTGAAGAAATTAGGCTTACATTCGTTAGAGAGACGCAGAGTTAGAGGGGATATGATAAGAGGTATTCAAGTGGGTTAGTGGGATTAATAAAGGGGACATGAAAAATGTACTAAAGCTCAGTGACAGCGAAAGAACTCGTACAAATGGTTTCAAACTAGATAAATTTCGTTTCAGAAAAGATATAGGCAAACATTGGTTTGGTAACAGAGTTGTAGATGGGTGGAATAGGCTACCAAGTGATATAGTGGGATCAAGAACGATAGGGAGCTTTAAGATAAAATTAGATAGGCATATGGACGATTATGGGTTGGGTGTGAGGGGGATCTACCAGGTGTGGGCCAATCGGCGTTCAGCAGACCCCAGTAATCTTGTGTTAATCCCTGACCATTTTGGTGGGGGCAGTACTCAAGGTATTAGTGAGTTGGGTCTATAATTGGGGTTGGGTGTGACAGGGATCTGCCTTGTATGGGCCGATCGGCTTTTTGCAGACTCCCATTTGCTTATGTTCTTATGTATGTGTGGAGCACTCAGTCTTAAAATGTTATGTATGTAAGTATGAGGAAGAAGAGGGACCAGAAATACGACCCATCTCCCCTTACAGCCAGTCGTATGTTTAGTTCTGTCTCTCTTCCTCCTCACACATCCATTCTGGCTGACCATCTCTCATATATGTTTAGTTCTGTCTCTCTTCCTCCTCACACATCCATTCTGGCTGACCATCTCTCATATATGTTTAGTTCTGTCTCTCTTCCTCCTCACACATCCATTCTGGCTGACCATCTCTCATATATGTTTAGTTCTGTCTCTCTTCCTCCTCACACATCCATTCTGGCTGACCATCTCTCATATATGTTTAGTTCTGTCTCTCTTCCTCCTCACACATCCATTCTGGCTGACCATCTCTCATATATGTTTAGTTCTGTCTCTCTTCCTCCTCACACATCCATTCTGGCTGACCATCTCTCATATATGTTTAGTTCTGTCTCTCTTCCTCCTCACACATCCATTCTGGCTGACCATCTCTCATATATGTTTAGTTCTGTCTCTCTTCCTCCTCACACATCCATTCTGGCTGACCATCTCTCATATATGTTTCTCATATCAATCTTCCCTCTCGCAGTCACTCACACATTTTTATCACAGTCACTCTCTCTCTCTCCTGTCATTTCCTCACACTTATCACGCGCACTGTCTCGCAACCTCAAAATATGGACTCTATAAATATACACGATGAACTTTGTCTTTCGTTTTCTCGTTCTTTATCCTTTATGTCTTTGCCGTCAGGATTGGAATAGATTAACACTAAAAGTTCAGATTTCTTATTATACTCATCCTATATAGTTTCATTGTAACCTAACTTTATATATATATATATATATTATACCCTAGATACTTTCAAAATAATTTGCAAAATTGTAGAGGCTAAGATACCTGTATGAGAGCTCGACAGTAGATTAAGATACCTGTATGAGAGCTCGACAGTAGATTAAGATACCTGTATGAGAGCTCGACAGTAGATTAAGATACCTGTATGAGAGCTCGACAGTAGATTAAGATACCTGTATGAGAGCTCGACAGTAGATTAAGATACCTGTATGAGAGCTCGACAGTAGATTAAGATACCTGTATGAGAGCTCGACAGTAGATTAAGATACCTGTATGAGAGCTCGACAGTAGATTTGGTTCCTGTGTTGGTGGTGTATAATGGTTTGGATGCTTGTATGCTGGGTGTGGTGTCCCGAGTTCGAATCCCGGGAGGACCATATGCTTTCATTAGTTTACTCAAGTGCATTGGAGCTTGTAATTGATGATTAATGTTAAGAACGGAGAGTTACTTAATTTTAAAGGTTCAGGAACTAATGTATAGCGAGGCCGATCCTTAGTGATCTTGGCCCCATTCATTGTTTTTTCCGCTCACTAGAACATTACGCTTTCCATAATGCAGTTGGGTCGAGTACATGATTAGATTGATATCCAAAATTCGAAAATGGATATTAATCGTGATCGTGTATTCGGCCTTCAACTGTGTTGGTGGAGTAATGGTTTGGATGCTTGTGTTATGGGTGTGGTCTCCCGAGTTCGAATCCCGGGAGGACCATATGCTTTCATTAGTTTATTCAAGTGCATTGGGGTTTGTAATTGGTGATTAATGTTAAGAACGGGTTGTTACTTAATATATATATATTAATATATATATATATATATACAGTATATATATATATATACAATATATATATATATTCACATTAAATATATAGATCCTCTTATCACAGAGGTAGAGGTCTTTTCATATAGCTCTCGCTTCATTTCAATTAAGATTTTGTTTTCATAGAGTCCATCCTTGAACATAAGAGTTAATGGCTTGTTTTCATTATAGTGTCATATGGTTTCTTCCTATACATTTCAATTTTCAACTGGCGAGTCGGTACGGCCATGTTCCTATATGGCCACAACCAAAACGACTACAATCATAAACAATCTAGATTAAGTTAGTTTTTTAGGTTAAGAAGGTTAGGTATAGGTTAGTAGGATAGGTATAGGTTAAGATAGGATAGGTATAGGTTAAGATAGGATAGGTATAGGTTAAGATAGGATAGGTATAGGTTAAGATAGGATAGGTATAGGTTAAGTTAAGTTCATATGGGGGTTAGGATACATTATCTTACATGGAGGATTAATGTTAAGAACGGAGTTTTTCTTAATTAGTACGAATATAAACACCATGTGAGAAGGAGCACTTTATTAACAAGGTTTCACATATACTGTAGCATCATCAGACCAATGTAATGGTCTGATGAAGCTATATACGAAACGTTGTCAATAAAGTGCTCCTCATCACATGGGGTTTATATTTATTGTTTATTTTTATAATTATATTTTTATCAGGAAGTAAGGTTCTGCTTAATTAGGTTTTAGGTTAAATTAAGTAAGATAAACTGTGGCCGTTCTGGTCGTGGCCGTTTCGGTATGCGGCCATCTTGACTTGCAGCCTTGACGAGTGTTGGTGAGAAATGGGCAGGGGGGGGGGGGAGTGAACGTGCACTTAAGGGGAGATGGGCTGGTTTTTCTGGCATCCCTTCTCCCTCGTGTTTAGCCCCATTGTTATTTTAGATTTAAAGACGTTTGGCCCATTAGTTTGGTGATTTTAAGACTAAACGCCCCATATTTGTCAATATCAAGACCTTTCGTGCCATTTAGGTGTCGATTTTTTACTGGCGAGCGATAGCGAGCCTGTAATATTAAGCGTAATCTGCCTTCGGCGGGGAAATTTTTCCACCGAAAAATTTACAAATTTATCTTGAAGTAAGGTATTGGGGAGTGTTTTAAGCTTGAAGGTCTAGCAAGGAAACTAATAAATACAAAAATACGCCATCTTGACTTGCAATTTTGACGAGTCTTGGTGAGAGACGGGAAGGGGGGGAGGGGGGGGGGGGGAGTGAACATGCAATAATGGATTCATATGTAAATGTTCCCACATAAAGATCCGCGCGTGGACGCAAACAAACTTGTTTGCCCGTACCACAACACACCACCTCTTATCCGTTACCCAGAATATCACCACAGCCTTCCCTCAATATTTATTCGCGGTTGTGACGGCGGTGGCAAATATTATGTACGTGACGGGGAATATATTGCGATGTAAATATTACTTTGGGGGTTTCGCAGGATGGTTATCAGTTAACACTTTCTGTACCTAGCTATATTTAGACCATTTTGTGCAGCTTTAAAATGATCTGTGGTAAGATAGTTCAAAGCCTGTTATTCCTAAAATGAATTAAATGGTTAATTAGTATAGTTACTAATCATAACATTAACAGGACGGAACTGGTACTGAACGGGTTAATTATTCCGCAAGTCATTTCCTGTTCCAGTATTATTTTGTTCTCCTCGTGTGGATATCCATAGGTATGGCTACGATAGTCATTTCCTGTTCCAGTATTATTTTGTTTTCCTCGTGTTGATATCCATAGGTATGGCTACGATAGTCATTTCCTGTTCCAGTATTATTTTGTTTTCCTCGTGTTGATATCCATAGGTATGGCTACGATAGTCATTTCCTGTTCCAGTATTATTTTGTTTTCCTCGTGTTGATATCCATAGGTATGGCTACGATAGGATCTAATGATATTGTCAGACACGTTGGGAGAGAGGTATCCTGACCAGGATTCGAACCAGATATTTTTGTGAGACTTGAACACTGTATTCACTCGACCATGAGCGAGTGGTTGAGTGGATACAGTGACCAACTCTGACTAAGATTTTTAGAGAGTGGGGTTGAGAGTGAGAAAGAGTAAGAGGGTGAGTGAAAGAATGTGTGTGTGTGTGTGTGTGTGTGTGTGTGTGTGTGTGTGTGTGTGTGTGTGTGTGTGTGTGTGTGTGTGTGAGTACAAATCAATATTGGTATCATTTAATACATCTGTTTATAGGTAGCTGATAGAGTGAATGTATTATCGGCCATTCCTACCAACAGTATCACTCACACACACACACACCTTCACAATGGTTATAATGGCTGTAAAATTATCCGTCTCTTCCGGGGGTTAGTTGAATGGATAGAATTATTGAATGATACGTACGTGTGTGTGTGTGTGTGTGTGTGTGTGTATACACACATTATTTTAATCAAGCCTACAATAATGCAGCTAAATATACGTCAGCACAACTCTATGTACTTCTCACATATATATTTTCTGTATCTGGCTGCAATTCTAAATAATTAGTTTAATATTATTATTATTTACATAGTAACTAGGCGAACAGTAAAGATATTCAGTAAATATAGTCAGTTTATCAACTCAATTACATTCAGTAAACCCTTTTAAAATGTGTAACTATTATCTCAATCTGCAAACCAGTACCATACATAATGTTTAACTGGTCAAATAGCTCTTACGCAATCCCTTGCTTGGGTCCTTACTACAGGATAATATAAGTTTAAGCTACAATCTGATTCCTCTGTACATTTTCAGCCAACGACTGCAATTATCAATAAACCGTTTATTATTATTATTATTATTATTAGTAGTAGTAGTAGTAGTAGTAGTAGTAGTAGAATTACACACAACCTACAACTGCCCGTAAAAATTGCCGAAAAAAAAGCTCGTGTGACACCGACTTTAGCTAGAAAACAAATGCGATGAGGTATTAAATGTGATAAATATGAAAGAATGAGTAGCGAGAAAAGTGAGCGAGTTTACGACAAGAGATAAGGTGTCTGTTGAACGAAAGGGAGTGAGACTATTTGAAGGGAGTGACAAATGAGAGTATGGAAAAAGCGTGAATGATGCTAAGAGATAATTTGTAAGATAAAAGTGAAATACCGATGTGAGAAAGATAATGGATAATACCGATAATACCGATGTGAGAAAGATAATGGATAATACCGATAATACCGATAATACCGATGTGAGAAAGATAATGGATAATACCGATAATACCGATGTGAGAAAGATAATGGATAATACCGATAATACCGATGTGAGAAAGATAATGGATAATACCGATAATACCGATGTGAGAAAGATAATGGATAATACCGATAATACCGATGTGAGAAAGATAATACCGATAATACCGATAATACCGATGTGAGAAAGATAATGGATAATACCGATGTGAGAAAGATAATGGATAATAGGATGAGTAAATGGGCGAGGAAGCAAGTGTGAATGATGGAGAAAGAATACAAGGGAAGTAAAGAGTATATAAAAGAGCAGAAGGAGTTGGTAAATGAGTGTGAGAGAGTGGATGATGGAATGAGTAAACTGAGCGAGAAAATAAGTGTGAATGATGGAGGAAGAATATAATATATATTTAATAATTTCACTCCAGCACCAAACACCTCCAATATGAAAGCATGTGATCCACCGGGAAGAGTTAATATGAGAGCAAAAGGAGTTGATAAATGAGTGTAGGAGAGTGAAACGAGGGAGGAATAAACAAACGAGGAAATAAATGATAAATAAATGATAAATAAATGATAAATAAATGATAAATAAATGATAAATAAATGATGGAGACAAAATACAAGGGAGAAAAGAGTATGTAAATGGGCTTGATAAATTGATGTGAGAAAGATAGTGGATAATGGGATGGTTAAGGGGAGATGAGTCGTTTTTCTAGATCCCCTTCTCCCTCATGTTTAGCCCCATTAGTTTTTAGAATTTAAGATGTTTGTACTTTGTCGATTTTAGGACCTTCCGCCCTATTTCCTTGCCAATATATAGACCTTTCCTGCTATTTAGGTGTCGATTTTTTTTCTCCTGGCGAACGATAGTTAGCCTCTAATTTGGGAAAATGTACAAATTAATCTAGAAGGGGGATCCAGTGGATGTTTTTTTTTTTTTTTTTAAGTTTGATGGAGGTCTAGGGAGGAAACTACCAAAAACATGAAAAAACGACCAAAAAGTGAACCATCCCCCTTAACCCCTTCTGTACCGGCCACATCTTTTCAACTTGATTGTGGCTACTATTAGACGATATTCAGCTTAAAACGGACCTCCAGCAATTAACAGGCTTCCAACTATCTCACTTAACCCTTTTTACTACCACAGATCCTTCTTAAACTGCACAAAATTGTCTCAATATAGCTGGAATATAACGTAAAAGCCATCACCGGTACAGAAAGGGTTAAGGGGACAGTGGTTATTTATTGGGTCTATTTATTTATATATTAATTTATTTTTTAGTTTCCTCCCTAAACCTCCATCAAACTTAAACAAACATTCATTACATACCCCTTAGAGATAAATGTGTACATTTTTCGGTAGAAAAATGTCACGGCCGAAGGCCGCTTCCTCCACAATTACAGGCTAGGCTTGCTATCGCTCGCCAGGAAATTAATAAACACCTAAGGGGCACGAAAGGTCTTAATATTGACAATTAAATGGGGTGAAAGATCATAAAATCGACAAACTAATGGGGATAAGCATGAGGAAGAAAGGGGACCAGAAAAACACGGCCTAGCTCCCCTTCAATGGGCGAGGAAGCAAGTGTGAATGATGGAGACAGAATATAAGGGAGAAAAGCGTACCGGTATGTAAGAGAGCAGAAGAGGTTGATAAATGACTGATAAAGACAGTGGAGGATGGGATAAATAAATGAGCGAGGAAATAAGTGTGAATTAAGGAGAAAGATAATAACAGTGAGGAAAAGATATACCAATGATAGATGAGGTGAATCAAACGATATGTGAGTAAGAGTGTACTGTATATGTGGGATGAGAGAAGGGAGATATAATATGGGGTTATGAAATACTGCTAGGGGGCAAAGAGTACAGTAAGAGTGTACTGTATATGTGGGATGAGAGAAGGGGGATATAATATGGGGTTATGAAATACTGCTAGGGGGCAAAGAGTACAGTAAGAGTGTACTGTATATGTGGGATGAGAGAAGGGAGATATAATATGGGGTTATGAAATACTGCTAGGGGGCAAAGAGTACAGTAAGAGTGTACTGTATGTGGGATGAGAGAAGGGAGATATAATATGGGGTTATGAAATACTGCTAGGGGGCAAAGAGTACAGTAAGAGTGTACTGTATTTGTGGGATGAGAGAAGGGGGATATAATATGGGGTTATGAAATACTGCTAGGGGGCAAAGAGTACAGTAAGAGTGTACTGTATTTGTGGGATGAGAGAAGGGGGATATAATATGGGGTTATGAAATACTGCTAGGGGGCAAAGAGTACAGTAAGAGTGTACTGTATTGTGGGATGAGAGAAGGGGGATATAATATGGGGTTATGAAATACTGCTAGGGGGCAAAGAGTACAGTAAGAGTGTACTGTATTTGTGGGATGAGAGAAGGGGGATATAATATGGGGTTATGAAATACTGCTAGGGGGCAAAGAGTACAGTAAGAGTGTACTGTATTTGTGGGATGAGAGAAGGGGGATATAATATGGGGTTATGAAATACTGCTAGGGGGCAAAGAGTACAGTAAGAGTGTACTGTATTTGTGGGATGAGAAAAGGGGGATATAATATGGGGTTATGAAATACTGCTAGGGGGCAAAGAGTACAGTACCGGTATACAGTATGTATTATGGCGGAAGGGAGGTATGTGCTCTACCGATCGACTCCTAAATGGAAGAAATTTTCCCTAGGCGCATATCCTATCCACCTGCCAAAAGTCGTGAACATCGATTCCAACGTTGTAAGCCATCTACGCTGGCGGAAGTACGAAATTTACCGATAACCTAAATTAAATCACTTATTTTTTGGCGCATATCCAATCAGCTCACCAAACTTATTGCGGGATGGATGTAGAGTTCGGGCGTACGGTCGTCGTTGTTTACATAGGGCGATCGCCGCGGTCGCACTTACGTTCCCGTCTATTTCGACGCTATATTTTCTGCTATTTGCCCCCTGTCATTACTACATGAATACTAGGTTAGGTTAGGTTAAAATAGACGGGAACATGATGGGAAAGGTCCGACGCCACTACGCGTAATGTAAACAAAGATGGCGGTACGCCCGCTCACTACATCCTACCCCTTATTGCATGTCGGTTCATAACTTTTAAGGTATCTTCTTAGCAGATAAACGAAAAAAAAAAAATATATAAAAACAAAAAAAACATAACACCCGTTCAACTTCATTGACGGAGGTAATTATCTGTTTTACAAAAGGGTGCTGGAAATCATGAGGTTGATAATCAGTTTGTAAACAAAATATACTTATGAACAAATTATTAAGATATGGTAAGGACCATCACTCGGTGTCGATATATAAAGGGTTAATTATTTATTGTGTTTATATAAATTCGACTAGCCCTCTCCACTTTCATTTAACTATATTCAGTGTTGTAGTTGATGGTTATTCCAAGACCTCAACATAGTTATGATATCCCACCCAACCCACCCAGGAAATCACCATAGCGGAGATGCTGAACTGTTGTTCTGAATAGTGACCATGTTATAGTCACAGTCTACAGATAGTGTATATCTGTAAGCTGTGGTTATAGTAACCACTAACCAGTAGACTGTGACCATGTTATAGTCACAGTCTACAGATAGTGTATATCTGTAAGCTGTGGTTATAGTAACCACTAACCAGTAGACTGTGACCATGTTATAGTCACGGTCTACAGACACTGTATATCTGTAAGCTGTGGTTATAGTAACCACTAACCAGTAGACTGTGACCATGTTATAGTCACAGTCTACAGACACTGTATATCTGTAAGCTGTGGTTATAGTAACCACTAACCAGTAGACTGTGACCATGTTATAGTCACAGTATACAGACACTGTATATCTGTAAGCTGTGGTTATAGTAACCACTAACCAGTAGACTGTGACCATGTTATAGTCACAGTATACAGACACTGTATATCTGTAAGCTGTGGTTATATTAACCACTAACCAGTAGACTGTGACCAGGATATAGAGTAAGTGGTAATTCTGCATAACTACTACTCCTGTTATTTTAGGTTTTCTTTATTTTCTTTATGTATTTTAATGCATTGTAAGTGTGTATTTTATTGTTAGAAAATGCGGAAAGCACTTTTTATTAGCATTTGCATTGTTAATTGTAATTATTCAGATACCCCAACAATCTAGCAGTTTTCTCGATTTAGTCAACTTTGAAAAAGACATTAGCCTAACCTAACAACCTTACCTAACCTATCCTAGTATTATGGGTGGGGGCTGCCGCCCCCACACCCCAGCTGATTAGGTATTAAAACTATACAAAATTGATGGGATAAAGTCTATGGTGTTTACTCTGCAATCTTCAGCTTTGGCTGTCTATAACAGGAAAGTACCATTAAAAATGTACCGACTTCTTGTAGGTTAAGCTCCACTCTGATTGGCTACTAAACATCGGGGAGGAGCCTCCAAGGAGGCTAGAATGTAAACAAAGTGTCCTGGACTTGCTGTACAAAAATAACTCTGATAATGTTATAGGAGAGTGAAAATCAAATTGACAAAATAAAAAAAGTAGCACTTATCCACACATCAGTAAGGTCCCCTGAGTAAGGTAAGAGCAAAAAAAAAAAAAATCCACGAGACAGGAATCCCGTAATCGAAGAGTAGTTGTTCTGCAGAATTACCGCATTTTGTATTAATAATTGTAATTCCGATACCTCAACAATCTAGGGGAGAGTTTGGGAATGCGGGGTTTCGGGTGGGGTAAAAATACGGGTATTGTGGACAGTGGGAATAACTCTAAAAATGTAATAAATACAATTGAAAAAAACCCAAAATGTTGAAATCCGAGCCAAGTTTTGGCCAATTTTCAGAGTCCAAAAAGGGCAAAACCCATAATACTAGGTTAGGTTAGGTTAGGTTAGGCTAATGTTAACCCCATAATACTAGGTTAGGTTAGGTTAGGTTATTTGGTTAGGTTAATGACAAAACTTGGGTCGGATTTCATGGATTTAGCGGGGGTGTGGGGGCGGCAGCCCCCACCCATAATACTAGGTTAGGTTAGGTTTTTTTTTTTTTTTTTTTTTTTTTTCTATATTCCAACTTACTTCCTCTCGGGCATAGGCTGAGAGCCTTAACATTCACCGCTTTACAATGAACAGTGAAGCCTGTGAGGTCTTGTTCCAGTCTAGGGAGTGAGACATGTGAAGCACGTAGAGTACAACGAGCACCTGCCATCTTGCCTTCACATGAGGCACGGTGCTCACTCATGGCCCGAAACGACCCCATCTCTTAAGCCATCTCGTTCCCGTGCTTCACTGTCTCACCCCTACACTCGGACTCTCACACTTACACACACACAACGCCACCTGTTGAGCAGATAACTCACCAGGCATTGCACCCCTATAGCATATTTTGAATATGGGAATATTCATACAGTGCTATTTAATCAGGGAACAATGAGGGCACAAATTCCATCCATAATATTTATTGATACATCGGGATTTGAAGCGGGGGTGGGGGCGGCAGCCCCCACCCATAATACTAGGTTTGGTTTGGTTAGGTTAGGCAAATGTTAACCACATCCTTACTGAGTTTTTCAACAGTGAAAAACAAGAAAACACCAGCCAACTTTCAAAATGAGGTTAGGCTACTGTGATTTTGGACTCTGAAAATTCGACAAACACCAGCCAAGTTTGGTCAACACTTTGGGGGGTTTTTCAGCTGAAAAAGGGTGAAATCCGAGCCAATTTTGTTTTCCAATTTTGCCCTTTTTGGACTCTAAAAATTGGCCAAATCTGAGCTAACTTTTGCCAAAACTTGGCTCGGATTTCAACATTTTGGGGTTTTTTCAATTGTATTTATTACATTTTTAGAGTTATTCCCATAATACCCCTATTTTTACCCCACCCAAAACCCCGCATTCCCAAACTCTCCCCTAGATTGTTGAGGTATCGGAATTACAATTAATAATACAAATGCTAATAAATTGGGCTTTCCTCACTTTCTAAATAGAAAATACACACTTACAAAGCATTAACATACACAAATAAAATAAATTAAACATAAAATAGCAGGAGTAGTAGTTATGCAGAATTACCCAAAATGCTAATAAATAGGGCTTTCCTCACTTTTTAAATAGAAAATACACACTTACAAAGCATTAACATACGTGTGTGGGGGGGGGGGCCTGAGGATATGTCCCTATATAATGGGCGAAATTGGCCTTTTTGACATGGAAAAGACCCTGTAATGCAAGCCCTAAGGGTCTACTTACGGTTATATATTGAAGAAAGATAGCCATACTCGAGAAATACCGCCAAAAATACCCCTAAATGTGAGGAAAACTAACCTGGCATGAGGCCTTCCAGGAGGTTGTGTTTGAAACTGACGTCACACTTCACAGGCGAAGTGCATTGTGGGTACAAGTTAAAATGTATTGTTACAAATCGATATCCCAAAAACTATATGTAGAAAAATTAGAAAGTAATAAATTCAGACAGTATGTAAAACACTGGAAGAGACAATAGTAAAAGATAATAATAATTTGTTGGGAAAATAAATCACTAGGTGAAGCTCGACTCTCATTGGCTAATGAACATCCGGGAACTTCTGGGAGGAGCCTAGCATGTAAACAAAGTGTTGTGGACTGGACTGGACTGGCTGGACAAAACTAGGACTTAACTCTGAATATTGTATAGGGGGGTGACAATGAAATTGACAAAATAAGAAAAGTATCCCTTATCCGCGATTCCGCATCTGTAGGGTCCCTTGAGTAAGGTAAGATCAACAACAAATAATTACCTAAGACAGGAATCCCGTAATCGAGGAATAGTAGTGGTGCAGTTAACCCGCCATATTTTTTGTAATAGTCGACCAATGTCTGTGATTATGCTTTTTTTGTTTTTTTTTGTTTTAGCGATCTCTATGTACCGCAGCGTCTCTCCCTCCCGTGTGTCCCTCATTAGCACATTCCTTCCGGTGGGTCCAGGTACATATCGGGTCGTGTTGGATTATATACCCACCACTGGAGACCAGGTATCGGAACGCCCTGTGTGGTGGTGGTGGGAGGATGTGGAGGGGGGCTGCGATCGAGGGTGGGGTGGGGAAGGGTTGGGGTGGGTTGTTAGGAAAAAGTTGGGTTGGGTAGGGAAGGGTTGGGTTGGGTAGGGAACAGTCGCAATAGTTCACATCCTAGTGGTAATTTTTTTATGATAACAAATGTGGCGCTTCGTGAGCTTGTCCGGATCGTCAAATGTCTACTCGTGAAACTAATCCGAAACGGTTTTGTAAAATCAACTGTCTAATATAATGAAAACACAAGATATCAAAACAAAATATATTCTCGGGGATATATTTCCATTCATATCACGAACACATGAAAATACTCATTTTCCATCAAGTGGTGAGTGTTTTGACTAACAAGGAAAACGAGAGGTTAAGCTCTCACTAACTATTATATTTGGCCAAAACAACACACCGATAACATTCAAGTCTACCTAGCCTTCTCTACGGTCTACCGTCAGTATAACATTTGTGAAATTATTTTTGACCTGTTTAATTAACCCATTCACTACCGGTGACGTCCTTCCCATTATATTCTGGCAAATATTAGACAATTTTATTCAGCTTAGGAAAGATATCTACAGTACACATTAAAAGGCTGCAGACTCCCTCAATTAATCCATTTACCTTCCATATACCCTTCCGAAGATACATAAAATCAACTAAATGTAGGTGAAATCAAATACCAATCACATCGCCGATACTGAAAGGGATAAGAAACTTGAACGAACAGCTACAAATTCTTGATGTTTGACACGACCAGTGAAATGAAATTAGGCTTCGGTGAGCGAACAATAACACATAGAAAGACGTTATTATATACATTTTAAAGTGAATGGAGAGAGACAGAGAGAGAGAGAGAGAGAGAGAATTATTGAGCGAGAATGAGAATTATTGAGGGTCAATATGCAGGAGACGCAACAATATAGGTAACACATTAAATCTAATATCAGTTGTGGGTTCATATCATCATATGCTTCATTGCTATTTAATTTTTATCCTCGGGGGGAAAAAAAAATCTTAGGATTTTTTTTGTTTTCTTGGATTTTTTTTTTTTCATTAACCTAACCAAAACACCTAACTTAATAGCCCCCAAATACATTTAGGTTAGGTTAGGTTAGTTTTTTGATAATATTCAAGGACAGTAGTGCGACGTTATGAGAAACAATTTATTAGGGAAAATATGAACCAATAGATTCGTCATATTTTTCTCCATATAGTCCGCATGGAGGATTTTCGTTATCAACAAATTGAAAAATACCCACTTCTCAGACAAATACACCAAAAATCTAAGTCAAAGCGGGGGTGTGGGGGCGGCAGCCCCCACCTATAATACTAGGTTAGGTTAGGTAAGGTTGTTAGGTTAGGTTAATGTCCTTTCAAAGGGGTATAGGCTAGTAAACACTAGGATAGCCTATACCCAGTCAGAGGTAAGAAGAAGAAGAAGAAGAGTCTTGCAGTAGTCTCCTTGAATGTTACCATTTTTTTTTTTGGTTAGGTTAATGAAAACAAAAATCCCAATAAAAAAATAAAAAAACCCAAGATTTTTGTTTTCCCAGGGATAAAAAATATATAGCAAAAAAGCATATGATAATAGGGACCCAAAACTAATATTATACATTTGTTCCCTATATTGTTGCGTGTCCTGCATACTTACCTTGTTGAGAGAGAGAATGATAATTATTGAGAGCAAAAATGAGAAATATTGAGAGAGAGGGAGAGAGAGAGGTGATTGAAGAGTTGGGTTTGAGAGGATGACAGACAGAGGAGCGGCTATCACAGCTGCTTTTATGGCTGTGTGTGTGTGTGTGTGTGGAGATGGCATTCAAGACAAGGCTGTGTGTGTAGAGTTAATAGAGGTGTGGCAGGTATGAATATAATTTAATATTCTTTGGGTGCCTTCAGGTGAATTGGTTTTATTGGCATGTTCTTTTAGGTATCCATAATGATAAGGACGCTACATCCGCCTTATTAGAAACAATTTATTAGGGAAACTAGGGACCAATAGACTCGCCATATTAGGGAAACTAGGGACCAATAGACTCTCCATATTAGGGAAACTAGGGACCAATAGACTCTCCATATTAGGGAAACTAGGGACCAATAGACTCGCCATATTAGGGAAACTAGGGACAAACTCGCCATATTAGGGAAACTAGGACCAATAGACTCGCCATATTAGGGAAAACTAGGGACCAATAGACTCGCCATATTAGGGAAACTAGGGACCAATAGACTCGCCATATTAGGGAAACTAGGGACCAATAGACTCGCCATATTAGGGAAACTAGGGACCAATAGACTCGCCATATTAGGGAAACTAGGGACCAATAGACTCGCCATATTAGGGAAACTAGGGACCAATAGACTCGCCATATTAGGGAAACTAGGGACCAATAGACTCTCCATATTAGGGAAACTAGGGACCAATAGACTCGCCATATTAGGGAAACTAGGGACCAATAGACTCGCCATATTAGGGAAACTAGGGACCAATAGACTCGCCATATTAGGGAAACTAGGGACCAATAGACTCGCCATATTAGGGAAACTAGGGACCAATAGACTCGCCATATTAGGGAAACTAGGGACCAATAGACTCGCCATATTAGGGAAACTAGGGACCAATAGACTCGCCATATTGTTCTCATTATAGTCCGCATGGAGGAATTTCGTTACCGACACTTGACAAAACCAGATTACACCGAAAAATAACACGAAAATAATAAGTCCCGACCGTAAACAAAGCATTGCGCACAATGAATACTTCGACTTGACCTCCTTCTTCTTGTTTTGAAAGATGCGGTGAGTGCGATTCACCCAATAAATGGCGTGAGCGTTACTCACAAAAACGAAATACCAGCAACCTGTTTTTGCCCCCTTACTGATCTACATATATGAGGATGACAATAAATAAAGGGGGGGTGAGGGGGGGCAACGCCCCCCCTCAACCCATCGTGTATCCAATGTAACCCACAATTTCCCTTACCTACTGTAAAACCGCGATTCACCCAATAAATGGCGCAATTTGACGCTCTATCTTCAAATTGATAGATAATGGGTAAGTTTATGCAAATCCTCCACTCAAACTATGCAAAACAACTATGAAACGCGATCTTCCTTGAAGAAAACCCCCCAAAACATGGTAAATAAGGCCGATGTAGTCTTGTTGAACGTTACCCATACAAGTTTAAAGACCGCTTTATCCACAGAGAGTGTGGTTTTAGTCTCTTTACTGTAGTGCAGTACAATAAAGACTTGCCACAGCACAGTCCCATATCATGTCATCACAGTGGCCGATATTGGTATAGCACTAACAGTGTCAACAAGACTCAGCCAAGTCCCCATGAAACACTTTCACCTGGCGAAATTGCACCAGGCCAGCCTTGACCGTGCTACGATAAAGTAGTAACAAGAAATCATCGTAACTGCTACAGAGGCTGACTGCACCACCGAAATGGCGGGCGGTGGGGTAGCGAAGTCCCTACGCCAGAGAGAAAGGCCAACTTGTGCCAGTGGGCTGTGAGAGTAAGACTAGGGAACCATGGGGCACACCAATATGGCTCCACTGCCTTCACCACTCTCAGGAAAAAAAATATATATATAAATAATAATTATGAAAAAGGTAAAGTCAGAACTGGCTATGGGAAGTAGAGGACACCAACCCTCACTATAATAGATCCAGCCCAATGTATCAGTTAATAATAGTTCCACAGCGTAATATTATGTAAACATCTACCTTTAGAATAACCCCAAAGCCTAACCTTACTTTTCCTAAAAAATTTCATGATCTTCCAGCCTCTCTTTTTGTTTAGTAAAAATAGGACTTCAGAGGCTATCAACCCTATTGGATTATTAAGCCAGCACACTGTAAGTCAAGCAGTAACGTCAGGACTGGAGCCTCTCTGAGAGAACCCCAGTCCCTTGCAGCTTCTCTAGGAAAGGCAAGAGTTTGGGTTAATATTTATAATAAATATTCCTAATCGGTAGCGAGAGGATTAAACAAAATAAGTTTATCTAAAGCAAATTATTTAAACAGAATACGCAGATTGATGGTGCAAACTTAAATACTATAAATATTATTTTAAGTGAAAGGAAAGTAGATACAAAGGTAATAAAAGAGCGGACCCCTTTTACGGAGGATCATTATTGGTAAATTTCTATAATTGCACCTATACGAGCTAAACAAATTATTATTGTATTTAACAGGAAGGTACAACGAGGTAAGTGATGTGGTATAGGTGGCAATATGCGGAAATGGATTATCCTCTGACAAAAGTCTATCAATCTAGATGTGACACGGATTTACAATGTTTCAGAGAGACATTAGCCTAACCTAACAACCTTACCTAACCTAACCTAGTATTATGGGTGGGGGCTGCCGCCCCCACACCCCCGCTGGTTGGATAAAACGGTAGAAATCCAGTTGGGGTGGAGTGAATAACCGTAGATTTTCGTAAGGGGGTAAGAGGGGGGGCAGAATGCCCTTATAATCCATTTCCGCATATTGCCACCTATACCACATCACTTACCTTGTCGTACCTGCCTGTTAAATAGAATAATAATTTGTTTAGCTCGTATAGGTGCAATTATAGAATAATACCTCATTATTTTTCAAGATAATATAATCATAGAACATTTTAATATACTTTACGACTTGACCTACCGTCGACAAGTTCGATCCATGTTGGAGAGTGTGTTAAGGGCACTACAGATGAGAGGGCACCCCACTTCCGCACTACACACTACGTCAGTAACCACTCCCACCGTCCTAACGTAACTACAGAACGACACTGACGAAATTATCGTTCTCAATTGCTTTACTGTGCTTAGTGTGCTTCGACCAGTATCATGAAGCTTCAATATAGTTAAAATACTACTTCAGAGGCGATCAACCCTTCTGAGTTATTAAGCCAGCACTCTGCAAGTCAAGAATGGCGTCAGGATTGGAGCCCCTTTTTGAGATCTCCGGTCCCTTGTAACTACAGAGCAACACTGACGAAATTCTCCACATTCACTGGTAGACACTCGTCCTCATTTGTTTTACTGCACTTCGACCAGTATTATGAAGCTTCGAAACATTTACTTCTGTTATATATTAATGTATAGCGAGTACACCTGCTTTAAGGGGGGAAGGGTTTATTTATTGGTCGATTTATTTATTCGTTTAATATTTGTTTTAGTTTCCTCCCTAGACTTCCATCAAGCTTAAAATAAAAACATCTCCAAAATACCCCTTCTAGATAAATTCGTATAATTTTCGGTAGACTAATGTCCTGACCGGTTCCTCTTAAAATAAAAATTAACTGTGGCTCGCCATGAATAAAAACGGACACCGAAATGGCACGAAAGGTCTTAATAATGACACAAACAATGGAGCGAAAGGTTTCAAAATCGCCAAACTACTAAGGGGCCGAACGACCTAAAACCTCAAAACCAATGGGGCTAAACATGAGGGAGAAGGGGAGCCAGATAAACCAACCATCCCCCTTTAAGATGTAATTAATACCTCACCCTCAATTTTATTATTTTCCCCTGCAATTAATCAAGCATGAAGGTAAATAAGCATAGGAGCCGAAATTATTAGCATGCAGTTCAGTCACTCATACAAATTCGTGGACCCCCCCCCCCCTATGTTTCTCTTTAAGCCGTTATAACAACCTGGCTTAACTTTGGGAGGGAACTTGCTTTTCAATAAATAGTATATAGTTTTGTAGTTGATGTATACACATTCATATTATCACCAACCCACCAATTAACTTACAAATAAATCTAATTGATGAAATCAATGAAACTAAATAATACATGTGGTACTCCTAGGATTCGAACCTAGGATACTCACACCGAAATTCCGCACACTAACCATTACGCTAACAAGACAGTTAAAGGTTTATGCACAAGCCTACGATATAAATTATACTAATACATTCGTTTCTAGAGGTATACTTCCATAATTTGAAATAGGTGAAGTCCACGAATGTTTATGATAGACTGTACCTCCAGACCACAGCCATCCACTGCCATTTCCAATCACCATTACGGCGCTTCAGATCAGAGTAAACGAGGCTTCGAACCAAGGTAACAAGGCTTTGAATGAAGGCAATCACGACCGACAGCTCTCTGAACCTTGGGGGGCCCTTGTGTAGGAGGAGGAAGGTGGTCATTTCGCTACCAAACCACTTCGCTTCAAAGTACTTAGTCATTATCAATGCTTATACAACTTAAGGGGAGATATCCACTTGAAGGATTTTTATCTGGACCCCTTTCGTCATCATGTTTAGCCCCATTGCTTTTGATATTTTCAGACGTTCGTCCCAATAGTTATGCGATTTTAAGAACTTTCGCCCCATTTCTGTCAACTTTAAGACCTTTCGTGCCATTTAGATGCCGATTTTTTCCTGGTGAGCGATAGCGAGCCTATAATTATTATGTTCCTTCCAACAACCAACTATACTCCTAAAATCGATTAATGAAATTTACAAATTAGAGGAACCGGCCATTGGCCGGGAAATGTTTCTACCGAAAAATGTAAAATTTATCTTAAAAGGGGGTCCAGGGGCTGTATTGTTAAGCTTGATGGAGGTCTAGGGAACAAAATATAAACCTCCCCTTAACATAACTTACTAAATCATAACCTATCATAATTTAACTTATATTTTTGTTCGGGTTTTTAATAGCCCTTTATTCCCATAAATGTTGATAATGGATATGTACAATGGGACCGTTAACCCCTTCAGCACCATGAGGCCTTTTTAACTTTGAATCTGGATACATTTAGACGATTGTATGCAGTTTAAGAAGGACCTACTGTATGTTATTAAGAGGGTTTATTGAGATCGCATTTAGCCATTTGCGTCGTAGAGGTAGATTATAATGTAAGCCAAAGAAATACGTCCAATGGTAACCAAATTATGATGAACCATAGACTACAGTAGATCGCATTTAACCATTTGCGTCGTAGAGGTAGATTATAATGTAAGCCAAAGAAATACGTCCAATGGTAACCAAATTATGATGAACCATAGACTACAGTAGATCGCATTTAACCATTTGCGTCGTAGAGGTAGATTATAATGTAAGCCAAAGAAATACGTCCAATGGTAACCAAATTATGATGAACATTACATGATGGCAGTGAAGGACACTCTTCGATTATCACATTTTTCACTTGTTTTCCCTTTTGCTCAGTTTTATGTTAAAGCTAGTACAACTAACATTACCCTAACATAACTAGATTTTGAAGTATAAGTTAACCAGGTTATATTATCTAACGATTTTGAGATTAGTTGATTCTTGGTAGCGAGATAACCAGCTAGCGAGAAGACTTGCTACTGTAGGCCTATCTTGTTTCGCCCGTATTCATTATATATAAAACGAAAGGGCTAATGAAGAACCTAAAATACCATATCAGACCAAATTTAGGCTAGGCTATACCCTGTTCCAAATAAGCTGGCATAAACTCTTTAACATTAACATCTATAACTCACAAACGACTAATCAAGCAAATGTTCTACCATATGGGACGGGTCAGCCAGGGAATAGGTGTGGAAATTACAGCCCCTTTGCTCTAGCCATTTTTGAGTTGCAGAGGTTAGGGGTCAGGATTTCTGGCCTACCTATCTGGAACAGGGTATACAGTAGGTTATGATTTAGTAGGTTATGGTATATTAGTGACATTTAACCCTTTGAAGACTATGACGCATTTTGACACTTTATTCTGGCTATCATTAGACGATTTTATGCCATTTAGGAAGGATCTGTGGTAATCATCACTGTCTCAATTAACCCCTTGACTACCACATACACTTCCTAATCTGAATAAAATCGTCTTATAAGCCAGGATAACCTGTCAAAATACGTTATATTCTTCAGAGGGTTAATATGGTTTTATAACGAATTTTAATAATGGGTACCGAGGAGATCAGGTGGCGAGATGTCCTGATAAAGTCTATAGTATCTCCCTGCCACCACCCATCGCCCCATCTATCACCATCGTCCCATCCCTTCCTCTTTCCATCATCCCATCGCCCCATATCCCCGAACATTCCTTGATGTTGGCCCCGTCACTCTTTCAACTCTAGGGAAGGCACTTGTCACAGGCAGTTTTGCCCTTTGCCTCCCTCATTCACATATTAAAAAAAAAAAAAAAAAAAAAAATCCCTCATCGTCCCAGAGTTAACCCCAGTGGTGTTGGGTTTTTATCGGTCATCTCCTATGTTAATGAAGGCACCTTGGGTTCGGAGTACAAATGCAAATGTCAGCCATGAACGGGAATAGTAAAGTACCCATAAACGTGCACCTTTCTCTATGGACTGCCTGTAAAATTATACACTCCCAGATGAAGGGGTCGGGTCTCAGGTGAAATACACAGGTGAAATACAGAATGGTACAGTCACTCGGAAAATACTTGGTGCATCTTTAGTGTTAGTTAGTTAGTTAGTTAGTTAGTTACCGGTAGTTAGATAGTTAGTTAGTTAAGTAACCCCTTCAGCACGATGACGCCTTTTTTTCCTTTTATTCTGGCAAAAAAAAAAAATTTTTTTTATTTTAAGTGGCGTAAGAAATAAGAAGGACCTATGCTATTTGGAGGGTTTATTGAGATCATATTTACCCCATTGAGTCCTAGAAGTATAGTGTAAGCCAAAGAAAATCGTCTAATGGTAACCAATATATGATGACAATTACGTCATCGTGCTGAAGGGGTTAAAATAGGACTACAAAGGCTATCAATCTTTATGGAATAATATGCCAACACACTGTAAGTCAAATGTAGTGTCAGGACTGGAGCCTCTTTTCGAGAACTCCAGTCCCTTGAAGGCCTAGTGACACGAACCTTGCATTACCTGATCCTTCTGATAACTTAACCATTTGAAGATCGTGACGCATGTTTACAGTTTATTCTGGTTCCTATTAGTCGATATAACACTGTTTAGGAAGGATCTGTGGGAATTATAGGGGTAAAGACCGTCTTAAACTTCCATATACCCTTCCTAATCCGAATTATAACGTCTAATAATAGCCAGAACAAAAAATGCATATTATATCTTGTAAGGGTTAATATATGAGCTGCTGATAGAATGGGAACTACTTTGCACCCCCCCACCCCCACTCACACACACACGCGCGCACTCATACACACCCTACCCACACAAGCGACTGGGGTTCTCGAAAAGGGGCTCCAGTCCTGACGCTATTCTTGACTTACAGTGTGCTGGCCTAGTAATCCAGCCGGGTTGATAACTTCTGAAATCCTAACGTAATTAAATAACCAACCCACACTTCGACTAGCGTGATATGCGAACACAGGTAAGAACCAATATCAATCAATTAATAAGTTTATCAATCCTAAAACATGGTATATGACCAAGTTAATGTTAGCTAGTGTCTGAGAGAGAGAGAGAGTGAGTGAGTGTGTGCGCGCTCTTCCATAAGTCAATCAGTGAACAGCCGTACAGTACATACAGTAAATGTGTGTGCATGAGCTTGCCTGTGCGTGTATGTATGTGTGTGTGTGTGTGTGTGTGTGTGAATGAGTGTGTGTATGTGTGTGAGTGTGTGCGCGCTCTTCCATAAGTCAATCAGTGAACAGCCGTACAGTACATACAGTAAATGTGTGTGCATGAGCTTGCCTGTGCGTGTATGTATGTATGTATGTGTGTGTGTGTGTGAATGAGTGTGTGTATGTGTTTGTGTGTGAGTGTGAATGAGTGAGCGTATATGTGTGTGTATGAGTGAGTTTCTGTGTGTGTGAGTGTTTGTTGTGTGTGTGTGTTTGTTGTGTGTGTGTGTGTGGTGTATGCTTACTGTCAATTATATTTGGTAAGGGTTCTGTTTTGGGACTACAGTTTTACACTTGTGATGTTGATTAAACTGTGAGATCTGCTTTCTTTGTTGACAAGTTATTATTGCACTACGTATACAATCTACGATGTATGCTGTGCTAAAACAAAGTATCAATCTATCAACCTATCTATCTATTTATTTATCCATCTATCTACCTATCTATCTCTATCTATATCTATTTATCTACCATTCCTTCGCCCAGTTTCGCTCTCCCTCTCGGGTCATTAATACTCATTATAATCATTTAACCTACTTTTACGTGTGTATATTTAATAGCAAACTTTTTAACTACGGTTCTTTTTATATTTTTTAGGCTTGATAATGACATATATGGATGGAGTCATGAGGCTATGGAGATCGTCAACTCTTTTAAGTATCTGGGCAGTGTGTTGAGTAAAGATGGGACTATGGATGAATAAGTGCGAGAGAGGGTACAACAGAGGAAGAGGGTTGTAGGAACGCTGAAAGCAGTAACAAGAAATAGGGTGGTCAGTATGGAAGTGAAGAAGTCCTTGCATGACAGTGTGGTAATCCCGACACTGACTTACGGAAGCGAAGCATGGACGTTTGAGAAGAGACTCAGATCAAGAGTGAGAGCAGTGGAAATGAATTACTTAAGAAGTGTGTGCGGAGTTACATGGAGGGATAGACAGACTAATGAAGAAGTAAGAAGGAGGTGTGGTGTGGAGGTAGATGTGCTGGAAAGTGTGAAAAGGAACAACTTGAGATGGTTCGGCCATATGGAACGTATGGAAAGCGAGAGAATGACTAAGAGGGTGTACGAGAGCGAGGTGGAGGGACAGAGAGGGAGAGGTAGACCGAAGGAGAGGTGGAAGGATGGAGTGAGGAAGTATATGAACGAAGGCGGTGCTGGTTGGGGGGAGGGGCGTCGACTGACTGGGGACAGAGGTGCATGGGGGCGGTTCGTTCGTGGCCACCCCTTCGGGGATCACGGCGTCAGGAAATAAATAGATAGATAGATAGATAGATAGATAATGACACAAGGTGGTGTCGAAACGTCGCACGTTTTAGAGAATAAATATGTTCCTTTAAGTTTTGGTGTTACTCTTCCTTATATATCTATATATCTATATATCTATATATCTATATATCTATACGTGTGTATCCGCGTGCGTGCGTTAGTGCGCACATCAACTTCCGGACTAAGAGAGGCCACACTTTGCAAGTCTAACAGGGTCTATTACTGAGCCTCCCTCGTGGACTCCCAAGGTGTAAGGTTCAGCTCGTTAAAACCATTTAGCCCTTGCTCCCTCATGTATATATTCATTACCCTAGGTCCACCACCAGGACAATATATCTCTTGCATTTCAGTTCTGACCATTCTTTCACTTTATGTATGTGAATGAAGGAGACAAAAGGCAAAGCTGCCTGTAACAAGTGTCTCCCCAAGGTACGTTGGAAAACATCGGCCAAAATATGAACCATCCCCCCTTAAAGCTCTGAAAAGGGTTGTATAAAATAGCCTGACGTACAAACCCTGGCTGCATAGTATGGCAGTATATTGGGGTCACCTGCTCCACGGAGCCTGGCTACCTCCGCGGAGGGTCCGAGATCCACGTAATTTTAGAGATGGAGTGTGAAATTTGAATATTTAAGTTAATTACTCGGTTTTAATACATAAACAAGTGTATAAAATTACAAATTATTTTATTTTCATGCATTAAAGTAGAAAAGATTACTAATAAATAATATATATAATGGTGAAAATAGCGTTTAGCGTACATCGTCTGCCGAGTCTTCGCCATGTAAACAAAAGATTTGGTCAATGACTTACTGACTTTATTATGATCTAAAACACATACTCCTCCCATATTAGTGCAAAGGAACTTATGGTAGTTTTGGGTTCCTATCATTTTATGCTTCATTGCTATATAATTTTTATCCACCGGATTTTTTTTTTTTTTTTTTTTTTTTAGCATTAACCTAACCAAAAAACCTAACCTAACCTAACCAAAAAGCCTAACCTAACCTAACCTAATAGCCCCCAAATACATTTAGGTTAGGTTAGTTTTTTTTTGGTTAGGTTAATGCAAACAAATACAAATAAATCAATAAAGCCAAGATTTTTTGTTTTATGCATGAAGATAAAATAATATGTAATTTTATACACTTGTTTATGTATTAAAACCGAGTAATTAACTTAAATATTCAAATTTCATACTCAATCTCTAAAATTTTGTCTGTGGGGTGCGTGGAAGTATATTATATGGTTACGGTCATTTACATACTACGCTACCTTGTTCGTGGGCCACAGACCTGTCTGTATTGTGCCCCGGGACAGACTTTATGGCTGTTCCCCCGGCCCGGGTATATTGTCTGTGGGGTGCGTGGAAGTATATTATATGGTTACGGTCATTTACATACTACGTGTGCTATACTACAAAGGAGTACAAAGGAAATCAAGCAACAACAGATCTAGTGACCCTTCTAGGTTGCTTGTCCTCCAAAACACTGAGGATCAAGTGTCCAAACAGTGGTTTAGAGTGGGTAAGGGAACATTGGAAAGGGAACTACTGCCCTGCCACTAACGTGGCAGGACTAGGAAGTTAGTAGGGGACATATGGGTTAGTAACTGAGGGGAGGATAAAGTTATTCATTTACAAACGCAGTCAGTCGCGGGTTTGGTGCGAGATATTTGTCTAGGCGGAATTTAAATGAATCAACGGTGCTGCAGTCTATAACGTCTCGGGGAAGCCCATTCCACAAGTTGACAACTCGATTGAAGAAGAAATTCTTAAATTCGTGCGAGTTAAAAGATTTACCAATAATTTTGCAACCGTTTCCCCGCGTGTAATTAGATTGGTCGATAGTGAAGTACTTACTACAGTTCATATTGTCGATGCCTTTGATGATTTTGAACACTTGAATTAAGTCGCCCCTTAATCTGCGCTGGGTTAAAGGAAATAGATTTAATTCTCTAAGACGCTCTTCGTATGGTTTGTTCTTTAGGCTAGGTATCATTTTGGTAACTCTACGTTGAACTCGTTCTAGCTTGTTTATATCTTTTTGGTAATAAGGGCACCAGGATTGAACGCAGTATTCCAGAAGAGGGCGGACTAAGGAATTGTAAAGGGTTAGGATAACTTCTTTGGATTTATGCTCAAATGACCTGCCTATAAAGCCAATTATTTTGTTTGCCTTCTTAACAACTTCTGAACATTGTTGACTCGGTTTTAGGTTACTCGATATTGTTACTCGATACTGTATGGTGAGGTGGATTGGGAAAGGTACTCTCACTCTCTCTCTGACTGTGCTCTTTTATACTCTTGCTCCTCCACCACCATCATAAATATCTTCTTCAGTGTTGGTCTTGTCTATTCCCCCCTTCCCCCTGATTTTCCATTTTCAAAAGCAATATTTTTATTCCTCCTCCTCCTCCTCATCGTATTACTACTACTACTACTAATCATGTTCCTTCTCCTCCTTCTGCTTTACTATCCTATTTTTTAGCCTACCTAGTAGTTCAAAGCTTAGCAGTGTAGATATCCAAGCTGCCACGAAAGGACCAATAGGTCTGTTGCAGTATATAAGTAATTTGTACTCTCCCCCCTCCTCCTCCTCGTCGACTTCGTCCTCCTCCTCCTTTTACTCTCCCCCCTACTCCTCCTTTTATTCCCCCCCCCCCCTCCTCCTCCTCCTCGTATTCCTTCTCCTCCTCGTCCCACCCCCTCCTCCTCCTCCTTTTACTCCCCTCCCCCTCCTCCTCCTTTTACTCCTCCTCCCCGTCTTCCTCCTCATTTTACTATTCCTCCTCCTCCTCATCCTCCGTCTACTCTTCCCCATACTCTTCCTCCTCCTTAAATTTATGTCCGTGACTAAATTTCCCCCACGTAAGTACAGCCTTCCACGAGAGGCCTCCTAAATTATCCCTGTACCCCTTTTTGTACCGGTGACGTTTTTTTTTATTCCATTTTAGTAATTATTAAGACGATTTTGTGCAGTTTTGGAAGGATCTGTGGTAGTAAAAAGGGTTTAAGTGAGACAGTGCTGGAGGCCCTTTATAACCTAAACCAAAGTCTAATAGTAACCAGAATATAGTTAAAAGGACGGCACTGGTACTGAGAGGGTTATGTATGCCTATGTTTTTCCAATATTCTTTTACGGTACCGGTACAGTATTTTGATCATATATCTTACACACATATTTTATCTATATGGATGATGGAAACAAAATACAAATCTGCCTGCGACGTTTGCCTCCCCCAGAGTTGAAAGAGTGACAGGGCCAAAATCAAGGAATGTACGAGCCAAAATGCCTGGACACACGGAGTTTGAAGCAATTTAAGTCATAGGATGAGGGAAAGATGACTTGTAGCTATGCAAGACTCCGATACAACACGCCTCTACTATTCTGTTCATGGGCAGTATGATATGTTTGGGAGTGTGAAAGAAGGAATACCATATGATTGGCAGACGACATAGCACACAAAAGGGGTGGGGGGGGATTTGTTACAGACATCTTTGCTTTCTGCCTCCTCCATGAGAGAGAGAGAGAGAGAGAGAATGTCATCTGGCTGTATATGTAATGAAGTTATCCTAATCCACCATATACAAGCTGTGTTATGATGTATAGGTTCTCCTGGGCGGTCTACTAGTTACCACTAGCTTCATCACCGCCCACACCACATCACCTTCAACTCTACCAAGGAGATCCAGGGATCGCTAGCTGAAATATTACGGTTATACTACTTACCCACGTTTTAGGCCGCGTGAAATTATACTGCTAAAAAGATGTGCGAGGGTTTTTATTTATTCTTTATCCCTGTCTCGAGTCGGCCACCCCCAGCTATGGGGCATGTGCCTGTGTATATACATAAATGCCTTTTGTCTCCTCCATACACATAAATAAAAAATACGTACCTACAAAAATATACACTGACGAAGGATAATGTACAGGTTGGGAGAGAGGTATCTTGTCCAGGATTCGAACCCACTCACTCCAGGTATTTATGGAAGAGTTGGGCACCGTATCCATTTGACCATGAGCGGATGGTCGAGTGGATACGGTGCCCAACTCTTCCAAAAATACCTCGAGTTAATGGGTTCGAATCCTGGTCAGTATTCCTCTCTCCCATAAACTAACTAATTTTCATTTCATGACGATCAAAGAATTTACGATTTTTACACGAAATATAAAAGATAAATTATTTCGTACGGTACATAATTATGGCAGTATCATTATTCATACGGTCTGCCTGTGCATATATTCATCTGTTTACTTCATTCCCCACTTAAGAATTCCCTGTAAATGAAACCTTAAGTGTACAGTAGTGACAATAAATACCAATCAAAATACAACCCGTGAAATCATGCACTGGTATTAAATAATGGAGAACAAAAATAATCACCAATAATTATTAATAAGCGGATGTGTGTGCTAATTCCAAAATACTAAACGTTACAACATAAGAACATCAAAGCAGTAATAATATAAAGGAAAGATGACGAAATAAAAGCAAAGTGCGGCAGACTGTGGTGCATATAATCGACATAAATAATAACGAAACAATATGGAAAAATGTGGTTGAATGCATTATGAAAAACAAGACGAACATTAACGAAACAATAAGGTGAAAAACAAACCATGCACTAAGGAACGCGTAGATAAATGCGGGAAGTTATAAAAAGCAAGACAAAAATAACGAAAAATTAAGAAAACACGTGGATGAATGCATTATGAAAAACAAAACAATAAGGAAACACGTGGAATAATGCATTATGAAAAACAAGACAAACAAGAACGAAACACCGAGGAAACACGTGGATAAAAGCAGTAAGTTATGAAAACAAGACAAAATTAACGAAACAATAAAGAAAAACGTGTTTGAATGCGAGAAGTTATGAAAAGCAAAACAAAAACGAAACAATAAGAAAAAACGTGGATGAATGCATTATGAAAAACAAGACAAACAATAACGAAACAATAAGGAACGCGTGGATGAATGCAGGAAGTTATGATAAGCAAGACAACAATAACGAAGCGCGTGTAGGAATGCAGTATGAAAAACAAGACAAACAATAAGAAAACACGTGGATGAATGCTAGAAGTTATGAAAACGCAAGACAGGCAATAAGGAAAAATGTGTATGAATGCATTATGAAAAACAAGACAAACTAACGAAACAATATGAAACGCGTGGATAAATGCGATGATTTTATAAAACACCATATAGGCTACCAAGTGAGAGCATGATAAAATTAGATAGGCATATGGACGAGATGGGTTGGGTGTGAAAGGGATCTGCCATGTGTGGGCCAAACGGCTCTCTGCGGACTCCCATTCTCGAATGTTCTTATGTTTCCTTCTTTAATAAATATATATAAAGCGTTATTACCCTTTATCCTTCAATTTCCGCTACATAATACATAACAATACATAATAATACAATACAGGTAGCCTATGCGTCAAATGGAGCGGCCCGAGTGATGGTCATGAAAGGCGACGTGTGGCAAGGATAGATTAGCGACCAGTCCACGTGTCCGAAATTCCCTGGTAATATCCTTCAATAAACACTAATGCAACTTACCAATCCAATTCGGCTTGATGTTCTACCGCCCCTTGACTGCACGGGCCGCCCATCCGCCCACAGTCCACCCATCGTCGGTAAAAACACTCGCACAAAGGAAAGAAAACATCGCGTAAATCACACCACGTCCTTCCGTCACCGCGTCCAAAGCGAGGAGAGATGAGCTGATGAATGTCAATAATACGCCGAAATGATCACACTAAACCCTCTATTAACTATCTAATTTACTCCTATTAGCTATACAAAACACCAAACACAACCGTAATTATCCATCATCAGTTACTCAAAAGCATAATAGAGCTATAAAAAGCGCATATATAATATTAATCAAGCCGTAAGTAATGTTTTAAAAGTGGGGGCGATACCTTGCTAATTGAGAGATCTTGCCATGATGCGACCCACACAACACACATCCTACACAAGGGACTGAAATTCTTGAAAAGGGGCGGGGCTCCAGTCCTGACGCTACTCTTGACTTATGCCGGTATCACGCCAAAGCTTTTATAGTCAACATTCGATGATCAACATTTTTCTGGCAACATTTCTGGAATATTTTACCTTGGTACCGGTAACTAGACTAATGATGGAGGAATATAGGTAGCCGAAATATTATAAATGTTGATTTTGTGCAGTTTAGGGAGGATCTGGAGTAATACAAAGGGTTAAGTGAGATAGTTTGTAGCCTGTTAATAGCTGGAGGCCCGCTTTAAACTGATTAAAAGCGTCTAACAGTTGCCAGAAAATAATTAAAATTACGTCACTGGTACTGTATGGGTTAATACTTGAACGAAGTGACAGGAGACGATTACTTTAATTCATTAAATTACGCACTTAATATAGTAAATGCTCCATATTTATCTTCATTAGGTGCAATAACTGAACTTTATAAGGTAGTAATTTAATTAAGGATTGCCCGAACGGAATATTTATAGAATCTACGGATCGGTTTGAGTGCAAGAAAGTCATACATCTGGCACCAAGGCAGGCAATGTCATCCCCCTCCCCCTCCTCCCCCTTCCTCTCTACTCCCTACATCTCCCCCTCCAATTCCATCTTCTTCGTTTCCCTCCCTACTCCCTACATCCCCCCTCCCCGTTCTTGCGTTTCCCTCCCTACATCCCCCTTCTTCGTTTTCCTCCCTACTCCCTCCCTCTTCTTCCGTGTCCCTCCCTACTCCCTACATCCGCCTCCCCCCTTCTTCGTTTCCCTCCCTTCTCCCCCTTCCTCCTTCCCTACTGCCTGCATCCACCCCCTCCCTTCCTCCGTGTCCCTCCTTACTCCCTACATCCCCCCTCCCTTACCTCTTCCTCCGTTTCCCCTCCTTACTCCCTGCATCCATCCCCCCCCCTTTTCCTCCGTTTCCCTCCCTCCCCCTTCCTCCGTTTCCCTCCCTACTCCCTACATCCCCTCCCTCTTCCTCCGTTTCCCTCCCTACTCCCTACATTCCCCCTCCCCCTTCTTCGTTTCCCTCCCTACTCCCAACTTCCCCCCCTCCCCTCCCTCCGTTTCCCTCCCTACTCCCTACTTCCTCCCGCTCCCTCTTCCTTCTTCGTTTCCCTCCCTACTCCCTACATCCCCCCCCCCCCTCCCCCTCCTCCTCCGTTTCCCTCCCTACTCCCTATATCCCCCCTCCCCCTATCTTCCCCTTCCTACAGTGGTGGGTGGGGAGGAGCCTTCTTCGTTGCTATCCTGTTCTCTACCTACCCTGTTCCCTTTCAGACGACGATAAATTGAATGCCTTATTAGCTAATATCTCGATACTTAATGGAATATATGAAACTACCATGTCTCTGCATCATATTGAGACCAAGTTGTTGTTGTTGTTGTTGTTGTTCCCTAAGCTGCCTGGCCGAACAGCCCCGAGTCCCTGAGAAAGGCCATGGCCACGATCGGGCTTTCCCACAGAGCTCTCATTGAGTGTAGATTGTGTTGTTGGCGTAAGTGGTTGTGTGAAATGCAGTCTTCTATGATGTGTTTAATGGTATGGGGTGCTGTGTTACATCCCGGGCAGGCGTCGACAACGGAGTCATCCAGTCTCTTCTGATAGCTCAGGAGAGCTGGATGGTGTCCGCATCTCAGCCTGGCCAGGTGGACTCTGTCCTCGCGAGGAAGGGAGGATTCGGAAGGATGGATTTCGGGAGGTCGTGCATGCAGCTGCGTGTTGTCTGTGAGTGAGTGGATGGATCGGTGAGAGATATGAGTATGGATGTGCTTCTGGAAGTTGGTTCGGGGTGGGCAGGGAGGGAGAGAGAGGACAATAATTGTGTGTGATACCGTGTGCTGGGTGTTGTTTTGATATTTCTTGGTGTCTGTGGGTGTGTTGCCATGTAGTTTAGTGGGTGGTCTTGGTTCGTGGAGGCTGCTGCCAGGAATTGAGTGCCTCTCATGTCCAGATGGTCTTTGACTTTGAGGATTTGGGTTTCTTGATGTAGGTGATCTGTGGGTGCAGTAGCTGTGCAGCCTGTAATGATCTTCAGGGCTTTGTTTTGAATAGTCTGTAAGGTCTTATGATGTGTTTCAGCTAGGTTAGAAGCCCAGGCTGGGCTTGCGTATTCCATCACTGATCTTATGTATTGTTTATATACTGTGGTGGTAGTTTCTTTGTTGTGTCCAAATTTTGTGTGAGCAAGTGACCTGAGGGCGTTAAGTCTGGGTGTCAGTTTCTTTTTAATGTTTGTGGTGTGCTGTTTGAATGTCATATGAGTATCATATGTTACTCCTAGGATTTTGGGTGTGTGTGTATGTGTTAGGGGTGTGTTGTTTATGGTGAGTTGAGGGATGTATTCTTGTTCTCCTGTCCAACTTGTGAGCAGGGTTGCGGTGGATTTGGCTGGGGCTAGATTGAGACCAAGTTTATATAATTAGCACCATATTTCACTACAAAATCTTCAAAATACCATAATCTTGATGGGAACTTAGCAATTAACCGTCAGTTGAAGAAAAAAAAAACAGACATAGTAGTCAGTAGATTATTAGTTTAGATATCCAAACTGCTCCGTAAGGACCAATATATTTGTTGGAGTCTGTATTCCTTTGTATTCCGTACTCCCTCACCCCCCAATCAGTGTTGCCAATTTAGCTACGTTCCCGCTAGATCAAGAGGTATTTACTTCGATCTAGAGGCAAATGTTGTACATCTAGCGACATGAATTCTAGCGATATTCCATAGAGGGATATTGTAGAGATTGCGGCATTAATCTAACGATATTATGAAGAATCGAGCCACTTTAGAGCGATACTGTAGAGATAGTGCCATTATTGAAGCGATTATCGGCATATATTTACTACCTAGCGGACTTCATCTGGTAACCCTACGCTCCCATTCCTTACACCCCCGTCCCCCCCATGTGCTGCCTTAACCCCCCCCCCACCCCTATGTGCTGCCTTATCACCCCCCCCCCCCCACCTCCTCTCACCTCTCCCTACTATGTGCAACCTTACCTCCCACCCATCATTCACCATCCCCCCCACCGCTGCCCCTTCACACCCATCCACCATTCCACCCCCCCCTCCCCCCCCCCCCCCCCCACCCACACACGGCCTACCTGCCCACGCTGCATAGGTTTACCAAATCATGTCTGCTAGATAGTAAATATAAGCCGAAAATCGCTAGCAAATGCCACAATCTCTAGAATATCGCTCTAAAATGGCTCAAATCTACAGAATAATGCTAGGATTAATGTCACAATCTCTAGAATATCGCTCTAAAATGGCTCAAATATACAGACTATTGCTAGGATTCATGTCGCTAGATGTAAACATTTGCCGCTAGAAGTCTAGATCGAAGTAAATACCTGTAGATCTAGCGGGAAAGTAGCTAAATTGGCAACACTCGATTTCTTTCTTTGTGCTTCCATACACCCTCTTCTCTCTGTCTGTATGTCTCTCTCTCTCTCTCTCTCGCTCTTGCTTGCGTTTAGTCCCACTTTTCATTTTCTCGACTCCCTTCTCCCTCATGTTTAGCCCCATCAGTTTTCAAATGTTAAGACGTTTGTTCTATAAGTTTGGCGATATTAAGACCTTTCAACCAATATCTTTGTCAATATTAGGACTTTTCGTGCCATTTAGGTGTTGATTTTCTTCCTGGCGAGCGATAGATAGCCTGTAATTTTAGGAGGGACATTTTTCTGGACTGGCAAGGTTACCAAATCAAGTCAGCTGTAGCAAAATAATGTCACAATCTCTAGGGTATCACTCTAACATGGTTCAAATCTCCAGAATATCGCTGAATTCATGTCGCTAGATGTATAAATTTGCCTCTAGATCAATATAAATGCCTTCAGATCTAGGGGGAAAAGTAGCTAATGGGCACACTGAATTAGTTGGGGGTTCTCGAATAGGGGCTCCAGTCCTGACGCTATTCCTAACTAAGTGTGCTGGCTTTATAATCCAGAGTTGTAGACACGTGGAATAGGCTACCGAGTTATATGGTAGGATCAAGAACAATAGAGAGCTTCAAGATAAAATTAGAGAGGCATATGAACGAGAACGAGATGCAAAGGCGGCAGTACGTGTGGAGAATGAGCAGAGCGAGTTCTTTGACCTGAATGTTGGGTTGAAAGAGGGGTGTGTGATGTCCCCATGGTTGTTTACTGTATATATGGATGGAGTCATGAAAGAAAAACCGTACTAGGAAGAGCAGTGGATGTTGGTGTATCGCTGAAAAGGGAAGGAAATGAGTGGAAGCTGCCTATACTGCGGTTGGTTTGCGGATGATATGGTTTTGATGAGCGATAATGAATGGGAGTTACAAGGTCTGGTAAATGAGTTTGGAACAGTGTGCGAAAAACGGAATTTGAAGGTAAATGCGGGGAAGAGCAAGGTTATGGTCTTCGAAAGGGGTGAAGTCACAGAGTGTGAGGTGAAGTTGAACAGTCAGGCTATGGAGATCGTCAGCTCTTGTAAGTATCTGGGCAGCATGTTGAGTAAAGATGGGACTATGGATGAAGAAGTCCGGGAGAGGGTGCAACAGGGGAAGAGGGTTGTAGGAACATTGAAAGCAGTAACAAGAAATAGGGTGGTCAGTATGGAAGTGAAGAAGTCCTTGCATGACAGTGTGGTAATCCCGACACTGACTTACGGAACCGAAGCATGGACTTTTGGGAAGAGACTCAGACCAAGAGTGAGAGCGGTGGAAATGAGTTACTTGAGAAGTGCGTGCGGAGTTACATGGAGGGATAGACAGACGAATGAGGAAGTAAGGAGGAGGTGTGGTGTGGAGGTAGATGAGCTGGAAAGTGTGAAAAGGTACAACTTGAGATGGTTCGGCCATATGGAACGTATGGAAAGCGAGAGAATGACTAAGAGGGTGTACAAGAGCGAGGTGGAAGGACAGAGAGGGAGAGGTGCACCGAAGGAGAGGTGGAAGGAAGGAGTGAGGAAGTATATGAATGAAGGCGGTGCTGGTTGGGAGGAGGGGCATCGACTGACTGGGGACAGAGGTGCATGGAGGCGGTTCGTTCGTGGCCACCCCTTCAGGGATCACGGCGTCAGGCAATAGATAGATAGATAGATGAACGAGATGGGTTGAGTTTAAAAGGGATCTGCCTTGCGTAGGCCAATCGGCTCATTGCAGACTCCAGTTTTCTTATCTTGTCTTGTCAGTGGGACCCGCAGAGGGCTGCTCTCGGGCAGCATGATATGTGGTGGTTGTGCAGGGGAATTAGGAGCAAGGGATAGGATCGGGTCAAAGATTAGGATATGTTTTTATGGCCTCTGAAGTTCTATTTTAACTAACTAGCTGAAGGTTTTAACGAACACTTTCCAGTAAATATTATACGCCTGGTTGGAATCTCGTACTTTGCGATAAACCTTGCCTTGAAAGAGCCATGAATATACTTATATTGGCCCAACGTGACGCTAATGCCAATGTAACAAAAGCGAGATAAATATATTATATTGGAACCCGGTAGAGAAGGAACCGAGGACTGGAACACCATCAAGCTTAAAATAATTACACCCCTTAAACCCCCTTTCAAGATAAATTTGTTCATTTTTCGGTAGAAAAATGTCCCTGCCAAAGGTTCATTCCTCTTAAATAAGAGGCTCACTAATGCTCGCCAAAAAGAAATTGACACCTAAATGGCACGAAAGATCTTAAAATTGAAATAAAATGGGGCGAAGTTCTTAAAATTGTCAAACTAATGGGGTGAACGTCTTAAAATATAAAAACAAATGGGGATAAGAATCAGGGAGACAGGAGTTCAGAAAAGAATCCTTGAAGTAGATATCTCCCCTTAACCCCTTCAGCACCTTGAAGCCTTTTTCATCATATTCTGGTTACCATTATACAATTTTCTTTAGTTTGTAATCTACCTATACATCCTAAATGGGCATATATGATCAAAATAAACCCTCTTAGTAACATAGGTCCTTCTTAACCCTTAGCCGCGTCATACAGAAGTCGAACGTCCGGCGACAAAGCCCCGAATTGGATGACTTGCATATTTGAACCAAATCAACCAAAATTGTCCCGAAGTTTTGATAAGAAGAACATCCCCAGACAGTGCCCCGAACGAGCCTAGAATGTAACCCAATAGCCACGAGCGATTGACGACAGAGACCCAACATGACTCGAATGTAAGTCGATTAATGCATGACCATGACTCTACTGTAACTGGAATATACCCCGACTCAGCCGACCAGTCAAAACTGAGGTACGATGATCAGCTGTACATCAACCAACATGAAAGAACCTATAAGAACATCAGACAACTTTACATGATGCTAAACGAATGTGGGAATGTGGGAACCTCTATAAAGAATGTATTGGCGTTGTAGAAGGGGAATGTTAAGGGGGCCCACCTCTCTTTTTTTTTCTCTTTTCTCCCTCTCTCTTTGGCTTGTATCCATTCGGCTCCATTCAGCCAACTGTTTTAAGACGTTTATCCCTATCCAGGTGTCGATTTCTTCCTGGCGAGCGATAGGGAGCCAGCATTGTATGGAGAAATCCGCCTTCGCCGGAGACATTTTTCTATCGAAAAATGTACAAATTTAGCTTACTCTCAAAACAAAAATATTATATATATGTCCGCTGAACATGATGGCGGTGTTTAGATTATTCTATCATCAATATTGGATTTTATAGAAATAAATCCATAACGATAGTTTTTCGCTCTTATAGAATCCATTCCGCAGCAACATATTAACTCTCAGTCGGTTTTCACCCATAATAATTGTTTTTTTATATTTTTTTTTTCATGAACGGCAAGAGGAAAGGTTATTCTATAAGATTTCATCAACAACAACAACAAAAATTACAATATGTGGAATTTCACCGTAGGTGAAAGCATATCTTCAGTCCGCCCGTATTTGCCCTCCCCATTTTCACCGATACATTGTGGGACAATTTTTTTCTTTTTAATTGCACCTACAATTAAATTATAACCAACTGTTAAATTTATATGTTTTTATTATTATTATTATTTGTATTATTATCATTATTATTATTATTATCATTATTATTATAATTATTATTACCGTATTATTACCGTATTATTATTAGTATTTGTATTATTATCATTATTAGGGGTTCGTACCCTACGGGGAACCCCTATTGTAATCATTAAACCTGGAATTTCATCCAAATTCTTCTTACGCGCCGGTTTCGACGCAATAACTCAACCACTGCCACATGTGTTTGTAAATTTCATTAATCGATTTTAGGAGTATGGTTGGTTGTTGGAAGGAACATAATAATTGATATTGGTTCAGGAGTAATTTATCGAGAGGACTTCCCTAAGTGGTTAAGGCCCCATTAATTGCTCTTTCCATTCACATATGCATAGCCTACGTGAGTTGCAGTTGGGATGTGTGTACATGCTTAGATTGATATGCAGGATTCGAAGTTGCATAATAAATCGTAGGCAGTGTCCACCAACCTTTAACTGTCTTCGTGGTGCGATGTATAAGGTGTTGATTTTCGGTGTGAGCATCCTGGGTTCGAATCCACGGACTGCCACATGTGTTTGTAAATTTCATTAATCGATTTTAGGAGTATGGTTGGTTGTTGGAAGGAACATAATAAAAGAGAATCTATATACAGCTTAAAAAGAAACGGTGACAGAACACCACCCTGCCTTACACCATGCTCTATGTATTCGTAATTGCTCTGTGCTCCCTGCCATTTTATGCTAGCCTTTTGATTACGTAAATAGTGCATAATAATATATATAAGATTAGATGGAATTCCTATATCTATAAGTTTATTGCCCAAAATAAAATGATTTATCATGTCAAATGCTTTGGACAAATCTATGAAAGTAAGAACACTTGTAACCTTAACATTTGAGTTCCTGTGCACGACTTCTTTCAGAAAAATACATGCATCGGTCGTGGACAAACCCCTCCGAAATCCAAAACTGTCTTTCATTTAGCACAACTTTTTCCTCAAGAACATCCAACATTATCATTTCGAACAATTTTTACATGCATGATGACTGCATCACAGGGCGGTAATTATTTGAGTCAGAAATGTTTTTATTGGCATTGTTTACTATTGGAGTGATGGTACCTTTTAATAGATCCGGTGGTAAATAACAATGTGAAAGGCAAATATTATAAAACCTGGATAAATGTTCCAGGAACTTCTCGGAAGTGCATTTAAAAAAGACAGAATGGATCCCGTCATGACCAACACCGTGGCTCAACCGAACAATATATTTCCTTAACCCTTGTCTAGCGGGGTGTTTTGGGCTCATTTGGGCATATTCAGGCCCTCCTGAATGATCAATCAAGTATCTGCATGAAAAGAAATGTATTCAGCAAAAAACTAGGCGCTAAAAGCTTCAAAATGAGACCAGAACGAGCTACGTAGCCACGAACATGGGAGTTTAGCGTATAGCGGTATATTTTTCCCAGCTATGCTCACTACTGGCTACACTGCCGGCCTCTCGAGAACACAGGGAACATGAGTTAATGGGCGGCGGTAAGCCCTGGGAGTCGGCTGTCTGGCCCGCTGCGCTCCCGGCCATTTGCACTCGATTTTAACCCTTTAAAAGCCTTAATAATGCTCCTAACTTGCTGCAAATTGGTGCACGACTTAAGTCGAGCGCCGCCAATAAGGGGTTAATGATGTCACCGAAGTTTGGAGGTACATTCTCCTGCCTTGATGCCATGTTTACTTAAAATTATTCATAAACACACGCTTAGTTTCTTCATCTTGGGCTTGTTGGTTTATTAAGTATTTATTGTTAAAAATATCAACAATTTCTTCATCTTTGGTCTTACCATCTATCATACTTGATTTCCTTCCCTTTCCCTTTTTACGTTTAACCTCTTTCCAAAATTGGCGTTTTGAATATCCGGAGACCTATAGTTATAAATTAGGAAATGACTGGGCTCTGACGGGCAGTGGAGAGTTGCCAGCGGTAGCCAGACTTGGGGACTTTTGTCCGAGCCTTAGAAAAATCGAGTCATGACTTCTTAGCGTGATTGTACAAGGCTTAGTTTTTTTTTTTTTTTTTTTTTTTTTTAAACATTGTAAACAAATATATATATATATTTGAGAGATCCAGTCTTGCCTCATCTATTGAGGTGAAAAGGTGGTCTCTCCTGCCATTTTTGCCACAGTGCTTGGGACTGCTGGGGACTTTTATTACTGTATCCAACGGTACTCAACGGGTTAAGCTGCATAAAATCATAACATCTTAGCCAGAATCAAAGGTAAAAAGGCGTCATAGTGCTGAAGGGGTTTATCCTCTATGGCCTATGCAGATGAGAGCTCTACCCACGGCTAACATTAAGGGGACAGTGGTTATTTTTTTGGTCTATATATATTTATAAATTCATATATTTTGTGTTTCCTCGCTAGACCTCCATCAAGCTTAATCAAACACTCCCTTCAAGATAAATATGTAAATTTTTCGATAGAAAAATGTCCAGGCCGAAGGCCGATTTCCCTTAAAATTACAGGCTCGCTATCGCTCACCAGGTAAAAATCGACACCTAAATGGTACGAAAGGTGTTGATATTGATATAGAAATGTGAAGAAAGGTTTTAAAATCGACAAACAAATGGGACGAGTCTTAAAATCTCAAAACCAATGGGGCTAAGCATGAGGGAGAAAGAAGAGGGACCTTTTTTAATCCGTTATGCAAATGAGCGCTCTACCTATGATGAACATTAATGATGACTTGTGCCACTGTGAAGATAATTACGCTCCTATAAACCCCCATAGATCACTGGACGACACCGGGAGACGCCCTAGCTTGCTCTTTGTTTAGACAGCCTTATTTGTAGGGCGGGATGTACAGTCACCCCCAAAAGAACGAGTACTTAATACTTATCCTCATTTTTGGGTTTAATTTGTACTCTAGTGTGTGTGTGTGTGTGTGTGTGTTTAACAATATAGCCTACAGTAAAGTTTCACACACAATAGACATTACAACACTAATTTAAACCCAAGGACGAAGTTGAATTTTGTAATTTATATAATATTCAGAAATAGGCCTAAATTGTCTATTCACAGATTCTTGATTGATTGATCGATTGAAGGGGAGGTATTAGCAACTGCACCTGTAATACTGTAGATTGAAGGGGAGGTATTAGCAACTGCACCTGTAATACTGTAGATTGAAGGGGAGGTATTAGCAACTGCACCTGTAATACTGTAGATTGAAGGGGAGGTATTAGCAACTGCACCTGTAATACTGTAGATTGAAGGGGAGGTATTAGCAACTGCACCTGTAATACTGTAGATTGAAGGGGAGGTATTAGCAACTGCACCTGTAATACTGTAGATTGAAGGGGAGGTATTAGCAACTGCACCTGTAATACTGTAGATTGAAGGGGAGGTATTAGCAACTGCACCTGTAATACTGTAGATTGAAGGGGAGGTATTAGCAACTGCACCTGTAATACTGTAGATTGAAGGGGAGGTATTAGCAACTGCACCTGTAATACTGTAGATTGAAGGGGAGGTATTAGCAACTGCACCTGTAATACTGTAGATTGAAGGGGAGGTATTAGCAACTGCACCTGTAATACTGTAGATTGAAGGGGAGGTATTAGCAACTGCACCTGTAATACTGTAGATTGAAGGGGAGGTGTTAGCAACTGCACCTGTAATACTGTAGATTGAAGGGGAGGTATTAGCAACTGCACCTGTAATACTGTAGATTGAAGGGGAGGTTAGCAACTGCACCTGTAATACTGTAGATTGAAGGGGAGGTATTAGCAACTGCACCTGTAATACTGTAGATTGAAGGGGAGGTATTAGCAACTGCACCTGTAATACTGTAGATTGAAGGGGAGGTGTTAGCAACTGCACCTGTAATACTGTAGATTGAAGGGGAGGTATTAGCAACTGCACCTGTAATACTGTAGATTGAAGGGGAGGTATTAGCAACTGCACCTGTAATACTGTAGATTGAAGGGGAGGTATTAGCAACTGCACCTGTAATACTGTAGATTGAAGGGGAGGTATTAGCAACTGCACCTGTAATACTGTAGATTGAAGGGGAGGTGTTAGCAACTGCACCTGTAATACTGTAGATTGAAGGGGGAGGTATTAGCAACTGCACCTGTAATACTGTAGATTGAAGGGGAGGTATTAGCAACTGCACCTGTAATACTGTAGATTGAAGGGAGGTATTAGCAACTGCACCTGTAATACTGTAGATTGAAGGGGAGGTATTAGCAACTGCACCTGTAATACTGTAGATTGAAGGGGAGGTATTAGCAACTGCACCTGTAATACTGTAGATTGAAGGGGAGGTATTAGCAACTGCACCTGTAATACTGTAGATTGAAGGGGAGGTATTAGCAACTGCACCTGTAATACTGTAGATTGAAGGGGAGGTGTTAGCAACTGCACCTGTTATACTGTAGATTGAAGGGGAGGTATTAGCAACTGCACCTGTAATACTGTAGATTGAAGGGGAGGTATTAGCAACTGCACCTGTAATACTGTAGATTGAAGGGGAGGTATTAGCAACTGCACCTGTAATACTGTAGATTGAAGGGGAGGTATTAGCAACTGCACCTGTAATACTGTAGATTGAAGGGGAGGTATTAGCAACTGCACCTGTAATACTGTAGATTGAAGGGGAGGTATTAGCAACTGCACCTGTAATACTGTAGATTACATAATGCACTATGATACCGCTACACGTGGTACCAGAATTTGTATCGTATGAACACAACCGTTAATACCTGACAGCATAAATGAACACAACCGTTAATACCTGACAGCATAAATGTGTATCGTATGAACACAACCGTTAATACCTGACAGCATAAATGAACACAACCGTTAATACCTGACAGCATAAATGAACACAACCGTTAATACCTGACAGCATAAATGAACACAACCGTTAATACCTGACAGCATAAATGAACACAACCGTTAATACCTGACAGCATAAATGAACACAACCGTTAATACCTGACAGCATAAATTTAGGGGAGGTGTGGTGGAGTGGTCTTGCCACTGGCCTGGTAATCCAAAGGTCCCGGGTTCAAATCCCGATGTATCAATGGGAAGATATTATTGGGATGGAAATTGTGCTGTACCTAGTATCAGTGCATTACCACAAAGCCCACCGAAACGTCAATAAAATACCCTCATTGTTCCCTGATTAAATAGCACTGTATGAATATTCCCATATTCAAAATATGCTATAGGGGTGCAATGCCTGGTGAGTTATCTGCTCAACAGGTGGCGTTGTGTGTGTGTAAGTGTGAGAGTCCGAGTGTAGTGGGTGAGACAGTGAAGCACGGGAATGAGATGGCTTCAGAGATGGGGTCGTTTCGGGTCATGAGTGAGCACCGTGCCTCATGTGAAGGCAAGATGGCAGGTGCTCGTTGTGCTCTACGTGCTTCACATGTCTCACTCCCTAGACTGGAACAAGACCTCACGGGCTTCACTGTTCATTGTAAAGCGGTGAATGTTAAGGCTTTCAGCCTATGCCCGAGAGGAAGTAAGTTGGAATATAGAAAAAAAAAAATAAATAAATAAAAAAAAAAAAAAAAAAAAAATGAACCAAAAAGGACTCCTCTCTCTGAATTGAAAAAAGTATATTATATATATAATTATATATATATATATATATATATATATATATATATATATATATATATATAGCCCTTCAGTAGAATACAGTAATTTTCAATATAATTCTGAATAACATGGTGATTTTACTAAGCTTAGGAGGGACCCGCAAGTTCTTCGTGAAATTACCGCATTTAACCTACCTACAGTATACATAATCTAACATAATTACCGCATTTAACCTACCTACAGTATACATAATCTAACATAATTACCCCATTTAACCTACCTACAGTATACATAATCTAACATAATTACCCCATTTAACCTACCTACAGTATACATAATCTAACATAATTACCGCATTTAACCTACCTACAGTACACATAATCTAACATAATTACCCCATTTAACCTACCTACAGTATACATAATCTAACATAATTACCCCATTTAACCTACCTACAGTATACATAATCTAACATAATTACCCCATTTAACCTACCTACAGTATACATATCTAACATAATTACCGCATTTAACCTACCTACAGTATACATAATCTAACATAATTACCCCATTTAACCTACCTACAGTATACATAATCTAACATAATTACCGCATTTAACCTACCTACAGTATACATAATCTAACATAATTACCGCATTTAACCTACCTACAGTATACATAATCTAACATAATTACCCCATTTAACCTACCTACAGTATACATAATCTAACATAATTACCCCATTTAACCTACCTACAGTATACAACATTTAACCTACCTACAGTATACATAATCTAACATAATTACCCCATTTAACCTACCTACAGTATACATAATCTAACATAATTACCCCATTTAACCTACCTACAGCTACATAATCTAACATAATTACCCCATTTAACCTACCTACAGTATACATAATCTAACATAATTACCCCATTTAACCTACCTACAGTATACATAATCTAACATAATTACCCCATTTAACCTACCTACAGTATACATAATCTAACATAATTACCCCATTTAACCTACCTACAGTATACATAATCTAACATAATTACCCCATTTAACCTACCTACAGTATACATAATCTAACATAATTACCCCATTTAACCTACCTACAGTATACATAATTACCGCATTTAACCTACCTACAGTATACATAATCTAACATAATTACCCCATTTAACCTACCTACAGTATACATAATCTAACATAATTACCCCATTTAACCTACCTACAGTATACATAATCTAACATAATTACCCCATTTAACCTACCTACAGTATACATAATCTAACATAATTACCCCATTTAACCTACCTACAGTATACATAATCTAACATAATTACCGCATTTAACCTACCTACAGTATACATAATTACCGCATTTAACCTACCTACAGTATACATAATCTAACATAAGCCAACCTAACGAAGCTTATAGCCTAATATAACTTAACCTAACCTAATCATGCCTGGCCAAATCTAACATAACCTACTGTACAATAACCTAGGATGCTTAGGATTGTGGCTGTTTGGGTTGTGGCCGATTAGAATTGTGGCTGTTTGGGTTGTGGCCGATTAGGATTGTGGCTGGTTTGGGTTGTGGCCGATTAGAATTGTGGCTGTTTGGGTTGTGGCCGATTAGGATTGTGGCTGTTTGGGTTGTGGCCGATTAGGATTGTGGCCGATTAGGATTGTGGCTGTTTGGGTTGTGGCTGATTAGGATTGTGGCTGCTTGGGTTGTGGCCGATTAGGATTGTGGCTGTTTGGGTTGTGGCCGATTAGGATTGTGGCTGTTTGGGTTGTGGCCAATTAGGATTGTGGCTGTTTGGGTTGGGGCCAACTAGGATTGTGGCTGTTTGGGTTGGGGCTGATTAGGATTGTGGCCGATTAGGATTGTGGCTGTTTGGGTTGTGGCCGATTAGGATTGTGGCTGTTTGGGTTGTGGCCAATTAGGATTGTGGCTGTTTGGGTTGTGGCCAATTAGGATTGTGGCTGTTTGGGTTGGGGCCGATTAGGATTGTGGCTGATTAGGATTGTGGCCGCTTAGGATTGTGGCTGATATGACCATCTACCGTGCAGATATTCCTATTAGTGTCCCCCAAGTCTACATACACAAACTTAAAGACAGAGTGTTCCACACATGACGTGGTTTCAGTCTCATGGCGGCATTCCAGGCAGCCCTGTTCAGAACTGCCTCACTTGTCAGGTTTTTAAATTTGAGATCAGAGAGCATAGTCTGATCCCACATCTTTCTAGGTCTACCCCTCAGTGCAGTTCCCTCTACATTTACGGACTTGCATCTTTCACCCGGCTTATTGTATTCATCCTCTCTGCATGACCAAAGCATCCAAGCCTGCTTGTGTGCATCGCATCACTGATACTCTTCATACCGTTTCCTCAACTCTTCACTTGATATCCTATCTTCCATTGTGGCCCCACACATCCATCTCACTATTCTCATTTCGTTATGTTAGATTCTGTTGATAGCATTCGCTTTGACAGGCCACGTTTCTGAAGCATAGGTAATTGTGCTTCTAATACACATATTGTACACCTTTTCCTTCAAGGAGAGTGAAAGTCTTTTCATGGTTAGAATTGGCAGCAGTTCTCTGAAGTTTCCCTAGCCACATCTAACTGTGGTGACAGTGGCGGCTTTGGCCCCACCACCGGCAGAGATGGTATCTTCCAAGTAGCAAAACTTGTCCACCCCCATCAGTGATTCACTGCCAAAGATTACACTCTCGGGCCAATCATTTAGCACGAGCTCCTCTTGCATACTATACACAACAAAAATCTTTATTTCGGATTTCTTTCTCAGCAGATGTGTTTTTATTCAGTACAGCACTTCTTCCCATGGTGTACCCAGCAAGGACAGACGCCACACTGAATTGAGTTTGCGTCAACCTCTGTCCTTCATACTGCACATGGGTTGACATAAACAAATGATAGGTACTTCATACATATAAATAGACCTAACGTGTGGGTGGATAGTTACTGCACTACTATAAAGAATAGCCAGCAATCAATTATTAACATGTATAACACACTAAGGTCTGGTAAGAACATACAATGAACATAAATCAAAAGGTAATAATAATGGAAGTATGCAATAATAATGGAAGTATGCAATAATAAATATATCAGACAAAACGTACATATAGATAAAACCCTTGATAATTATATATATGAGAGTTGAGTATCTACTGTGAATTATTCTGAATAAGTTTCGGGCAGGTTGAACGAAATCTGTAAGTACGCGTCAATAAGGTGGGGCGGAACAAAAGGGAAAGTGTATGGGGAGTTCTGGGATGAACGCTCGCTCACGGTTGGCGGGAAGTGTACGGGGGGAGGTTTAAAGGGCTAACGCGCACAGATTAGTTTGGGCTAGGTAGGTCACTCAGGTCATATGTTTGACTGCGATGATCAAAATAGTAAATATAGTTAGTGCGATATTATTCTGACTAAGGGGAGGAAAATATTGAAATTCAAAGGAGAGGGGAGATAAATTATTTTTACTATTAATGATGGGCTTAGATTATAAGGAGAGACTTTATATCATAAGCATACGATTAATTAATTCTTATATGCAAAGATAATCTCACGGGTCGTCGAGGAATTTAGATTTAATGATTTATATCTACTGAAGAATACTCGAAGGTTGAAGATAACCTAACTGAATCAGATAATAGATTGATTACAGCAGATCAGAGAACGCATCAATAAATTAGCATATATGAGTAGTTATAATAATACTACAAGTTAAATATGGCGTACACGACGAAGTTGCACTTAGATGGAAATACCTGATAAGGTATGAAGGAGGTCTGAACTGGTTAATAGATTCCTATATGGAATACAGAACAATTGGCGTTGTATTCGAGTTGATGAAATAATTAGACAATAGATCTACACAGAACTAGAATTCCTAGACGAGCAGGATCGAAATTATCTATTTCATAACAGAATAAACTAATACGTTATTCACAAATTATACTATTAACGCACAACAAAATAAGGCGTAATAGGGGGGGGGGGAACCGAGTTTAATTAGATATGAAATTGGGCGTAGGTTCTAGGAAAAAGTGAGGATTTAGAAGGGAATCAATTCACAGTATACACTTCAGCTTCAACTTGGTACATACATAAATAGAATGGACATTCACAAGGAAAATCTGTGAGTATTCGGCTTGATTATGAATTTACACCATTATGTAACATATGCGATGAATGTTTTATAATTTATGAACTTAGAAGAGAGGTTAACACTAGATATTGGGCACAGATCTACACAAGGTTTAATATGGTTTCTGAAGGATTAATGCATACGCAACAAATAAAGGATCTTAGGCACAGATCTACACAGAGATTAGCAAATGAATATTCACATATTTTACCTTACCTTCACATCAATAATCACAACGTAAGATACTCAGAGACACTTAGGGGAAGCTGGGGGGGTTGAGGTTCAAGAGCAAGTCTGGCCGACGTAGAGCGTAGGTTCGCCTGGACCAGACTTCAGGGCTGCTTCGCACCGTCAGGAATCCCACGTCCAGACGTCAGAGGCACACAACAGGGCTCGTTGTAGTCTCGAGGGGGGGAGGGGAATGCAGTTGCCACTTTTAGTTAGATGCTCCGGACTTTTCAGACTTGAGAACATTACCGAGGTGGAAGTGCTTGCTTTCTCAACATTTTCGTTGAGTACATGTTCAGATATTTTCTTAGCTTCAACTTATAGTAATTCAATGTTAAAGGGATATAGTGAATTGTTGTGACATCAATAGTGAAGTAAATACTTAGCTTAAAAATACATGGTAGTTATCATAAGGTACCTAATCATTTAAAGTATTTTATTTAATACTCCGGTGGGAGTTACTAAGTCTAGGAAGGATATACTAGCAGTTATGGTGATTTTATTATAATTGAGGGTTATTGGTGAATCAGGGAATAACTCTGGTCTTCTCTATGTTCCTGGGTTGGTCCAGAGTTCTTCGTAACAGTCTTGCATTGTAGATCCTAATATCCCCACGTATGTCGGTAGCAGTCAGGTCTTTGATGTGGAATTTGCATAAACAATTGTTCTGTGTACTGCAAATCTGGCTGCTGGTGCAATGAAGGCTGGTGATTGGTGGGGAGGGTTTGAAACCTGGATGGTGATTGGCTGACACTCCCATTCTTTAGTAGGGGTGACTGACCAAGGTCTTCCTGGTAGTAAGAAAACGGGAATGACCTGGTAAAATGGGGTACTCCTCTGTTTCTCGTTCCTCTGTATCATGAGAAACTGGTATGGAATGGTGTCTCTGTTGTTTGTTTCTTCTTTTCTCCTTCCTACTCACCTGTAGGCTAGCAATCCTACAGGTGTTTCCCAACCCCGTTCTATCCAACCCCGTCACTTCACAAATTATAGCTTTTATGAACACGACATACAACTAAACACGTCTTATTCACCATAGACACCAACAGATCATTTTAATCAGGATAGATGAAACTAGAGACCCTTTAGAAAAAGTTTGTTAACTGTCTTGATGGTGTAATGGTTAGAGCGTGTAAGTTCTGTATGTGATATCCTAGATTCGAATCCTGGGAGAATCACATGCTTTCATTAATTTCAATTAAGAACGATGTTAAAAATAATTAATATAGGGTCTCTAGATGGGACCTATCACAAACAAAGGACTAGATAATTTACGTCTCCACCCTCCTTACAAAGCCTGTTATTACTAGTGGCATATGTCTAGCTCCTCCCTACATGACTCTCCATCTATAAATCCCTTGGTCCGGTACAGTCTGCCAAATAAGTCATATCGCGGCACTAAGTATATTTCGATCAGTAATTGGTATCATCACTATCTAATTAGCATTAATTCATCGTTTCGAGTGAGATATACAAGCATGTTCCTATTTTTACACACCGTATTCAACATCTGACATACATTAATACAGCTCACAGAGGGTAAAGGTACTGTACTGTACTCCACCTCTCATCTTCTGGGCTTGCCTTAGTTAGGGCGCCGGCCTTACCTTTTGGGGATCATGGGGCGTATGGTTAAACACACACATACACAGACATAGGTACACGCAGACACACACACACACACACACACACACACACACACACACACAGATACATATAGTTACATAAGAACATAAGATCGCGGGAAACTGCATAAGGCCATGCTGCCCACACGAGGCAGATCCCATTCACACAGACACACACACACACGATTACATAGACACACACACTAATGATTACAAACACTCTCTCTCTCTCACTCTCTCTCACTCCCCCCCCCTCCACCAGTATCATATACTCACCGTAGTGTCTGGTTGACAGCACACCTAGCGTACAAAGGAGTAGAAAGGAAATCAAGCAACAACATGTCTGGTGACCCTTCTAGGCTGCTTGTCCTCCAAAACACTGAGGATCAATTGTCCAAACAGTGGTTTAGAGTGGGTAAGGGAACATTGGAAAGGGAACTACTGCCCTGGAACTAATGTCCGTGGCAGGATTAGGAAGTTAGTAGGGGACAGATGGGTTAGAAACTGAGGGGGGGATAAAATAAAGTTATTCATTTACAAACGCAGTCAGTCGTGGGTTTGATGCAAGATATTTGTCTATGCGAAGTTCAAATGAATCAACGGTGCTGCAGTCTATAATGTCTCGGGGAAGTCCATTCCACAAGTTGACAACTCGGGCAGTCACTCCCTGTGACTGCCCACTATTTGACTGAGGACCTGCAGGAACAAATTTGTGGACCCCCTCATGTTTTTCTTTATGCAATTTTAGCTACTGTATGTGGATGGATATTTGGATGGAACTTGCTTTTCAGAGTGAGGTATGGCATCCTCTACCCATCCTTAGCTGTTTCTATCTGTCTCTTTTACTGCCCTACTTTTCCTTCTGGGGGCAGGGGGCTAGGAATCCTCCTCCCCTTGTATAATTATCCTACTCGACGAGACAGAAACGGGTGAGGGAACACGAAAGTGGTCCCGGATCCTGATAATAGGAACTTTAACACTTTCTCTGCGGGCATATTTCCGCTTATTTCCACCATATTAGGGCTCATTCAGGCACTCTTGATTGATTAGACAAGTGTCTGAATGAAATTAAATGTATTCAGCCAAAAACTAGAAGAAAATAGCTTAAAAATAATACCAAAACGAGATTTGTAGCTCACAGGGTTCTCCCGCAGCGCTACCATAGACATTCGCTAAAATGAGCAATTCTCACTAATGTCTCGCTACATTTGCCTTTGGCAGCACTGTATATCTCGCGAGACTCTGACTCAGAGCCCTCAGTGCCATGGCCGCGTGGCTGGGAGAGAGATGTGTGGCCTGTCGCGCTCCTGCTCCCTTGCACTCGATATTGCAGGCTTTTAGAGGCTTTAAAAGCCTGTAATTTGCTGTAAATTGCCATGGCGTTCGGGAACGTCTCCCCCAGGGAAAGGGTTAAATGTTGTTTCTGTGCGGTTCTCATGTCGGCCACCTCCAGCAATGGAGTTTGTGCCTGAGTATAATTATACATACATACATACATAGTTTTGCTATACATTTGGATATGAAAACATTATTATCTGTGTACTCTGTCCAAGAACTGAACAGACACTCCATCTTATTTATTATAATTTTATTGATTTTTGTTAGCTTATATCCTTATATTCATTATTAATAGGTTGTATGATATATTATTAACTTTGTCATTCATAGTCCCCTTCTTCTCTCTCCCCCCCCCCCCCCCACTCACATTTCCATCATGTAAAAAAAAAATATATATATATATATACCGGTATATATAATTATACAGTACAGTATATATATATATATATATATTATATACAGTATATATATATATATATATATATATATATATATATATATATATAAGAGAGAAGCCTTACAGAAATTCAACTAAAGAAAATAAACTGATGACTCCGATAAATAAATGATTAAGGCTTATATAGACGTGTTTTGGCAGTGAGAGGACGTGTTTGTTAATGCTTCACTGTGGCAATAATCAATTTAATCTATTAATCCTCTTATGTTAATAAGAAGGGCGATTTACATATATTAACCCCTTCTGTACCGGCCACGTCTTTTCTACTTGATGTCAGCTACATTTAGACGATCTTATTAAGCTTAAGAAGGATAATTGGTAACTAAGACGATAAATTGAGATAGTCTGTTCCGTTTTAATTTGTAGACGTCCTTCGTAATTAAGCTTCATAAAATAGTCTAATAGTTGGCCGAAAAGGACGTTGCCGGTATAGAAGGGGTTAATTCAGTTTCTAGCTAACTCTAATTAAATTACTTAAGGGTCTCGCATGAGGCTGCTCTGGGACATCATGATAAGCAGGAGCAGTGTGGAAAGGGTAACGACACATTTTCACCACATGACAAACTAAATGTAGACAAAATTAATGATAATAATAATAAAAATCTTCAGGTTGTTTATTAAGTGTCATTTTCTCTCTAGCACACGCTCCGACAATCAATAGCACTAATAGTGAGAGAGAGAGAGAGAGGGAGGGAGCAGATGAGGAGTTTTAGATAGATAGATAGATAGATAGATAGATAGATAGATAGATAGATAGATAGTCAGTCAATTCTTTATTTCATAGAGAGAGAGAGAGAGAGAGAGAGAGAGAGATAGATAGATAGACTCAATATTTTATTTCGTAAAAGCTACATAAAACTTTGTACATAGTAAGATAATTGTGAAGCACATTTATCTCATAGTTGGTTCACGGCTTTGAATAAAAGTAATTCTAGATTTTACTGCGTCAATGTCATTTTCCATTAAACATTCGATATTATAAATATTCAATAAAATATTCTTTACTTCCTTCATCAAATATAAGCTATCATCATTGTTAAGTAAACATTTTCTTAAAAAGATACAAGGCTTCATCATACATCTGTGAGCAAACCGTATTTTTTGCCAATTAATTAGATGAGTGAATGTCATTAACCCTGCTAAATCACATGCTTTGTGGTTGCTCTCCCAGTATTTAAGTTTTAAAATCTTCTTAATGGCTTTGTGGTATCCAACCGCAAATTGTTTCAGAGGAACACCACACCGCTTATTGGAAAACCATAATTCTGTACCATAAAAACTTAAGCAATAACTATTAAATAGTTGAATAAAAACATTAATATTAACATTAGGGAATTTACGTAAAATACAATTGAATTCATTATAAAACTTATTTCTTGTCCTTATTACATCCTTATCATTATTTAGTTTATCATCAATAATAAATCCTAGGTACTTATGTTCATGTACATTCTGACATACACATTGATCATTACTTCATCATTAAGCTTCATTCTCGGCAGACCATTTATTATTAGTATCCCTAAAAAACATACACACTGATTTCTTTGCATTCACTTGAATATCTAAAGCTTTCGTTTCATGTTCCACAATGTTTAGTAACTTTTGTAACCCTGTCGCTGTTTGTGCTAAAACTACTATGTCGTCAGCATAGGCAATAATGTTACTCATCCTATTGCCAAGAGTACATCCAGTTTTGCACTTTGATACGGTTTCGATTAATAAATCAATATATACATTAAAAAGTAAAGGAGATCAAATTCCACCCTGTCTCACTCCGTTCATAATCTTCCAGGGCTTTGACAGTGCATCTTTATGTTTAGTAGCAACCATTTGGTTTCTGTAAAAATAAAACAAAATATTTACAAGGTAATGAGGAATATCTAGTTCTAAAAGTTTCTGGATTAATTTAAAATGATTCACTTTATCAAACGCTTTTCTAAAATCAATAAAACTCGCATATACATTCGATCCTGCAGATCTATAGCGTAAAACAGTTTCCTTACAAATTAAACCTGCAGAAAGAGTTGAATGGCCCGCTCTGAAGCCATGTTGCCTCTCATTAAAGTCGACATAATTTGTTAATTTATATTTTAAACAATATTCAAAAATATTTAGAAAAACTGAAGACGATATTATTGGTCTATAGTTATCAATTAAATTTTTATCTTTACCACGATCTTTAATAAGAGGAAGAATGACTCCAGTTATCATAGTATTAGGTATAAAGCCATGCACAATAAATGCTGAAAATAATTTAGCAAGTAAACCTCTTGCATATTCTGGACAAAACTTCAAATGATTCGAATGGATATTATCGTGACCAATAACATACTTCAACTCCGATATGGCTGTATTTATATCATTCAAGTTAATGGTCCCAACTATTTTACCTCTTCGAACATCTTGTTTTAATCTTAAAGCTTCAAAATTACCTTTAGATTGACAATTCTGGTCATCAAATACACGTTTATATGCTTGTGAAAACTGTTCTGCTATTAGATTCGAATCACATTCGCCTTCAATCTTTATATTCAAGTAACCTTTGTTGTTTTTCGATTTCCTAACTTCATTCCAGAATATTTTGTACCTCTTATGTGAATAAGACTCTGCCAGTTTTTCATTTCGTATTTGTGCTTCATTATGTATTATATGCTTCAGAGCTTTCTTAAATGTCTTTCGTGAACTCTTCATTTCTTCAAGGAATTCGCCAACTATGGGGCAGTTATTCCTCTTCCAAATAAAAAAATTCTCCCTTGCTACTTTATATAAATTACGAACATGATCATTCCATCCTGGCTTTATTTCGTAACCTCTGTTGATGTTTAGTATAAATTCTGCTGAGGCATCATTACAAATTTGAACAAATGTATCATAGATATGTTCTAATTCCTTAATATGATTTGAATCTGGACAGTTATATGAACAGCATTCGAGACATTCAAAATTAGTCAAGTCGTACCCAGTGATACAATTACTTACTTTATTTTGATATTTTAATATTACATCATTTGAGTTAAATAACTTCCAATTAATAAACTGCTTAGTTACTGACTCTATATGCTAATTTTTATGAATTACGTCGATAGATAGATAGATAGATAGATAGATAGATTATAGAAAAAACAAAACTCTGGAGGCGTGGGCCGATCATCAATATCCTTCTGTCCTCTTCCCTACCTACCGGTACATAATAATCAGCTATATAATTAGAGATCCCTAACTGTTCAACCCCTCACTCAAAAATCTAACCAAGAAAGCACCACAAATCGGGTCTGTCAGAGCTCTGGGGCGGGGTAAACAGATTGAGCCTCGCTAATTAAGTAGATAATAGCCTGTCACCGAGAACCACGCCATCCTGGGCTATCTTGGCGGGCAGACTGGGCTATCTCTGAGGCTGACTGGCACGCATATATATTGTATATAAACTCTCACTTGCCGTATTAGTTGCAGTACCCATGGCACTCTGGCACCCTGTCTTACCCACTAATGAATACATTTATTGCTTGGAACTCATAATTTACTAAAGATAGTTTCTTTTCTACCCATGCACATAAAGTAACTAAAAGTAACTAGTGTTTCCTCACGCTACTGTATAATGCTTGTAATTTCCCTTTATGTGTCGTATTGTATGTTGTTCTTACCATCTTTCTCTCTCATTCTGCTGGGGGCCTTGTTTCCCCAACTAAATTTCATGCCGACCAAAGGTCGAAGGAAGTGGTGAGTAGGGAGAGAGCCTTCCACTTTGTAGCAAATTCAACGTTAGCAGTAAGTCCGGACTGCCGGACTTACTGAGAAGTTCGGGTGAGTCTCGTCCTCCACTCTTCCCCTATGGTGTGATGTAGCTCCCCCTGTGATAGGGTTGTCTCTGGTATTCTTGGGTTTGTTCGTCCTTACCAGAGTCTAGCTCGGTAGTTTTCTCTGGTGTTAGCAGTCCCCCTGGTATCTGAAAGGGGTGTTTCCGGGTGGATGGGACTCAATAGCCTTGGCGGGCAACCCATCTAGGGGAATAAACCCTAAACAAATTACCGATGGGCGACACGCTAATCGGTGCCACTTAGACGTGGCGATCTTTGTAACAGATAACAGATAGAATAGATAACAGAAGGGACAGCAGGTATGTGCAGTCTGTGTGTCTATGTAACTCTATGTAACGCTCTCCCCAGCTGCCCACTTCCCAATAATCGATCACCCGCCTCATAGCTCTCACTCCTTCCCCATAATATCTAACCCATCCCTCACTGTTGAGCACCACACCCACACGCCTTGTTCACATTATCGGCTTCTTTCTTCTTAACCCTTTCACGCACGTGTGGACGCAGGGGTTGCCGATTAGCAATCAGAAATAGAGTTCTCTCAATCTTGTCTTGTCTTGTAAGGGGGACCCGCAGAGGGCTGCTCTCGGGCAGCATGATATGCGGGGGTTGTGTAGGGGAATTAGGAGCAAGGGATAGGATCGGGTCAAGGATTAGGATGAGAGAGATAATGATTAGTGATCTTATTTCTAAAGGAATCAAGAGTGGGGCTATTAACTATGTGAGATGGGAGGTGATTCCACTCTTGGATGCTGCGGGGAAAAAATTAATGTCTGACTATGTCCGTGCTTGCCTGATATGTGTTGTATTTTAAGTTGCGGCTGCATCTCGTAAATCGTATGTCTGTAGGGTGTAAATATGTATTTTTGTCTATGTCCATTAAATTATTTGTGATTTTGTATAACATTTGTTATTTGTGTATTTGTCTTCTTGTTACAAGGGGGTCTAGTTTAATGCCTTGTTTGAGCAAAGTGACTGATGTAGTATGTCTGTAATCACGTCTGATCCATCTTGCAGCTTTGTTTTGTATGTCTTCTAATTTATTGATATCATTGTGAGTGTGTGGATCCCAGACGGTGTCGCAGTATTCTAAGTGTGGCCGAACTAATGATTTGAAAGCTTGAATTTTAATGTTTGCGTTACACTTTGTGAGATTCCTGCGAAGGAAACCCAGGGCCCTATTAGCCTTTGCTCTGACGCGGCTCGTGTGTGTGGTCCACCTCATGTCCGCTGAGATGTGGACCCTCAAATATTTGTGGGAGGGAACGGTATCTAAGGGGGTATTGTGAAGTTTGTAAGAGAATGGGATGGGTTTGTTGGAACAGGTGAAACAAATATGGTGGCACTTGTCAGGTCTGAATGTCATCTGCCACTTGGCTTCCCACTGTTCAAGCGCAGTTAAGTCGTCTTGTAGTCAGGGGCAAACGTCCCTATTGATAATTGGTCGGTAAATTAAGCTATCGTCTGCAAAAAGTCTAGTAGTAGAAGTAAGAGATAGTGGAAGGTCATTAATGTATGAAAGGAAAAGTGGGGTCCCCAAGACGGTGCCCTGTGGGACCCCAGAAGTTACAGATACAGAAGAAGAATGACAGCCCTCGAGAACAACACGTTGCTCACGATTAGTTAGGAAAGTCTTAAGCCAGTGAAGAAGTGGTCCTCGGATGCCATTATAGTCTAATTTCGTTAGAAGTCTCTGGTCCAGGACTTTGTCGAAGGCTTTGGCGAAGTCAAGTACTATGGCGTCCACTTGTCTAATTTTGGGTTCATTGAGGGATCGAGAAATGTCATGTGTGGTCACCAGTAGCTGAGTTTTGCACAACGCTGTGCGTCAGTAAGTATATTTAACCTATCCAGATGGTCCATAATATGTTGGTGGAGAATATGTTCTAAACATTTGCAGGGACCTGAGATTATTGAAACGGGTCTATAGTTGACGGGGAGGGTTCTGTCTCCAGATTTAAACATAGGTGTCACGTTCGCCAAAACCCAGTCATTGGGAAGTTCTCCGGTGTCTATAGTCTACGAGAATATAACCTTATAATTACCTCTCCAAAATTAGTTTGCCCACAGCTAACTCAAAGACAACTGTAGAGGTTGAAGTAACTAAACTAAAGGTTTCTAAACACCCCTGATGGTCACAAAGGCTTTAAAGTATCCCAGAATAGGCTCAAATCGCGTCCTGTGCGTGAAAGGGTTAAGGAGGGAAGGGTTTATTTATTGTTCGATATAATTATATATTTATTATTATTATTATTTGTTTTTACTTTTTTCCCTAGACCTCCATCAAGCTTAACCCTTGCAGTGCCGGAGCCGTCCTTTTAACTTTACTCTGGCTACAATAAGACAATTTTATTCAACTTAAAAATAGCCTCCAGCAATTAACAGGCATCGAACTAGCTCACTTAACCCTTTTTACTGCCATAGATCCTTCTTAAACTGCACATTAACGTCTAAATATAGCTAGAATGAAATTAAGGAGACGTCGCCGGTACAGAAGGGGTTAAAAATCCATCCCCAAGATCCCCTTCTAGATAAATTTTTTTTTTTTTGGTAGAAAAATTTTGCGGCCAAAGGCCAGTTCCTTCTACATTACAGGCTTGCTATCGCTCGCCAGGAATAAATCGAACCCTGCACCTGTCAGAGTCCTCCCCCCACCACCACCCACCAATACACACACACACTTCCTTACACACTCTGGAGCTGGAGAGCGTAAGGAATTGTGGGGAGGCGGGGGGGGGGGGGGGGGGGGGGGGGGAGGGGGGGGGAGGGGGGGGGGAGGAGCTGAACTAAAAAGTGTATAAGTAGCCAGAATAAAGTGATAACCTCGTCCTCGTGTACCGGAAGAGCTGCCATCACTCCTGTTATATAGAATTACGACAGAAGCCGTAACAACAAGTAGCCTATTGTTGACTGTTCTTAACCTTCCCTAGGGTTGTTCTGGCCCCCCTTCTCTCTCCCTCATGTTTAGCCCCACTAATTTTATGATTTTAAGACATTCGGCCCATTAGTTTCACGAGTTTAAGACTTTTCGCCCCATTTCATTGTCAATACTAAGACCTTTCTTTCCATTTAGGTGTCAATTTTTTCCTGGCGAGCGATAGCGAGCCTGTAATTTAGGAGAAACCGGCCTTCGGCCAGGTCATTTTTATACCAAAAAATTTACAAATTTATCTTGAAGGGAGATCATGGGGATGTTTTGTTAAGTTTGATGGAGGTCAAGGGAGGAAAGTAAAAACTATATAATGTATATAGATCCCCCCTTACCACTCCTGTCAGCATTACGACAGAAACTGCCACTAAAACCTTGTTGACTGTCCTTCACCTTCCGTCAACCCCCGCTAGACAAACGAGGTCATGACTATCACCCCCATCACTGTTTGTCACATCGCTACCAGGGTTATTATAATACCGCGAAAACGCCAACAAGAGGCATCGCCCATACCCCAGAAGAAGGAAACTCCAGACAACAGATCCATGAAATGGTGAAAGTACCTCCAGCAACTCTGTTTAACCCTTTCACGCATTTATGACGCAGAGGTTGCCAGATTAGCAATAAGAAATAGAGTTCTCTCACTCTTATAATTACCTCTCCAAAATTAGTTTTCTGCCCACAGCTAACTCAAAGACAACTGCAGAGGTTGAAGTAACTAAACTACAGGTTTCTAAATACCCCTGATGGTAACAAAGGCTTTAAAGTATCCCCAATAGGCTAAAAACCGCGTCATATGTCGGAGAGGGTTAACAAGCTCTGAGGGAAACATCTTAACTTTCGCACTTCAGGCCAAGGGACGGGCCTTACATGAGGAAGACGGAAGTAAAATACTGCGAAAACGCCAACAAGAGGCATCGCCCAATCCCCAGAAGAAGGCGAAGATGAATACTCCAAGCTGACGAGTCGCGGCACTGGATCAAGTCACGCCGGAACAAGGACGAAAGAGGTCACCAACGAGTCGACGCCCCAACACACCAGGTCGGAACATCAAGCATAATACCCCCACGAAAAGGAGGGTATTATTTAGCCAGCCATTCTGAAGCCGGTTGAGCCTCACTTCCTTGCAATTGTATTTTCTTTTAAGTTATGTTATCATAATCCTGTATACCCAAAAATAAACAAACGTTATGATCACCCATGTATTATTGTGTTATCTGTTCTCCCAACTCACAATATACTCAGGGGAGAATGGAGAAGTAGTAATCCATGTATTCTTGTGTTATCTGTTCTCCTCAACTCACAATATACTCAGGGGAGAATAATTGAGAAGTAGCAATTAAGAGAAAACGTGTATCTTCACTAAAGAAGAAATCATTGCCAGATGAAACCGTTATATGCCTGTATGAAAACAATGTTATGCAAAAAGATGTGAACCTACACTTCAATAGACCCTGGAACCTTGTTTTTCCACACAAATATACACATGCCTTTTTTTGTACATTCTTCAACTAGTTTACTAGTTACACAAACCACACATGCTTCTTTCTATATAAGAATCCCCTGTAAATCTTCGTCCCTAAGTAAAATAACGCGGGAGATCTGCTGCTCCCGCGCCCCGAGAGGGGGCGCTCCGGACGTTTAAATATCTGGTGTACACACAGGCCTACCAACACGAACCGGGAAGGTTAGATTTGTACACACCCCTGTAGACACCACCATGCTGAGAGAGATTCACATATTCTTATGCCTAAAATTACTAACAACCAAGATCAGTAGTAAAATCCAGCCACCACCACCACAAGAAGGAGGAAGAAAGAATAAAGCTGTCTCGCACGCATCGCGACCCTCAATTGTCCGATGCACACGACACACCTTAAATGCACCCTACACTACCAATCCTCCCCGAGAACCCAAAACTCAGAATTCATTCACTTCACTCACTATTATTGTTTTTCAGAGTTCTATTGAAGTGACACAAACCCCTTTTGATTTTATAATTTAACCTTGATGAAGTAGCCTACTCTAGGAACATAAATTGGCCTTACTCACCACACCACCACCGAGTATTGACCTTCTATTGAAGGAGACCTGACCAACAGTGTAAGAAGGGTTCAAGGACCCCATCTAGGATAACTCCCCATGCCCTTACCATCCTAGAGGTACCACAGGAGTGCACTCAGTAATCCGCAATACCAGTTCAGGATTTCTGAGGAAAGTCAAGCAATTGTTGAGGCTTCAAAAAGTATTGGCTTACAAAAACTTAATATTGCTCTCCATTCAGTTGGACTGACCGGCCTGCCGCAAAGTCCAGATACTGTCTGTAAAACCCTAAACTAGGGATCCTTGTTAGACCCAGGCCTGCCTAGCTAACGTGGAGATCCTACTTAGGCGGTTACTAGTTAGTCTAGTGAAGAATGTATACGGCCTGCCGATATTTCTTCTTAGATTACAAGTCCCCGTTAACTGAGTTCTTTCCCAGGTACTCTGTCTTCGTCTGGCATGCCAAAGAGACACACCTTTACTGAGACAGTAACCCACAAACCCTATACTAGGGATCTCATTAGACCCGGGCCTGCCTAGCTAACGTAGATATCCTACTTAGGCGGTGACTAGCTAGTCTAGTGGGAAAAGTGTACGGCCTGCCGAAACTTTCTCCTCAGACTATAAGTTATCGACAGCTGTGGCCTGTCACAATAACTCTGTCTCTGTCTGGCCTGCCAGAGGGACATACAGCTATTGTGATAGGAACAACTTTCCTTCCGAGTTGGGAAAGTAGGATACCGGCCTGCCGCCCCTGCTTGTCCATCTTGTTAAGGAAAGCCCACAACAGCACCATCTCTAAAAGAAGTTGAATTAGCGGCCTGCCGTCCTCAATATTCTCTAGAGTGGGAAGGTACCAGTGTCCTGATATAAGAACTCTGTTGGTGGCTGGCATGCCAGCGTTAACATAGTCCCAATTATCAGGCTTCACTTTACCTCGTAAAAAGTAGAGAGACTCCGGCCTGCCGCCCTCTCTGTGTTTTACGGAGTCCCAGTGAACACTCGTACAAAAGTGTCCTTGTCGAGGAACTTTGTCATCGTTCGGCCTGCCGACATGACATAGGCTCCACCGCGAGGTTACATTTTCTATAGTGAAAAATAGAGAGACTACGGCCTGCCGCCCTCTCTATTGTTTACTATTTAAAGTGGACACTGCCACTCGGCAAAGGTAGTCTCAAGCCTCTGAGACCACTGTGTTAGAGACAGGGCTTGGCGAGATACCCTCACGGGCACTCTGCAGAGACAAGATCTTGGTGCACTGAGTCTGTGGCATCCCATATGACTGTGTAACTTAAAGGTTTAAACACCGCCCCAGGTCCCCCGAACCTCTCATAAAGATCAGGTCAGACAGTAATATCACTACAACTGAAATTACTGCGTTCGTCCGATATCGACCACATAAGACTCGATATTTAAGATCCTAGTCCGAGAGTACCTTAACATGACTTCATCAACGGTTGATATACTGATCAGAACAGTCGAGTAGTTTCTCCTACCTCTGAAATACTCGCGTTAGTTCGGTATGGTGCCCAACAGTAATTCGCCAGACGGTTACTATATGTTACGGAGCCATACTTAAGATCTCAAGCCCAATCAACCCATCTGTAACTACTTCACACAGCCGGCCCACCTAGACGGCCTTTGGGGAAGCAACCAACGAGAACCAATCACCTCCAGAAGTGTTCACCGGAGACATCCAGCTAGAAGTTACCACGCCGGGAGACCAAGAGAAGAAGATAGATTGACAGCAAGTAGGAAAAGTGTCGAATGAACGAAATAAACAGTTCCCCCAAAAGTGGCTTAAATACATATAAATCCGCACCAGTGTTAATAAGCGGGTCCTAAAGCTACGAGTCGTACCCCCATACAGTACGAGTGATACGGATCAATGATCTGCCACCCATCAGTGAATCAATCTTGAATTAATACCAGTTTAACCTATTTTCGAGGCGTCAGCGACTCTGCCGATATTTACCAAAGTGCTAGAAAAATATTTCGGAGTCTACCATTGACTTTCCATTTTCCAGCTGCATACCTATTGGGGTACTTGACCTTGAACTTTAAACACCGTGACATTCCTGAAAGAAAGCGACAGCGGTCACTCCACTCATAGAAACACTTCTCCATCTTCCACCCGTGTATAAGAAACTCTCTCCAAGATTTAGTGAAGTTGGTCAACAATACGTGCTCCCTATCTAGCTCCGCGACTGTGCTAGGAGTCAGTGATAAAATTAAGTGCTATTCACTGGCAGTGATACGTGTCCTATGTTCTCAGTTCAAGATTATTTCTCCAATATAGTGGAAGAGAAATAAAGCTGTATTAGTAAACCATATCTTGTGATATACTTATCCTCTGTTTTCCTCTCATTTTATATGTACATATTTTAACTTGGAAGTCCCAGTGGAGTAGAACTCACCATATCCAATTGTTAATCCTGCATAAAATCAGGGCATAACAGTTATATTTTATGCCACTAGGTCTGGGCAGATTGAGTGGATTATATTATTTAACCTACCCCGAATATAATTTAATCATCCCATTATACGTGTAGGCTACCTAAATTTTGCAATTGCAAGGATCATTGTGCTATACGAGGGTTCAAAATAGCTTAGCGTCTTAAAGTGTTGAAAATATAATTGACTGGCCGCCCCCCCCCCCACCCCCCACCCCATATTTGTAGTAAATTTAAGTGCATTCATTTATCTTTTCCCCCTAGATATATTCTTGACTTTTTCTCCTCAGAGTGATTTTACTTTAAGCTAAGGGTGGTATTTGTACAAACTAACCTAGCCTAACCCAACCTGCCAAGCTTTTAACCTAATCCAAACCTAGCCTAGCCTATAGCCAGCCAATCTGTTGTTCTTATTAACTCTAGTAGATATTGTAGTTAGTATCCTACTGTAGCTATATATATCTGTAATTTTAGTTGTTGCTTGCACGATCTTGTAGTAACCTTTGACTGATACATTTTTTTTGTTTTATCTAAAAAGAGTAGGCTACTGCTTTACTAGGCTACAGTGACACCAGGGCCATCTGTTGATACAGTATATTAACCCCTTGTGTGCAGTCACACTTTATTTTTATATAATCTCTATTTGGTGAATTGTATATTTAGTTACATATTCTGTTATATATATATATATATATATATATATATATATATATATATATATTTGTTTAAGGTTAGGTTATCACACCTGGTAGCCTATTTCTGCGTATTTCAATTTTATTATTTTCGGTTAGGCTATTCAACGCTGGTAGCCTATTGGTGCGTATTTCAATTTTTTTTAAACTTTTGGTTAGGCTATCGCCCCTGGAAGCCTAATTCTGCGTATCTCAAATGTTTTGTTTTCGGTTAGACTATCACCCCTGATAACCGATTGTTGTGTATTTCAACATATTTGTTTTTGGTTGAAGTGATTGAAGTGTTTCTAAAGTGGGTGAAGTGTTTTAAAGTGAGTTAAGTGTTTTAAAGTGAGTTAAGTGTTTTAAAGTGAGTGAAGTGATCTGAAGAAACTGACTGTTACCATGCCTCGCACTTGTACGAACTGCGCCGGTAGGTTTGGTGAGTCCATGTTTGTTACTGTCGATCTTCAAGTCTGCCGTCTCTGCCAGCAACAAGAGAATTTGACAGTGAAATTAGATGAAGCCTACAACAAGATCAACGTCCTCACCATGAAGCTGGAATCACTCCAAGAGTTTGTAACACTCAACGTTGGAGTACCACAAACTTCAATTGTCACCGCAACTCCAGCAGCCACCAACGCCCCAACGTCAACTGCCAACAATTCAACGCCTGCAGTAGCCATTTCATCTGATGGTTCCGATACTCAAGAAACAAATAGTAACTCTCTTCCCCCTCAAGACAACTTCCGTGTCGTGAGGAACAACGTTTGCCCCAAGACCAGGAAACCCATACCGATTACCGAGTGTCAAAACCGCTTCCACATACTCGCAGACTAAGATGACGAAGCGGAAATAGAAGAAGTCCGGCTCGTGGGAGACTCGATGATATGTGGTCAGCTCACAGAGTTTTGCGCCAGAGCACCTAAGACCAGGAAGCGTTTTTGTATCCCTGGTGGTGGTGTGGACGACGTAGTTGCTGCAGTTGACGAAGTATCTAAGCTGGCTCCTGCTAATACAATGTACGTCATCCACGTTGGATCCAACGATGTACAGCGAACCCGGTCGGAAGATTTGCTTTTAAAGTACCAGCAGCTGATCAAGTCGTTTAAGGAGAAGTCATCAAGGATCATCGTCTCAGGAATCGTCCCCCGGCTTGGTGTAGAGAGCCGATTTTACAACATAGCCACCAGCACAAATCGTTGTCTAGCAAACCTCTGCAGGAAGGAAAACGTGAGATTCGTCGACACCTGGGACAATTTCTACGACGATGACTATTTGTTTTCGGACGATGAGTTCATCTTAACAAGGTGGGAGCAGCACGTTTTGGGCGTCTTCTCAACGATGCGTGGAAAGATTTTCGGAGAAGAAATCGACTCAGCACAGGACAACCAGGAAGGAGGACCGAAGACAGCGAGGGCGGCAACCTGCGAAGGAATTAAATGCTAATCTGTCAAGAACTGCGAATTTGGATAAAGCTCCACCAACACGACCCAAATTCAAAACCGCCAGGGATAACGACCGAGGACCGATGTCAGCCATGAATGTAAATGTAGATCCGATCAGAACCAAAAATTTGATTAAAGAACGTTCTGTGAGTTCTAAAACCGCAACTTTAAAGGTTTTCTATGCAAACGCTCGTAGCATACGCAATAAATTTTCAGATTTAGAGGAACTAGTGTTTACTGAAAATTATGATGTGATTGGTATAACAGAATCTTGGCTCAATACAGTAGATAGAGACTTTTTAGCAGAGTATTCACTTCCCGGTTATGTAATGTTTGAGAAAAGCCGAATAAATAAAAATGGAGGTGGCGTTTTATTTTATATCAAAGAAAGTCTTAATCCGACCCTCTTGTCAAAACCTCAAATTGTGAATGTCGACACATCTTTTGTGCTAATAAAGAATAATAAAGGTACAAAAATAATACTTGCATTAATATACAGACCTCCAGCTCAATCAGTGCAAACAGACCGAGAAATTTATGAACAAATTGCAGATGTAAGTAACTCACAAGATACCGTATTTTTTGGCGACTTTAATTTACCTGTGACCAAGTGGGGCGATACTCTTACTTCACACTCCGGACATGACTTGTATACGAACTTGCAAGAGAGTTCACTTTATCAATTTGTTCGAACACCGACCCGTGGTAATAACGTTCTTGACATTGTACTTGCAACAAAAGAAGAATTAATAGAGAATTTGAATGTTGGTGATGAATTCAGTAACAGCGACCATCGTACGATAACTTTCACTTTAAACTTTACTAGTAACGAACCAAATAGTAGCATCGAAAAAGTCCCTAATTTCAAGAAAGCAAACTTTCATAAACTTAGAGCTATGTTTAAAGAAACTGACTGGAGCTTTTTAATTAACAATAACGACATAAATACATCTTGGAAGTTATTCGAAACCACTTACCTAAAAGCAGTGCAAGACTGCATACCATCGAAAATATGGCGTACAGGCCATAATAATAAGCCCAAATGGTGGAATAAAGATATTTCAAACTGCCTGCTTGCTAAAAAATTTGCTAATGATAGATTAAAATCCTCACAAAATGACGAAGAACGGGTGAAATTTGTAGAGCTACGACGCAAAGCCAAAAAGTTAATTAAGCAAAGTAAAAAGACCCTAGAGTTACATATTGCGAATCAAAGTAAAACAAACCCGAAAGAATTCTATAGTTATATCAGAAAGAAAAAAGTAGTTACTTCAACTGTTGGACCGTTAGTCGATGAAAATGGAGAATACACCAAAGACGAAGTACAAATGAGTAATGCCCTCAATACCTTCTTTGCATCAGTTTTTACAACAGAAGACCTCAGTGATATCCCTACACCATCGCCGATTCAGATTGATAATTCAGATGTTCTAAGCAATATCACCGTTACAGAGAGAGAAGTATTGAATTGTTTAGATAAACTCAAGGTAAATAAAACGCCTGGACCTGATACAATCTCGCCTAGAGTTCTAAAGGAAGCTAAGGATGAGCTCTCCAAACCACTGACATTACTATTCAATAAATCCTTGCAGTCTGGAACTATGCCTGATCAGTGGAAGATAGCCAACGTAACACCGATATTAAAAAAAGGCAGCAAATCCCTACCCAGTAACTATCGTCCAATTAGCTTAACCTCAGTTGTATGTAAAATGCTAGAAACGGTCATAAGAGACAGACTCGTAAATCACTTAGAGGAAAATAACATACTTAGAAAGCAAAGAGTAGTCATAAACGGTAAGGCATCTAAATGGACCAATGTAAGTAGCGGGGTACCCCAGGGATCGGTACTAGGACCAATTCTCTTTCTAATTTACATCAACGACATAGATGAGGGTCTCACCTGTACAATCTCAAAATTTGCTGACGATACAAAAATTGCAAATAGCGTACTCTCAAAAGATCAAGTTGACGATATGCAACACAATCTAGATAAATTGTCACATTGGGCCCAAATTTGGCAAATGAGTTTCAATGCGGATATATGTAAAATACTACATATCGGATACCTAAATGAGAAAGCAAACTATTCGATGAATGGCACTCAGCTTAAGAATGTAAACAGAGAAACCGATCTGGGAGTAACAATATCGAGTAACCTAAAACCGAGTCAACAATGTTCAGAAGTTGTTAAGAAGGCAAACAAAATAATTGGCTTTATAGGCAGGTCATTTGAGCATAAATCCAAAGACGTTATCCTAACCCTTTACAATTCCTTAGTCCGCCCTCTTCTGGAATACTGCGTTCAATGCTGGTGCCCTTATTACCAAAAAGACATAAACAAGCTAGAACGAGTTCAACGTAGAGTTACCAAAATGATACCTAGCCTAAAGAACAAACCATACGAAGAGCGTCTTAGAGAATTAAATCTATTTCCTTTAACCCAGCGCAGATTAAGAGGTGACTTAATTCAAGTGTTCAAAATCATCAAAGGCATCGACAATATGAACTGTAGTAAGTACTTCACTATCGACCAATCTAATTACACGCGGGGAAACGGTTGCAAAATTATTGGTAAATCTTTTAACTCACACGAATCTAAGAATTTCTTCTTCAATCGAGTTGTCAACTTGTGGAATGGGCTTCCCCGAGACGTTATAGACTGCAGCACCGTTGATTAATTTAAATTCCGCCTAGACAAATATCTCGCATCAAACCCGCGACTGACTGCGTTTGTAAATGAATCACTTTTTTTTATCCTCCCCTCAGTTACTAACCCATATGTCCCCTACTAACTTCCTAGTCCTGCCACGGACATAAGTTCCAGGGCAGTAGTTCCCTTTCCAATGTTCCCTTACCCACTCTAAACCACTGTTTGGACACTTGATCCTCAGTGTTTTGGAGGAAAAGCAGCCTAGAAGGGTCACTAGATATGTTGTTGCTTGATTTCCTTTGTACTCCTTTGTACTCCTTTATACACACACACACCTCGTGTTGTTACGTCAGAGTGTCGTTTTTTGTGTCTTAGAGTGTACAACATAACTGATTCTCCCGCACCCCAAAAAAAAAAAATAAAAAAAATAATAAATACAAAATATAAAAACTAAAGCTAAAATTCTTTGCTGTAACACGGTATAAATTTACCTGGTTTTAATTAGAGTTCAAAATAAAACTTATTGTCTCTCTCTCTCTCTCTCTCTCTCTCTCTCCCCCTCCACCCCCGCCTTCTACCCCCCTCTGTCCCTTGTATTGTTACGTCAGAGTGTGGGCGGGCGGGCGTGGGGGCATGACAAAAGAGCCGGCCATCACCCTGACACACTGCCGGCTACAATAGTGTGTCACTCAACCGGACACTATTATTTGGGATGGAGGTATAAGGGGAGATGGGCGGACTTATTATCTGACTTAAGTATCGTTATATTATTTGTTTATATTCCTACCTAGACCTCCGTCAAACTGAAAAAGAAACCACCCCCAAGAAATTTTAAAGCTGCCAAAGTACAATTACTGGTAAACATTGAAGGAAATAACGCTCGTGTGACACCGCCTTAAGTGTCTGCAGCGTGTAAATAAAGGTATATGCTACAACATAAGAAACTCTTACTATAACGAACCTTTGGACTATATGACCTCAAAGCATGCAAGATTGGTTTTGTCTACGAGTTGCAACTGAAAATAGGATCTTCGACAGGTCAAAAATACGAGAAACGTTCGTAATTCAAACCACTCAGATAATTAATTATACGAGTGAGTGTACTCAAATACGCTAAAACATGTGATAAACGGTAAGTAAACAAACTATGGGTGCGTGACAAAAAAAGTCCATGATCATTTATGAGTGACTGTACACATGGACGGGAACTGATGGTAAATAAAATTACACATACACACACACACACACACACACACACACAAATAATATCTGTAATATTTGAATGGCTGGGGTTGATAGCGCCTTTATTTATGTATTCATTTACTTATTTATTTATGTATTCATTTATTTGTTTATATTTCAGGGTGGTGGTACATCTAGCTACTCGTCTTGTGTTTACCATCTTGCACAATCATGGAAGGTTGACAATACATACATATTACATACATACATACATACACACACGCACACTCATTCTCTCTCTCTCTCTCTCCCCCCCTCCCTTACACCACCCCAGGGAGGAAGGTAGAGGTATGAATGTAATTAGCGTTGTATTAGAATGGTTGGGGTTGGTTGGTAGCGAACCTTGTATTGACTTCCTGGTGGTGGTGGTGGTGGTGGTGGTGGTGCATCTGGTTGTTCGGCTTCTGTTTAACATCTTGCTCGGTCATAGAGGGTTCGAAACACACACATACACAGACACACACACACACACACACACACACACACACACACACACACACACACACACACACACACAGATACATTATCTCCTACATATACACAAACACTCTCTCACATAGCCTATTCATACTCTCAAACACACACTCTCTCTCCCTCGCCCACACACACACATTTACACACACACACACACACTCTCTCCCTCTCCCACACACATACATTCACACTCACACAAACACAATCATATTCCCCCCCCCCCCCCCCCCCACACACACACACACCCAGCACAGGGGAGGCAGGTCGACTTGTAATTACCACCTTGGCAAGTCATGCAGTATTTAAAACACTCCAACAATGGCATCATGATACTGGGAATTTATCACGGACTTAAGGGGGACCACCTCGTTTTTTGTTTATCTCTCTCTCCCTCTTTCTCTTGTTTGTATCCATTCGGCCCCATTCAGCCTACTGTTTTAAGACGTTTATCCCCATTCAGGTGTCGATTTTTTCCTGGCGAGCGGTAGCGAGCCAACGTATTTAAAGACAAAATTTCTGACAGCAGGCTAAACTTGTACATTTTTCGATAGAAAAATTTCTCCAGCGAAGCCGGATTTCTCCATACAATGCTGGCTCGCTATCGCTCGCCAGGAAAAAATCGACACCTGGATGGGGCCGAATGGATACAACCCAGAGAAAGAGAGAGACAGAAAATGAGAAAAAAAGCAGGTGACCCCCCTTAAGCCGGTGTCACACGAGCGCATTTTCCGGTAATTTTCGATGAGCAACTATTTGCTTGTGCCATTATGAGGCTCTTTCACATTGTGCCATTATGAGGCTCTTTCACATTGTGCCATTATGAGGCTCTTTCACATTGTGCCATTATGAGGCTCTTTCACATTGTGCCATTATGAGGCTCTTTCACATTGTGCCATTATGAGGCTCTTTCACATTGTGCCATTATGAGGCTCTTTCACATTGTGCCATTATGAGGCTCTTTCACATTGTGCCATTATGAGGCTCTTTCACATTGTGCCATTATGAGGCTCTTTCACATTGTGCCATTATGAGGCTCTTTCACATTGTGCCATTATGAGGCTCTTTCACATTGTGCCATTATGAGGCTCTTTCACATTGTGCCATTATGAGGCTCTTTCACATTGTGCCATTATGAGGCTCTTTCACATTGTGCCATTATGAGGCTCTTTCACATTGTGCCATTATGAGGCTCTTTCACATTGTGCCATTATGAGGCTCTTTCACATTGTGCCATTATGAGGCTCTTTCACATTGTGCCATTATGAGGCTCTTTCACATTGTGCCATTATGAGGCTCTTTCACATTGTGCCCTTATGAGGCTCTTTCACATTGGCATCGGAGAGAAGATCCAAGGTAGATTATGTTAGCAAGTTTAATTCATATGGAACTGATATTTTGAAGCTGCCAGACTGAAATTGCTCGTAAACAATTGACGGAAAAAGAGCGCGTGTGACACCGCCTTTTTATAATTTGTCCTCAAGGTTGCGTTCGTTTTGTGTCTTTCTGTCCATTAGTATGGTATTTACGCACCCTTAACCCCTTCAACACCATTACGTCATTTTCATCATACTCTGGTACCATAACACGATTGTCTTTAGTTTATAATCTACCTATACGATTCAAACGGGTAAATACGATCTTAATAAACCATCTTAATAACATAGGTCCTTCTTAAACTGCGTAAAATCATCTAATTGTAGCCAGCATCAAAGGTAAAAAGTTGTCATGGGGATGAATGAGTTAAACTGACACAAGTATGTATAGACCAATATAGTCAAAATAAAACAGCACAGTTGATTCAAAAGCTGCAACATTCGATAAATGATTATGAAAGGGGTTCATATTTAATTGTTGTACACATTACAGGGTGTTTTTAATCTGCAACCATTAGAGGCAAGTTTACAACTATCTGGTTAACGTCAAACAATTCAATTTAACATAGGAAAAGTGTAAATAAGACGAAGAGAAACAAATTATTACTCATTAGTTTGATAAAAATGTCATATCGGAATATTTCTACCTCGCATTCTATTAATCTGCAATTAATGGTGGTCATTTTTTAGAAATTCAATTTCAGTCAATATTTTATAAGTTTGTATTATTATTTGTTTAGCCTACTACTTACATTTTAATATACGTGAAAACTAGTGGACTTGCCCAATTGTTCCTTTTTTAAATATGTCTTTATGGACTCAAATGTTAAATACTTTCCATATGTACAATCGCGCTTATAAGTGATGTCTCGCACCAAGTATGTTTTGATCAATAATTGGTAGCAGCAATATCTAAGCTTCATTTCTTCATATCGAGTGAAATATACAAACATGTTCCTACACTTACCCACCCTATTCAACATTTGACAGGCATTAATACAGCACAGAGCCAGCCAAACGTAATGACAACTGGGACATGACTTATTAGCGCGACCGTACATTGGTCATAATGGTTATATTTGTAGTATGAAAAACGTACGGTATTAACAAAATATTTGTGAATGAACGCAAATAAGCGAATGATTTTATATTAATTTATTTGTATTTGTTTTATTATATATATATCTTTCCTTCTTGCTGGAAGTTTGCTCTCATTCAACCTGTCCCAAAGAAGGGTGACCGCTCTCAACCCTCCAACTATCGTCCAATTGCTCTTATCTCTTGTATCTCTAAAGTTTTTAAAACTATTCTTGCTTCCAAATTTCTTAAGCATTTCTCTTCTCATAATCTGCTCTCAGATCGCCAGTATGGCTTCCTTAAGGGTCGCTCTACTGGTGATCTTCTTTCATATCTTAATAACTCTTGGTCATCCAACTTTCGGGACTTCGGTGAGACTTTTTCTGTTGCACTAGACATATCGAAGGCCTTCGATAGAGTCTGGCACAAATCTTTAATTTCCAAACTGCCCTCCTTCGGATTCTGTCCCTCCATCTGTGCCTTTGTCTCTAATTTCCTTTCCGGCCGTTCAATAGCTGCGGTTGTGGACGGCCATCGCTCCATTCCTCATCCTATCAACTCCGGTGTTCCTCAGGGTTCTGTCCTATCTCCTATTCTCTTTCTAATTTTCATAAATGATCTTCTCAACTGTACATCTAGTCCCATCCATTCATATGCAGACGACTCTACTTTACACAACTCAATTAGATTTCCAGAATGCCCCAGCCAGCAGTCCCTCAAAAGTAAACGTAATGAAGCCATAAAATGCTTATCTTCTGATTCTGAGTTGCCTATTAGCTCCAATTGGGGTAGAGAAAACCTTGTTACATTTAATGCTTCCAAAACTCAATTTATCCATCTTACTACCCGTCAGGAACCTCCGGAGGACTATCCCTTGTTCTTCAACAATACAAAAATCAACCCTTCATCTTCCCTCAATGTTCTCGGTGTCTCTTTTTCTTGTGCTCTCACTTGGAAAGACCATATTACCAGTCTCGCTAAGGCAGCCTCCCAGAAGCTGGGTGTGCTCAACCGCCTCAAGGGGTTCTTTACCCCTGCGCAGCTACTTGCTCTGTACAGGGGCACAGTGCGTCCTTGTATGGAGTATTGTTCACATGTGTGGGGAGGATCCTCTCACACCGCACTCCTAGATAAAGTAGAAAGGAAAGCTTTTCGTATCATTAACTCCCGTCCACTCACCAATTCTCTGCAATCTCTCTCTCTTCGCCACAATGTTGCATCTCTCTCACTATTCTATCGCTACTAAAATAATCAGTGTTCCTCGGAGCTTTCCCAGTGTATACCACCTCCTCTACGTAGGGTACGTAGTACCCGCTTTGCAACACAATCCCACCCCTACTCTGTGCAACTCTCCAACCCAAGAGTGAAACGCTATTCTCAGATTTTCTTCTATTCAACTGCTGAGCTCTAGAACTCTCTCCCAGAATCAGTCTTTCCCTCTTCCTATGACTTAAATTGCTTCAAACTCCGTGTGTCCAGGCATTTTAGCTCGAACGTCCCTTGATTTCGGCCCTGTCACTCTTTGAAATCTGGGGGAGGCACTCGCTGCAGGCAGTTATGCCTTTTGTCTCCCTCATTCACATACAAAAAAAAAAAAAAATATATATATATATACCGGTATATATATTTTGTTTTAGGACTCGTTGCATGTTCAGTTTTAATGTGGTATACGGTAAGTAAAAAAAAGTAATGGGCAAGTGCATGGGGAAAAATGTCCATGAATATTTATGAGCGACCGTACACATGGACGAGACTGAATTTCTGGAGGACTCGTCATACTTTGTATTTTTAACCTCTTCACCACAATACGTAAGTGTCATAATATTCTGGTTACCATTAGACGATATTCTTTAGTTTATAATACACCTCTACGACTCAAATGGGTAAATACGTCTCAATAAATCCTCTTAATAACGTAGGTCCCTCTTAAAATGCATATCATCGTCTAATCAGATTCAGAGGTAAAAATGACTCATCATAGCTCGTGTATTTTAATGTGGCAAACGGTAAGTAAACCAAATAATGAGCGAAGATTACAGCAGGAAGCGTAGGAATTGACTGTCATTAATTGTGGGAAGTTGAACCCAGAGTGGAAGAAGTAAGCATGTATTATGGTGATGATGATGATGATGAACTGCTGGGGCCGCACTACTGAACTATACTAACAGTGGGACCGCGCATGATTCTTCAAACAAGTCACTTGAACTGAACTATATTGGAACAACAACAACAACAACAACAACAACAACAACTGAACTATATTGGATAATTAGTTATTCTAAGTACATTGTGGTGCAGTTACATGTTGCGTACCTATTCGGAACCGGGTTGTAGTACGGTGGTTAACCCCTTGAGAACCATGACGCGTTTTGACAGTTTATTGTGGCTCTCATTAGACGGTTTTATACAGATTAGGAAGGATCTGTGGGAATGAATAGGGTAATGGCTGTCCCGATTAACCCTCTGACTTCCATATACCCTTCCTAATCTGAATAAAATCGTCTAATAATAGCCAGATAACATACACGAAACGCGCATTAGATCTTGAAAGGGTTAAGTAAGATGAAATGTACAGCATGATGTATATATATATATATATATATATATATATATATATATATATATATATATATATATATATATATTATATATATATACTGTATATATATATATATATATATATATATATATATATATATATATATACTGTATATATCATTTGAGTCTTACTGTCACGTTAACGTAATATAACGGTATGTATTTGCTCGTTAACAGAGGAGTATATATATATATATATATATATATATATATATATATATATATATATATATATATATATAAGGCAGGAGAAAGGGGCATACTCTCTTGCTCAGCCAAAATGTCTATTGTCGTTTTTCAACCCAAATAAATATTGAGATGTTTGTAGAATCACACGTGGACATTGTGCCGTCCAAAGAGAATGTTTTAAATCCGCAAGATCGTCCTAATATATACTGTGCATAGTACCCATCTTCAAAGAGTCTCTCTAAAGATGGGTTCTGCGTAGTTCGAAACGTTAAATATTTCAAGCATTTTCCTATGTTTCTCTCCCAACAAATGTGTCCACTTATTGAAATAGATTAGCTACAAATGGGATGTTAATATGCAGGGTATCATTTAGTAGTTGATATTATATAATGTATATTAATTAACAGGCAATATTGCTGAATATGTATGATTAAACAGAAGCCTGCCTAAAAGAAATAGAGAGAGAGAGAGAGAGAGAGAGAGAGAGATGGAGGTCTAGGGAGGAAACTAAAGCAATTATAGATAAATTTAATAACTTCCCCCTTAAATCCCTATTATTATTACGAACCCACTTAAATCCACTATGTAAACCGTAATTATCCCCGGTCTCACAACAACAGTCACAGTAAATCTTTCCGGGTTGCATCACCAAGGGCGGGGCAGTGATAAATACGGGTCGCGTGCCAGTTCCCAACTCACGGCTTGGGGTTAATTGTAATCTTGAATGAAATGGATATTGTGTTGGGGTTTATGAATTGGCGGCCACTGCTATTAACCCCTTCTGTACCAGCAACGTCTTTTTAATATTTATTCATACTATTTTTAGACAATGTTGTACAGCTTAAGCTAGAGGCCGTTTTAAACTGAACAAATTCGTGTAATAGTAGCCAGGACATTTTTAAAAAGACGTCGCCGATACAGAAGGGGTTAAACATTGAAACAATCCATAGTGCTCCTTCAATTCCTGCATTGTAAAAGTAAACGAAACCATACTATACCCTGTTCCAAGTACTATGTATTCCAAAACTATACCCTGTTCCAAGTACTGTATGTATTCCAAAACTATACCCTGTTCCAAGTACTGTATGTATTCCAAAACTATACCCTGTTCCAAGTACTGTATGTATTCCAAAACTATACCCTGTTCCAAGTACTGTATGTATTCCAAAACTATAACCTGTTCCAAGTACTGTATGTATTCCAAAACTATACCCTGTTCCAAGTACTGTATGTATTCCAAAACTATACCCTGTTCCAAGTACTGTATGTATTCCAAAACTCGTGAACATTAACCTCTATAACTTACATCACAATTTACAGATATATTATGTTGTCATTAGTATTCAAAGGTCAGAGAAGCATTATATACATCAAATATTTACAAAAGGTCAAGGAAAATTTTAAGGTCTTTATATATATAATAAATTTCTAAAATAGGCCAACTTTCAAATAAATATTAAAAATTAAAGGCATAAGATCAATGACATAATGTCTTCTAAGTTAACTGATAGATGTGTGCACAATCTACGAACAGTATACAGTTTTCCTATTCAATGTTCAATTCAAATAACAAAACAAAATGTTGAAATATTTGTAGAATGCCTTTCTTAGTCAATTGTAAAGAGAAAACATCAAATTCGCAAAATCGGGTATGCAGTTTTCTTTCCAATATGCGAAAACGGCATGCTTAACCTTTAACTGTCTTGATGGTGTAATGGTTAGAGTGTTTAACATCTGTATGTGGTAACCCAGGTTCGAATAGATTGGCTGCATATTTGTCTAAACTACGGTATTTATTATGTCGCTTGGTAATACTGTGTAGGCCTATAACCCTGCTTGGTAATACTGTGTAGGCCTATAACCCTGCTTGGTAATACTGTGTAGGCCTATAACCCTGCTTGGTAATACTGTGTAGGCCTATAACCCTGCTTGGTAATACTGTGTAGGTCTATAACCCTGCTTGGTAATACTGTGTAGGCCTATAACCCTGCTTGGTAATACTGTGTAGGCATATAACCTGCCTGTGTAGGCCTATAACCCTGCTTGGTAATGCTGTGTAGGCCTATAACTGCTGGTAATGCTGTGTAGGCCTATAACCCTGCTTGGTAATACTGTGTAGGCCTATAACCCTGCTTGGTAATACTGTGTAGGCCTATAACCCTGCTTGGTAATACTGTGTAGGCCTATAACCCTGCTTGGTAATACTGTGTAGGCCTATAACCCTGCTTGCCAAACTTGAGCTCTGTATGTTCTCTTTGTTAGGGCATGTAGGCTTAGTCCTGCAAGGAGACTCTGTAGGGCTAAGCCTGAGTGCCCTTTCTTAGGGGCCAGAGTTTTCTCCTGGGCATCAAGGGCACTCTATACCCTGTTTCTTTTCAACTGACGATAAACTGCGATGCCCTTTCCTTATTTACTCAGCTATTACGAAGATATTATGGCGAAATATATCACCATATATTCACAATTGTCCAGTAACTATCGAGGAATCAGCACAGAAGGGATTAATTTTACCGTCAGCTGGAATATATATATATATATATAGTAAGGGTTTCTCCCTTACCAAGGCTAGGGCCGACGTAGAGTCGCGGTCAGTAATGTTGTTTATAAGTTTTTGAAGCTATTTCATGTTCAGTTGAATAGTGTTATTAATTAGTTACGGAGTATTTGCATTTCCGAAATATGTGGAAGCAGTACTAGACTTCAAAATATATGATCGCGATTGTACATCCTCCCCCTACCTCTCTCTCTCTCTCTCTCTCCTAAAGGTTGAAATTACTTTAGCAACCCCCCCCCCCTCCCCTCAACAAGGGCACTCGTCTCTGTCCCATTTACCAATCTCTCTCTCTCTCTCTCTCTCTCTCCTAAAGGTTGAAATTACTTTAGCAACCCCCCACCCCCGGATTACGAAAGCAGATGCGAATATTGACACGAGAGACAAGTGCCCTCATCAATTTTTACCCCCGCTCCCCCAATGAAGACAACAGCAACAGAGCAAGATAGAGGCGGACGTTGGTTTTTCTGGCCCCCCCCCCCCTTCTCCCTCATGCTTAGCCCAATTAGTTCTCAGATTTTAAGACGTGCGGCCCATTTGTTTGGCGATTTTAAAGCCTTTCACTAACTCAAACTAACCATGCCTTGCCTCTTATAAATCATTCTCCAACGTAATAAAACCAGGAAATGCCAAATCAGACTAAAACTGAAAACATGTAACTATATTCCAAATGAAACGTCTTACGCGGAATTGCCAAGTTGTATAGTACCTGAGAACGCAAAAAATTAAGGGGAAGTTTTTAGTTTGTTCCCTAAATTGCCATCAAGCTTAAAATTACACCCAATAGACCCCCATTCAAGATGAATTTGTACATTTTTCGGTAGAAAAATGTCCCGACCAAACTAACTACAGGCTCGCTATCGTTCGCAAGGAAAAAATAGACACCTAAATGGCACGAACAGTCTTAACATTGAAAGAAATGGGGCGAAAGTTCTTAAAATCGCCAAACTAATTCGGCGAACGTCTTAAAATCTCAAAAGCAATGGGGCTAAACATGAGGGAGAAAAAATCCCTCAAGTGGAAATCTCCCCATAAATTGATTTTACGATAACGAGTTAAGATTATTTGTGTGGGTAATGTCGAACAATTCCAAGATTTATTGAAAAGGATCAAACAGTGCCAAATTACAAACGAAAACAAGTGTTGATTGAAAGCTTATACTAAATGTATGTAGGTGCGGATCCTTAGCCAGTTTTACTTTCCTTTGTATCATGGTCCGTCTGTCTGTATATCTATATCTATCTATCTATCCATCCAACCATCCATCCCTCCATCCAACCAACCAACCACTCATCCATCTATCTATCTGTCTATCTATCTATCTCTCATTACAATGGACTGATAATTATGAACACCCATCTCAGATTACCCACATTCCCAATTTTACTTTGATCAAACCAATTCATACGGACACGTGAATCAATAACTGCAGGCCGGGCATCAGTTCTATTCATCCTATAACTGCAGGCCGGGCATCAATTCTATTCATCCTATAACTGCAGGCCGGGCATCAATTCTATTCATCCTATAACTGCAGGCCGGGCATCAATTCTATTCATCCTATAACTGCAGGCCGGGCATCAATTCTATTCATCCTATAACTGCAGGCCGGGCATCAATTCTATTCATCCTATAACTGCAGGCCGGGCATCAATTCTATTCATCCTATAACTGCAGGCCGGGCATCAATTCTATTCATCCTATAACTGCAGGCCGGGCATCAATTCTATTCATCCTATAACTGCAGGCCGGGCATCAATTCTATTCATCCTATAACTGCAGGCCGGGCATCAATTCTATTCATCCTATAACTGCAGGCCGGGCATCAATTCTATTCATCCTATAACTGCAGGCCGGGCATCAATTCTATTCATCCTATAACTGCAGGCCGGGCATCAATTCTATTCATCCTATAACTGCAGGCCGGGCCATCAATTCTATTCATCCTATAACTGCAGGCCGGGCATCAATTCTATTCATCCTATAACTGCAGGCCGGGCATCAATTCTATTCATCCTATAACTGCAGGCCGGGCATCAATTCTATTCATCCTATAACTGCAGGCCGGGCATCAATTCTATTCATCCTATAACTGCAGGCCGGGCATCAATTCTATTCATCCTATAACTGCAGGCCGGGCATCAATTCTATTCATCCTATAACTGCAGGCCGGGCATCAATTCTATTCATCCTATAACTGCAGGCCGGGCATCAATTCTATTCATCCTATAACTGCAGGCCGGGCATCAATTCTATTCATCCTATAACTGCAGGCCGGGCATCAATTCTATTCATCCTATAACTGCAGGCCGGGCATCAATTCTAACATCCTATAACTGCAGGCCGGGCATCAATTCTATTCATCCTATAACTGCAGGCCGGGCATCAATTCTATTCATCCTATAACTGCAGGCCGGGCATCAATTCTATTCATCCTATAACTGCAGGCCGGGCATCAATTCTATTCATAGGGAATAGAAGAGAAGAGAAGAGGAGGGGGGATAGGGTGGTGGCAGGTGTGGGAGGGAGAGAAGAGGAGGGGGGATAGGGTGGTGGCAGGTGTGGGAGGGAGAGAAGGAGGGAGAGAAGAGGAGGGGGGATAGGGTGGTGGCAGGTGTGGGAGGGAGAGAAGAGGAGGGGGGATAGGGTGGTGGCAGGTGTGGGAGGGAGAGAAGAGGAGGGGGGATAGGGTGGTGGCAGGTGTGGGAGGGAGAGAAGAGGAGGGGGGATAGGGTGGTGGCAGGTGTGGGAGGGAGAGAGGGGGGGGGGGGGTAGGGTGGTGGCAGGTGTGGGAGGGAGAGAAGAGGAGGGGGGATAGGGTGGTGGCAGGTGTGGGAGGGAGAGAAGAGGAGGGGGGATAGGGTGGTGGCAGGTGTGGGAGGGAGAGAAGAGGGGAGAAAAGAGCATAAAGAGGAGAATAGAAGAAAAGAGGGAGGGGGGGAAACGGGGGGACAAGTAGTAAGAGAGGAGAGATCTAAATAATATAAAAGAGAGACCACACACACACACACACACACACACGTTTAAAATAGCGATTGTCACTCTTTCAAATTTTGGGGAGATACTTGTTACAGGCAGCTTTGCCTTTTGTCTCCTTCATACACACAGGGAAAACAAATAGAAATATAATGTGGGGGTGGGGGGGGGGGGGAGGAAACAACAGGGGAGGGATTATGAGGGGGGGGGGGAGGAGAGGGGGAAGGTTTTTTATTGGTCGATTTATACATTTATTGATTATTTTTGTTTAGATTCTTCCGTAGACCTCCATCAAGCTTTAAAAGCAACATACACACACAGACACACACACCCACACACACACACACACACACATACACACACAGACACACACACACACACAATCCCCCCTTCTAGATGAATTTATAAATTTTCCGGTAGAAAAATGTCCCGGCCGATGGCCGTTTCCTTACAAATTACAGGGTCGCTATCGCTCGCCAGGAAAATATTGACACCTAAATGGAAGGAAAGGTCTTAATATTGACACCTAAATGGAAGGAAAGGTCTTAATATTGACAAAGAGAAGGGCCATGAAGTCTTAAAATTGCTAAACTAATGGGCCTAACTAATGGGCCTAACTAATGGGCCTAACTAATGGGCCTAATTACTTCAGATCTGAAAACGTATGGGCGAAAAGGGGGTCCAGAAAAACCCTCCCCTCTCCCCTTAAGTCAAAAATTACCTACAAAGGAACAGACATCTGGGTAGGCCAATCATGAAAGAGAGAGAGAGAGAGAGAGAGAGAGGGGGGGGGGGAGATAAACGGAGAGAGACCACTACTCAATAGCTGGAGGAGTGAGAGGGTGGGAGGGGAGTGGTTATGGGTGGAGAGGGTAAGGGGGGATGAGAGAGGAAGGGGGGGGGGGGGAGGCCATGGGTGGAGGAGGGAGAGGGAAAGGCTGTGTGGTGAGGAGAGTGGAGGGGGAAGAGGGAGGTAAGGGAAGTGGGATGGGTGGTGGTTGGTGTGGGGAGTGGAAATAAGGTGAGGGGTGGAGAGGGTGAGGGGAAGACTAAGGGGTGAGAAGAGTGGAGGGGGAAGAGGGAGGTAAGGGGGTGGGAGGGGTAAGGGTTGAGATGAGGGAGGGGGAGGTAAGGGGTGGGGTGGGATGGGGGTGGGGGTGATATGGGGTGTGGGTGGGATGGGGTGGGGAGGGTAAGGGGAATTGACTGAGGGGTGAGAAAAGTGGAGGGGGAAAAGGGAAGTGAAGGGGAGGGGTGGGGTGGGTTGAAAGGAAAGTAGGGTGGGGTGAGGGGTGGGGTGAGGTGTGGGTGTGGTAAGCTGAAAGGAAGGTAGGGTAAGGGGGTGAGGGGTATGGTAGAGAATAGCAGCTAAGGGATGAAGAGTAAACACGAATATAAAAAGAAATATGAGAGATTATGTGACACACCATCATTTCCCCTAAATACCCGTGTGATGGCCCGGAGATGACAGTGACGGAGGGTAGGGAGGGTGGGAGAGAGCTCAAATGGGAGGGTAATGCCACAGGTCCATAGGGTTACCAAATCAAGTCCAGCTAGATAGTAAATATATGCCGAAAATAGCGTCACAATCTCGACAACATCTCTCTAAAATGGCTCAAATTTCCAGAAAATAGCTAGAATTCATGCCACAATCTCTACCATATCGCACAAAAATGGCTCAAATCTACAGAATATCACTTGAATAATGCCACAATCTCTACAATATCTCTCTTATAATGGCTTAAATCTACAGAATATCACTTGAATAATGCCACAATCTCTACAATATCTCTCTTATAATGGCTTAAATCTACAGAATATCACTTGAATAATGCCACAATCTCTACAATATCTCTCTTATAATGGCTTAAATCTACAGAATATCACTTGAATAATGCCACAATCTCTACAATATCTCTCTTATAATGGCTTAAATCTACAGAATATCACTTGAATAATGCCACAATCTCTACAATATCTCTCTTATAATGGCTTAAATCTACAGAATATCGCTAGAATTCACGTAGCTAGATGTTAAAGTTGCCTCTAGATCATAAATACCTCTAGATCTAGCGGGAAAGGAGCTAAATTGGCAACTCTAGAAATGGGAGGGTAATGCCACAGGATTTACCCAAGTGAAAGGGAGAAATGGATAGCAGGCACCAATTGTACAGTTATATGCACAAGTTATATTACAATTATGAAGTTAAAATAATAGTATTGCATTAGGAGAATTCCTTGCTATGCAGTAGTTAAGTCACCTCATGCAACTGTTAAATAAGATACCTACAGTCAAAGTTCAATTTTACTATTATTACTTTCACAAATTAAATCTCAGGGAGAAACGGAACTTGTGGAGGGAATTGCACACTCACTCAGAAAAGTTTATAAAAAGCGAATAACAGGGTCTATAAATAATAATTTACAGTTCTATCCTTATATTACATGTATTTAGTACTAACAATATACCTTTATCAGGGTACATCATTATGAATACTTTAATTACCCTTTACAAACTTATATTCCTTTACATTGTGACTCTGGAAACTGATTCATGATGTTGGTTTTATAAATATTAATGGCAAAACCACATATACAACTTGACAAAAAGCAAATTTTATTCAGACATCAATCCCAACGGTTGTATTTTCATTAACCCATACAGTACCGGTCACGTCCTTATCACTGTATACTGGCAACTATTATACGATTTAATTCAGCTTAGGGTGTATGTGTACCAATTAAAAGGCTACAGACTATCTCAAACAATCTTTTTATCTACCATGTATCCTTCCTAAGCTTCATAAAGTCGCCTTAACCCTTAACTGGCGGCGCCCGGCTATAGCCGGGTAAGAGAACCAAGGACTATGTGGCGGGGCCCGGCTATAGTCGCATGCAATTTTGAGCACGTAATGTGCTCTGAGAGAGAGCGGAGCGGTGGGAGGAGCGTAGGTTACCTCATGACCGCTCGCCACGGTGCCCGTGGAGCTACTGAGATGTACTCCGCCCTACTCCACCCTCCCTCACTCGTTTCACACGTAATAATGTAAGGAAATTACCGTATTTTACCGATTTTGCCCTTCGGTTGCACGGTCGTTGCAAGACAACCAGTGATCGTAGAAGGATGGTTCTGGTGTCATTGGAAAGCTCATTTAACGCCCTTTCAGGGATACATACTTGTATTACGCTCTGGTTCTTGTTTATGCATGAAAACGAGCACGGAAACAAGCTCGTTTATGGTAAAACCCCCCGCTGGGCGGCACAGTCAAATATACTCCACCACCCGCTCTTTGAGTGTTAATGAGGCTGAAATCATATGAAAATAACGTTACCAGTACAGGAAGGGTTAAATACCTTGTGCCCACCTGCCTATGATTTGCAATTACTCTAAATTGGGTTAGCCGATTGGTCTCAAGTGCTGTGCGCTGACCACGAGATCGAGGGTTCGAATCCCCTAATGAAGAGGAAAGTATCGTGGTCCCTTCCTAGCCAAGCTGCTAAACTATCAGCCTGTGTTAGCCTACACGTACTTCTCATCAGTGCAACTGCGTACTACTATGGTGGGAACTTGACACCTCATGGTCCCCCAAAGGTCTCATGTGTCTTCACAGTTAAGGTAGAATAAGCATTGTACTGTACACTCGACCAAAAAACAATCTTTACACCGATGAGTTGTAAATAATCTAGTATGAAGGGAATGAATCGGGTGAAACATACGTCTGTGAGGTATTATCATAAGATTTCAACCCAATTCCAGAATGTTTGGAGCGTTAGTGTAAAGATTGTTTTTTGGTCGAGTGTACCTAGCTTAAGAAAAACTCTGTAGATGTTTTATAACTCCCAGACTATAATCACATGGTACTGCTAAACGCCTCCACTAAGACATAAGACCGCTGTTGTTGTAAGGGATAATAAATCATAAAAGAGATACACGTGGACGAAGATGGATGTGGTCCCTCTCTCTTATGTTCCAGGGGGGGGGGGGGGGAAGAGGGGGGGGGGGGGTAGAACAATAACAACAGTGCCAGCCTCCGCCTCGTATATCATGGTAAACACTGAACACCTCATGCGGGGAATGTCTGCCCAGATAACTTGGCTGTAAGGGATTGTGACTTATCACTTTCGACGCATTTTCGTACACCGGTATATTTTAATTCTGCTGTAAAGATGCTGGCTATCACTTTTCGGCGCGTTTATGATTATTCTGTAATTATTTAGCAAATTCATGTACGATTGTTCTAACTTACAGGCTCGCTATCGCTCGTTAGGAAAGAATCGACACCTAAATAGCACGAAAGGTCTTAATATTGACAAAGAAATGTGGCGAAATGTCTTAAAATCGACAAACTAAAATTACTAACTGCAGTGAATTTGTCGACCTGTGTTATTGAATGCTGTTTCTTGTATGTTTGTATCTAAGAATAACAAGCCAAAATCAGATAACGGCTAGTATAAACGCCACAGAAATATCCGGATAATGCTGCCGTAAAAGGAGGGAGAGAGACTGCTGGAGGATGTATTGTATTATATTTGTTCATGTTGACAGGAGAGGAGGGGGCGGGGACAGGAGAGGAGGGGGCGGGGACAGGAGAGGAGGGGGCGGGGAGAGGAGAGGAGGGGGCGGGGACAGGAGAGGAGGGGGCGGGGAGAGGAGAGGAGAGGAGAGGAGGGGGGCGGGTGGGGAAGCAGTTATATGTTGGTTTATTCTCAGTAGTACTTCCCTTGCTACTTTCTATTTTGCATAAAGTTGAGGGGTTACGATTCTTTTACACCAGTGTGCCTGTTTGTTTACGGTTGTGTCTATATATATGTGTTTGTGTGTGTGTGTGTTTGGGTTATATACACTAGTAAATGATTTCAAACTTGATTTAGAGGCTCTACAATTCCTAGACAGGTGGACACAAGGTATTCAAGTCATACCAGCATGTCTGTCTATCAACCTGTATGTCGTTTTGTAACATATATCGAGGGGGAGCAGATGAGAGGGGAGGGGTGATTGTAGAGGAAAACAGAGAAGAATAGAAACAAATCTATTATATAGGGGAGCAGAGAAGGGAGGGGGGGGGGGAGCAGAGAAGGGAGGGGGGGGGGGAGCAGAGAAGGGGGGGGGGGGGAGCAGAGAAGGGAGGGGGGGGGGGGAGCAGAGAAGGGAGGGGGGGGGGGGGGAGCAGAGAAGGGAGGGGGGGGGGAGCAGAGAAGGGAGGGGGGGGGGAGCAGAGAAGGGAGGGGGTGGGGGGGGAGCAGAGAGGGGAGGGGGGGGAGCAGAGAAGGGAGGAGGGGGGGGGAGCAGAGAAGGGAGGGGGGGAGGGGGGGGGGGGAGCAGAGAAGGGAGGGGGGGGGGGAGCAGAGAAGGGAGGGAGGGGGGGGGGGCGAAAGGAGAATACAAAATTAGGACGAGACAGAAGAAGAGAGGGAAGGAGGCTAATATGTCAAATGAGGAGACAAGCTAATTTTAATAATAGTTACCGGTACTGTGGCCTTTCAGTGGGATACTAAACGAGCTTTATAAAAACTATAGTGTATTATACAGTTAGCTACGTCTCCTCAACCATTATCAGAGAATATCTAATTTTCATCTCTATAAAATATCGACTTAATAAGACCCCAAGTTTAAGTACTGCAGTAACTAAAACAGTAAAGGGGCACTTTTTATCGTGCACTTTCTTTTAGTTTCTATACACTTAAAGACACACAGACAGGCAAATAATACAAGAGTGAAAACATAGCCTCTGCGTCGGAAGAATATAATAAATATATAATAACATTAACAGCAAAAATATTATTTCAAAATTAACAGCAACAATTCCACAAAATATTCGGTACGATAAAAAAGGAACTAGAAGAAAACACACACACACACACACACACACACACACACACACACACACACACTAAAAAGTAAACTACTACTATTGTAAACCATATCGAACATGCACTTAAAGCAAATTAACTTTCATATTAGCTCCGCCAAATTTCTAAGTGTGGTGGCCTCAAAATAAGGAAAGGTACAGTACATAGTGGATTGAGATGGAGCGAGACGTGGTGGATCGGGGCGTGTGGAGCGAGAGTCGTGAACAATGGAGAGAGATGGAAAAGAGAGAGAAGTTGGAGAGAAGTTGGAGGAAGAGAGATGGAGACAGGTGGAGAGAATATACAGCAGGAGATAAAGGCACAAATGGATGCGAGGCGATAAATAAACATGATAAATGACAGAGTAAGAGATGCTAAAGAGTAAATGGAGATGAATACATTATACAAGGAGAATTTTGTAAAGGCTAAATACAATGACCGAGAGAAAGAGATGCTAGAGAGTAAATATAAATGAATGAAAGGCAACAATGAGAACGGACATAGATACATGACAGAGGTAAGAGATGCTAGAGAGTAAATATAAATGAATGAAAGGCAATAATGAGAACGGACATAGATAATTAACAGAGGTAAGAGATGCTAGAGAGTAAATATAAATGAATGAAAGGCAACAATGAGAACGGACATAGATACATGACAGAGGTAAGAGATGCTAGAGAGTAAATATAAATGAATGAAAGGCAATAATGAGAACGGACATAGATACATGACAGAGGTAAGAGATGCTAGAGAGTAAATATAAATGAATGAAAGGCAACAATGAAAACGGACATAGATACATGACAGAGGTAAGAGATGCTAGAGAGTAAATATAAATGAATGAAAGGCAATAATGAGAACGGACATAGATACATGACAGAGGTAAGAGATGCTAGAGAGTAAATATAAATGAATGAAAGGCAATAATGAGAACGGACATAGATACATGACAGAGGTAAGAGATGCTAGAGAGTAAATATAAATGAATGAAAGGCAATAATGAGAACGGACATAGCTACATGACAGAGGTAAGAGATGCTAGAGAGTAAATATAAATGAATGAAAGGTAATAATGAGAACGGACATAGATACATGACAGAGGTAAGAGATGCTAGAGAGTAAATATAAATGAATGAAAGGCAATAATGAGAACGGACATAGATACATGACAGAGAGTAAGAGATGCTAGAGAGTAAATGGAAACGAATAACTTACACATGGACATTTTTGTAAAGGCTAAATAAAATTGGAGAGAGTAAGAGATGTAGAGAGTAAATGTAGATGAATGAAAGGCGATAAGATACATGAACATTGACAGAGAGTAAGAGATGCTAGAGAGTTAATGGAGATGAATGAAAGCCGATAAGATACATGAACATTGACAGAGAGTAAGAGATGCTAGAGAGTTAATGGAGATGAATGAAAGCCGATAAGATACATGAACATTGACAGAGAGTAAGAGATGCTAGAGAGTTAATGGAGATGAATGAAAGCCGATAAGATACATGAACATTGGCAGAGAGTAAGAGATGCTAGAGAGTAAATATAGATGAATGAAAGGCGATAAGATACATGAACATTGACAGAGAGTAAGAGATGCTAGAGAGTAAATATAGATGAATGAAAGGCGATAAGATACATGAACATTGACAGAGAGTAAGAGATGCTAGAGAGTAAATATAGATGAATGAAAGGCGATAAGATACATGAACATTGACAGAGAGTAAGAGATGCTAGAGAGTAAATATAGATGAATGAAAGGCGATAAGATACATGAACATTGACAGAGAGTAAGAGATGCTAGAGAGTAAATATAGATGAATGAAAGGCGATAAGATACATGAACATTGACAGAGAGTAAGAGATGCTAGAGAGTAAATATAGATGAATGAAAGGCGATAAGATACATGAACATTGACAGAGAGTAAGAGATGCTAGAGAGTAAATATAGATGAATGAAAGGCGATAAGATACATGAACATTGACAGAGAGTAAGAGATGCTAGAGAGTAAATATAGATGAATGAAAGGCGATAAGATACATGAACATTGACAGAGAGTAAGAGATGCTAGAGAGTAAATATAGATGAATGAAAGGCGATAAGATACATGAACATTGACAGAGAGTAAGAGATGCTAGAGAGTAAATATAGATGAATGAAAGGCGATAAGATACATGAACATTGACAGAGAGTAAGAGATGCTAGAGAGTAAATATAGATGAATGAAAGGCGATAAGATACATGAACATTGACAGAGAGTAAGAGATGCTAGAGAGTAAATATAGATGAATGAAAGGCGATAAGATACATGAACATTGACAGAGAGTAAGAGATGCTAGAGAGTAAATATAGATGAATGAAAGGCGATAAGATACATGAACATTGACAGAGAGTAAGAGATGCTAGAGAGTAAATATAGATGAATGAAAGGCGATAAGATACATGAACATTGACAGAGAGTAAGAGATGCTAGAGAGTAAATTAGATGAATGAAAGGCGATAAGATACATGAACATTGACAGAGAGTAAGAGATGCTAGAGAGTAAATATAGATGAATGAAAGGCGATAAGATACATGAACATTGACAGAGAGTAAGAGATGCTAGAGAGTAAATATAGATGAATGAAAGGCGATAAGATACATGAACATTGACAGAGAGTAAGAGATGCTAGAGAGTAAATATAGATGAATGAAAGGCGATAAGATACATGAACATTGACAGAGAGTAAGAGATGCTAGAGAGTAAATATAGATGAATGAAAGGCGATAAGATACATGAACATTGACAGAGAGTAAGAGATGCTAGAGAGTAAATATAGATGAATGAAAGGCGATAAGATACATGAACATTGACAGAGAGTAAGAGATGCTAGAGAGTAAATATAGATGAATGAAAGGCGATAAGATACATGAACATTGACAGAGAGTAAGAGATGCTAGAGAGTAAATATAGATGAATGAAAGGCGATAAGATACATGAACATTGACAGAGAGTAAGAGATGCTAGAGAGTAAATATAGATGAATGAAAGGCGATAAGATACATGAACATTGACAGAGAGTAAGAGATGCTAGAGAGTATGCTAGAGAGTAAATATAGATGAATGAAAGGCGATAAGATACATGAACATTGACAGAGAGTAAGAGATGCTAGAGAGTAAATATAGATGAATGAAAGGCGATAAGATACATGAACATTGACAGAGAGTAAGAGATGCTAGAGAGTTAATGGAGATGAATGAAAGCCGATAAGATACATGAACATTGGCAGAGAGTAAGAGATGCTAGAGAGTTAATGGAGATGAATGAAAGCCGATAAGATACATGAACATTGGCAGAGAGTAAGAGATGCTAGAGAGTAAATATAGATGAATGAAAGGCGATAAGATACATGAACATTGACAGAGAGTAAGAGATGCTAGAGAGTAAATATAGATGAATGAAAGGCGATAAGATACATGAACATTGACAGAGAGTAAGAGATGCTAGAGAGTAAATATAGATGAATGAAAGGCGATAAGATACATGAACATTGACAGAGAGTAAGAGATGCTAGAGAGTAAATATAGATGAATGAAAGGCGATAAGATACATGAACATTGACAGAGAGTAAGAGATGCTAGAGAGTAAATATAGATGAATGAAAGGCGATAAGATACATGAACATTGACAGAGAGTAAGAGATGCTAGAGAGTAAATATAGATGAATGAAAGGCGATAAGATACATGAACATTGACAGAGAGTAAGAGATGCTAGAGAGTAAATATAGATGAATGAAAGGCGATAAGATACATGAACATTGACAGAGAGTAAGAGATGCTTAGAGAGAGTTAATATAGATGAATGAAAGGCGATAAGATACATGAACATTGACAGAGAGTAAGAGATGCTAGAGAGTAAATATAGATGAATGAAAGGCGATAAGATACATGAACATTGACAGAGAGTAAGAGATGCTAGAGAGTAAATATAGATGAATGAAAGGCGATAAGATACATGAACATTGACAGAGAGTAAGAGATGCTAGAGAGTAAATATAGATGAATGAAAGGCGATAAGATACATGAACATTGACAGAGAGTAAGAGATGCTAGAGAGTAAATATAGATGAATGAAAGGCGATAAGATACATGAACATTGACAGAGAGTAAGAGATGCTAGAGAGTAAATATAGATGAATGAAAGGCGATAAGATACATGAACATTGACAGAGAGTAAGAGATGCTAGAGAGTAAATATAGATGAATGAAAGGCGATAAGATACATGAACATTGACAGAGAGTAAGAGATGCTAGAGAGTAAATATAGATGAATGAAAGGCGATAAGATACATGAACATTGACAGAGAGTAAGAGATGCTAGAGAGTTAATGGAGATGAATGAAAGCCGATAAGATACATGAACATTGAGAGTAAGAGAGATGCTAGAGAGTAATGAGATGAAGAGAGTGAAGAAAGGCGATAAGATACATGAACATTGACAGAGAGTAAGAGATGCTAGAGAGTAAATATAGATGAATGAAAGGCGATAAGATACATGAACATTGACAGAGAGTAAGAGATGCTAGAGAGTAAATATAGATGAATGAAAGGCGATAAGATACATGAACATTGACAGAGAGTAAGAGATGCTAGAGAGTAAATATAGATGAATGAAAGGCGATAAGATACATGAACATTGACAGAGAGTAAGAGATGCTAGAGAGTAAATATAGATGAATGAAAGGCGATAAGATACATGAACATTGACAGAGAGTAAGAGATGCTAGAGAGTAAATATAGATGAATGAAAGGCGATAAGATACATGAACATTGACAGAGAGTAAGAGATGCTAGAGAGTAAATATAGATGAATGAAAGGCGATAAGATACATGAACATTGACAGAGAGTAAGAGATGCTAGAGAGTAAATATAGATGAATGAAAGGCGATAAGATACATGAACATTGACAGAGAGTAAGAGATGCTAGAGAGTAAATATAGATGAATGAAAGGCGATAAGATACATGAACATTGACAGAGAGTAAGATGCTAGAGAGTAAATATAGATGAATGAAAGGCGATAAGATACACTAACATTGACAGACAGTAAGAGATGCTAGAGAGTAAATAGATGAATGAAAGGCGATAAGATACATGAACATTGACAGAGAGTAAGAGATGCTAGAGAGTAAATATAGATGAATGAAAGGCGATAAGATACATGAACATTGACAGAGAGTAAGAGATGCTAGAGAGTAAATATAGATGAATGAAAGGCGATAAGATACATGAACATTGACAGAGAGTAAGAGATGCTAGAGAGTTAATATAGATGAATGAAAGGCGATAAGATACATGAACATTGACAGAGAGTAAGAGATGCTAGAGAGTAAATATAGATGAATGAAAGGCGATAAGATACATGAACATTGACTCCAGACATGCCAGGGACAAGAGGACAGACAAAAGAACATCTGCAAAAATCCAAATCATTGTCACCACCGCTGTAACACTCGCTGATGGGGACCCAAATCTCCTCAATGAGCTGCTACCAAGACTCCTGACAGCTAATAATCTTCCCACAATCATCATCCCTCGTATGGAGCCCAACAAGAAGACTCCACGAGCCAGCACACAGGTACCAAGACCCACACCACGCCCTCAACTCCCTCTGTCCCGTCCATTAAGCAGACAGAAATCTCCTCCTGACACAATATATACTGTCAAATCAACAACAGCAACCTGCAACTCCAACACCAAGCTCAAGGGAAAACTGAAGATGTCTCCATATATTAACATCTTCGAGCAAAACCTAGAAGAGGACGAAACTCCAACAACATCAAAGGAGACGGAGGAAGCCCTCTCACCACCACCAGCTCTCCCCTCCACCAAGACTACACCATCCAGACCATCTGAAGAGACTCTCAGGACCACTCCTCCCCCTCCTGTTCGGACCCCACAAGCTGTGAAGAAGAAGAAGAGGAATGTGAAACCTGCAGGTGACACAACACCCAAGTCACAGAAGATACAACCAGCATGTTTCTCCAACATGATTGAATACGCCGAATACCTCGAACAAATTCAAGCTGAAATGTTGAAGCAATAATACCCTTTAACAGATATAGATTTTGCATTAACTCACAAGATAAACAACTAGCTCAACTATGTACGACTATTAGACCATGAATAGACAAATACAAATAAAGTAATAAACATCCCTAACAATAGCAAGGTGGTCTGCCCACTAACTTTTCTCTCTCACTGTATTTCATCTTTCCTACTTCCTCTTCCCCCCACCCACTCTGTGGTGCCTCTCTCCCCCCCTTAAAAAAAAAAAAAAAAAAAAAAAAGAGTAAGAGATGCTAGAGAGTAAATATAGATGAATGAAAGGCGATAAGATACATGAACATTGACAGAGAGTAAGAGATGCTAGAGAGTAAATATAGATGAATGAAAGGCGATAAGATACATGAACATTGACAGAGAGTAAGAGATGCTAGAGAGTAAATATAGATGAATGAAAGGCGATAAGATACATGAACATTGACAGAGAGTAAGATATGCTAGAGAGTAAATGGAGATGAATGAGAGGCGATAAATAGAAAGGACAGAGCTAAATGACACAGAGATTAAGAGATGCTAGAGATTATACATGGAGATGAAAATACCTAGATAAAGATGGAAGACGTATAAGGAGGGAGATAATGAAGAGGCAGAGTGGATGTAGACGAAGCGAGGCGGGGTGTGTTGAGAAGATGAACGATAATAATTAAGTAAGACAGAACACCAGACGTACCAGGAAGGAGAAAATAAAGATGGAGAAAGGATAGAGAATGGAAGGGGAGAGAGGGTTAAATGGGCTGAAAAAAAAAAGAGAAAAAAAAAAAAAAAAAACTATTTATGTATTATTATCCACATAAACACACACACACACACACACACATACACACACACACACACACACAAGTGACGATGATGTTGCGAGTCTATTCAATTTCATTCTAGCTATATTTAGACGATTTTGTGAACATGATAGATTTTTTTATCAAATTAAAATAAGTTTATAGTTAAATGGTGTACATACAATACATAAAATGAGAGAGATAGAAAGAAATGAAATAATATACCGTACTGAAATGATAGATGACCGAGAAAGTGAGTGAGATCAAGAGCATAATGTGAGAACTTGAGTAAGATTGATGAGAGGGAAGCTAAAGTGAGATCAAGAGCAAAATGTGAGGACTTGAGTAAGATTGATGAGAGGGAAGCTAAAGTGAGATCAAGAGCATAATGTGAAGACTTGAGTAAGATTGATGAGAGGGAAGCTAAAGTGAGATCAAGAGCATAATGTGAGGACTTGAGTAAGATTGATGAGAGGGAAGCTAAAGTGAGATCAAGAGCATAATGTGAGGACTTGAGTAAGATTGATGAGAGGGAAGCTAAAGTGAGATCAAGAGCATAATGTGAAGACTTGAGTAAGATTGATGAGAGGGAAGCTAAAGTGAGATCAAGAGCATAATGTGAGGACTTGAGTAAGATTGATGAGAGGGAAGCTAAAGTGAGATCAAGAGCATAATGTGAGGACTTGAGTAAGATTGATGAGAGGGAAGCTAAAGTGAGATCAAGAGCATAATGTGAGGACTTGAGTAAGATTGATGAGAGGGAAGCTAAAGTGAGATCAAGAGCATAATGTGAGGACTTGAGTAAGATTGATGAGAGGGAAACTAAAGGATCAACGGAATTATTACGGGAGGATGGGCTGGTGTTTCTGGCCCCCTTCTACCTCGTATTTAGCCCCATTGTTTTGTTTTTTTAGATTTTAAGACTTTTGGCTCATTAGTTTGGCCATTTAATGACTTTACAACCCATTTCTTTATCAATATTAAGAATTTTCGTGCCATTCACATATCGATTTTTTTCCTGGCAAGCGATAGCGAGCCTGTAATTTTTATAGTAACCGGCCTTCGGCAGGAGCATTTCTTTACCGAAAAATGTACAAATCTATCTTAAAGGGGGGTCTAGGGGTGGTTTTTTTACAGCTTGATGGAGGTCTAGGGAGGACATTAAGACATAATAAAAAGATAAAACAATAAGCAAAAAAAACCCACCTATCTCCCATTAAGCCTCATAACACCCTTATGTCATTATGATAACTGATTAGGCCTACCGTCATAACATTATTTAATTATGCCTAGGAATACAATAAAATGTCTTATAGGCTAGTGAAGGAGTTTAAGTAGCTCGATTAACAGAAACCGATTTTATGGCAATAAACAAGAGAGAGAGAGAGAGAGAGCTATTCGTACTCAAGGGATTAATCCTATGACTAGAGAGGTCATTGCTCAACTGAATAAAATCGTCTCGAGTTGAGAATTGCGGAAATATGGCATCACAAAAAATAATTAACAAATAAAGATATAACTTACGTAGCTTTCACCACTATGACAAAAACAGGACTTTCCTAAGATACATACATTATCTGGTTAAAGTTGGAGAAAATGAGCAGCTAATATCGGAAAGAGGAGGGTTGACTTCTAGCACTTTGAAATATATGTCTTTCCTTTGCCGAAACAAAAACGTATAGCGGCATCTAAGCACAAAATAATCACAGTAAAATATTTATATACATAGAAAGACATACTGCACAGACCTTGCGACCTCTACTAGGCAGACTCAATTCTAACAACATTTGCTACTAAGTGGAAGGTAAGGCTAGCAAATCAGCAGGCTCTCTCCCCACCCACCACTGTTTGAATTATATTTAGGTTTACACACAAACATCACCATTCCTCCTGAGCTGAATAAAATCATCGGGCAAAAGCTAAAATAAAATCTTCCGTGATTGATTGAAGATGGAAAGAGAGGTGATTAATCTCTTCTGTACCGGCGACGTCGTCTTTATTTTATTCTTACGATTTTTAGATTTTATGCAGTTTAAGAAAGATCTGAGGTAGTAAAAATTATGCCTTCTGTACCAGCGAAGTCTTTTTAAAGTTATTCTAGCTACTGTATACTTAACGATTTTGTGCAGCTGAAGAAGAATCTGCGGTAGTAAAAAGGGCTCCTTCTGTACGTCGACGTCTGTTTAATCTTATTCTAGCTATAGTCATACGATATTGTGCAGTTTAAGAAGGATCTGAGGTAGTAAAAATTGGTAAAGTGAGATAGTTCGAAGCCTGTTAAATGCTGGAGGCTCTTTATAGTCAGTCAGTCAGTAACAAACCCTTACTCCCGCAAGGGGTAGGGAGGATCAGCAAGAGACACAAGAAAGGAAAAAGAGGTGACAGGAGAAGAACAGATATAACAGTTCGCCCACAAAAAGCAGCACACAAGCATTCAGAAGGCCCTCTATAAATTGAAGACAATCGTCCAATAGTAACCAGAAGATAGTTATAAAGACGTCACCGGTACAGAAGGGGTTAAAATACTGTAGGCCTACCGGTATATGTAGATGGACGGAATGTGTGCCTTTGATGAAGACATTGGTATGAATGGGAGAAATTCAAGACATCAGAGAGAGTTGTGAAGGATGAGTGATGGGGAATGTGTGGGGGGGGGGGGTGTATGTGTATGTGTATGTGTGTGTGTGTGTGTGTGTGCTACACAGACACGAATACTCAAACCACACAGACCTTGCGGTCCCCACTAGGTGATCCAGCCTTAATACTACAAGACAGGGACAGTTTGTGGTAGAAGAATAGGCCAGCAAAGTAGAAAGCTCTCTCCCCACCTTCCGCTCCCTCCGGCTAATAGACCGTACCGGATAATAGGATGAAGTGGAAGTGTAACCTTATGAGTCAGGAAATGCCCACAAGGAAAGTTTGTATAGAATATGGAAATAAATTAGTAAGAAAGGGAACTTACACTTACATTAAGAACATAAGAAAATGGGAGTCTGCAGAAAGCCGATTGGCCCAAGCAAGGCAGATCCCTGTCCCACACAACCCCAATTCAATTACAAAGCCCAATTATAGGCTCAACACTCTAATACCCTGAGGATCATCTTACCAAAATGGTTAGAGATTAACGCAGGATTATGGGGGTCTGCAGAGCGCTGATTGGCCCAACCCGGCTGATCCCCCTTCACACCCAACCCTTCTCGTCCATATGATTGTCGAATTTTATCTTAAAGCTCCCTACCGTTTTAGATCCCACTATAGCACTTGGTAGTCCATTCCACCCATCTACAACTCTGTTACCAAACCAATATTTGCCTATATCTTTTCTGAAACAAAATGTATCTAATTTGAAACCATTGGTACAAGTTTTTTCGCTATCACTGAGCTTTAGTACATTTGTCATGTCCCCTTTGTTAATCCCACTAACCCACTTGAACACCTCTATCATATCCCCTCTAACTCTGCGTCTCTCTAACGAATGTAAACCTAATTTCTTCAACCTTTCTTCATACGGAAGATTTCTAATATTATGGATCATTTTTGTCATTCTACGCTGTACTCTCTCCAATGAATCTATGTCCATTCTGTAATAAGGACACCAAAATTGGACAGCATAATCCATATGGGGTCTCACTAATGACAAGTAAAGTTTTAAGATAACATCAGCAGTTCTGTTACTCACACTCCTAGAGATGAACCCGAGAATCCTGTTTGCCTTATTACGAACGCTTATACACTGTTTTCTAGGTTTCAAATCATTGCTAACAAACACACCTAGATCTTTCTCGCAGTCTGAATTTTCTAATTCTAAATTAGCTAGTTTATATTTAACATTTGTTTGCATCTTCCCTATCTTTAATACCTTGCATTTGTCAATGTTAAACTTCATCTGCCAATTTACTGACCATTCATGTAAGGTATCTAGATCCCTTTGGAGGCACTCTATATCGCTATCTGAATCAATTGATCTCCCCATTTTAGTATCGTCTGCGAATTTACTTATCCTACTAGTTATACCTAAATCTAGGTCATTTATGTATATAAGAAACAACAGGGGACCTAATACCGATCCCTGGGGGACACCACTTTTGACTGCTCCCCACTCTGACTTGGTACCATTTATGCTGACTCTCTGTTTCCTACCAATTAGCCATGACCTAATCCATCCCAACAACGATCCTCCTATTCCATGTGCCTCAACCTTTCTCATCAATCTCTCATGAGGGACTCTGTCGAAAGCTTTACTGAAATCTAAATAAATAATATCATATGACTTGTCACTATCTACTGCTTCATATACCTCTGTGAAAAAGCTAAGCAAATTAGTAAGGCAAGAACGTCCCTGAGTGAATCCATGCTGAGAAAAATGTATTAAGTTAAATTTTTCTAAGTGGCTTCTAATTTTCCTAGCAATAATAGACTCTAGCAACTTTCCTATGATTGATGTGAGACTAATGGGACGGTAATTGGATGCTATCGATTTATCACCTTTTTTGAAGAAGATCGGAACTACATTTGCAAGCTTCCAAGCTTCTGGAACTAAACCTGTTTCTAATGACTTGTTAAATAAAAATGCTAATGGGCTACTTAACTCATCTCTGCATTATTTTAATACTCTAGCATATACCTCGTTAGGACCAGGCGATTTTTGAGGTTTCAGTCTGTCAATTTCCTTAAGCACATCATTTCTACTTATACTAACTGTACTTAACATATTTTCTATACTATCACTATATACCATATTGACTTCTGGAATCTGTGCCAAATTTTCATTAGTGAAAACGGAAAGAAACTGACTATTTAATGTACTGCACATTTCTAAATCATTTTCTGTTATTTCTCCTATTGCATTTTTTTTTTAGGGGGCCTATTACATCTCTAACTTTAGATTTATATAGTTGGTAAAAAGCTTTAGGGTTATTTTTTGAGTCACTGGCTATCCTAAGGAAATAAGAAAACAATAAAAAAGAATAAGGAAATAAGAAAATAAGAAAAAGAATAAGGAAATAAGAAAATAAGAAAAAATATAAGGAAATAAAAAAAGAATAAGGAAATAATAAAATAATAAAAAAGAATAAGGAAATAAAATAATAAAAAAGAATAATGAAATAATAAAAAAGAATAATAAAATAATAAAAAAGAATAAGGAAATAAGAAAAAAGAATAATGAAATAAGGAAATAAGAAAAAGGAATAAAGAGAGAAAAGCCTGAATAAGAACGGAGTAAAAAGGAAAAAAGTAATAACAGAAAAGGATAAAGATAGAAACGAAGGAAAATACGAAGAAAACGGTGACGAATGAAGGAGAGAAGGAAATAAGGGAAGGAAGGAAGTGAAGAAGAAAATTAAGGGGAGGCAGACCGTTTTTCTGGACCCCCTTCCCCTTAATGTTTAGCCCCACTAGTTTTGAGATTATAAGACGTTCGGCCCATTAGTTTGGCGATTTTAACACCTTTCGCCCCATTTCGTTGCCAATTTTAAGACCTTTCGTGCCATTTAGGTGTCTCTCTTCATCTATCTTCTGTCTATCTATCTATCTCTCTCTCTCTCTCTCTCACTATCGGCTTCAGATATTGCTGACGACAGCTTGAATGGAAGATGAACCTAATTTTGCTGCCTAGGTGAGAGAGAGAGAGAGAGAGAGAGAGAGAGGGAGGGGGGGGGGAGGATTGTGTAATTAACTTGCTTGTTCGTCAAGGGGAATCCACGCAATGCGAGCTAAGCTCATTATTATCGCGCCTCCTTAACTGGGAATGTATTGCGTGAAATGCATGTTAAGTGTTTATGTATCGTTGGAATGGCTGTGGATGTGTGTGTAGTCTGTATTTCAGCCAATTGGCGACATCTGGAAACGAAGGCTTAGGGTTAATCTGTACGGTACCATTCTCACTACGGTACCAGTCTCACCCTAAGGCTTATGGTGGGTTCACACATTCACGTATATTGCTCCCGTCCGGCGTATCGCCAATTTATGTAAAGACGCGAGTAGTTTCTGCCGTTGAACGCCCGTTCTTCCACGTCTATTGCACTTCCCGACAGACTTAGCGTAACGGGGCCAGTGTTACGTCAGACGTAATGGAGTCGTATTGAACTACGTACGTGTTTGCGACGTGCGTAAGCATAGCCCCGTTCGACCTCATGGGCTGCACGATTTGCGGGAACACAGGCCACGCCCATGCCACGCCCCCTCAAGACCGGCGTAGATGAGGCCGCATGTCTTGGGATTTGTTAGGTCGTACCTGGACCGGTTCTGGCCAATCGTAGGCACACCCCGTCTGACCAAACACAGACAAAGACAGTCTTTGTCAACTACGTAGGTCTGGGTTGGAATCTGGGAACTACAAAAGGGCAGGAATGGCCACACCATTCCCATTCCCAGTCCTTCATCGGCACCATGAACAACATCGAGGAATTCATCCTGGAGGAGTAACATCGAGGAATTCATCCTGGAGGAGTAACCCGCTGAGTGCCAGCCAATTTTGACGGTGTGCTTCTGCCAGTGCCATATTTTTTTTTTTTTTTTTGGCTAAATCTATTAAGTTGGGAGAGAAATGGTAAAAAAAACACTCCCCTCGCCAGAAATCAGGTCCCCGATGGTCCCGAAAGTAGCTGAAAAGACACTATAGACTACAGAGACTTTTATGGTATCGGAATGTATGGGTGGGAGGGTGGTTTTGGGGTTGGTTGGGGGAAGGTAGAAGGGTAATTGACTTGTGTTACACATATGAAGCCGATTGGTGAGGTAGTTTCGCCACCACGGATTTTCCTTTTTTCCTTTCCTTCGTACGGATACGCTAGAAGTGGGTGGTGGGAGGAGGTTGGGGGTGTGGTGGGGGGAAGGCAGAAGGGTAAGAGACTTGTCACAAATATGGAACCGATTGGTGCAGTCGTTTCGCCGCCACAGATTTTCCTTTTTTTTCCTTTTCTTCGTACGGATACGCTAGAAGTGGGTGGTGGGAGGAGGTTGGGGGTGTGGTGGGGGGAAGGCAGAAGGGTAAGAGACTTGTCACACAAATATGGAACCGATTGGTGCAGTCGTTTCGCCGCCACAGATTTTCCTTTTTTTTCCTTCTGACGGGACCGACAGTCAGCGAGTGGGTGGGAGGAGGGATTTGGGATTTTTGTGGTGGGTAGCCTAAAGGGTAAGGTACATGTGGTAAAAATATGGAAGCCATAGGTGCAGTCGTTTCGCTGCTACGATTTGTTTTCGGCAGGGTGCAGAGGGTGGCAGGGTTGGCTTGTTAGTTGCTGCTCCGGTGTGGTGAGAGGTGTGACTGGAGGGTCCCTCGCTGGTCCCGTTGTCCCCTCGTACAACGATGCCGCGTCTTCCCGCCAACCCGCAGTGCGGCGGTTCTGCCAGATGCGGCCTAACTAACGTATACTTCCATGTTCGACTGGAACTTTCTACGATTTGACGAGAGCAGCTCTCGTCTCACGTGGTAGCTGCTACGTCCGACGAGGATGCTCTGGTCAGACGACCGTGGTGGCCTGGTCGGTCGTAAGTTTCCCCGTCTTTTGACATACGTGAGGGCGAGCCACGTTCCTGATTCGACTCGAATCAGCAACCGCGCGGCCTTGGCCGCACCCACAACATTCCCGACCCACGTGGGCTACTCGTTTCTACTCGCGCCATGCGAGAGTACCCCCCCCCCCCCCGACTGGCCGTAATTTCATTAAAGTTTTGCGTATTATGCCATTACGTTTTACGTAATCGGTTGCCAACTACCAATATACCTTCGTTTACAACAGACGGGAGCTGACGGGAGCAATATACGTGAATGTGTGAACCCACCATTAGGTTGACCAGTAGCTTAGGTTGACCAGTACGATACCCATCTCACCTTGTAACCGATCACCAACCCCAGATGGGACGTCACAACTTCGTCCACTTATACCAGGTTCCTATTTATACTGCTAGGTGAACAGAGGCTACACCGTTAGGAGACTTGCCCAAATGCCTCTTCCCCGCCCGGGTCTCGAACCCGGGACCTTCTGGTTGTGAGCCAGACGCGCTATCAGTTACGCCACGAGGAGGTGTGTGTGTGTGTGGGTGTGTATAAAAGAGAGAAAGAGTTATAGGACAGTAGGCTATGTGAAAGTGTATGTATGTATGTATGTATATGTAAGTGTATGTATGTATGTATGTATACTGTATATGTATGTACCATTTTACATACTTATGTATTGTCTGCATACATGTGAGCGTTTTTATATGCAGTATGTAAGTATAAAGAAAAGGAGGCATTCACAGTACATGTTCTGTTACTTATTGGTTTCTGTATCAACGTGTGTGTAGCCTATGAGAGATAGGCTACGGAAGAGTATTAAGTGTGTTCGTTGTTTTATGTTGTGTGTTGTGTTTTCCCTGTTCTTGCTCTGTCTTGAGTCGGCCACCCCCAAGAAAAAGAAAAAAAGAACAATAATATAAAATATAAAATAAAATAAAAATGGGAAAAGTGGGGATTGGGCCTGAGCATATAGATAGATAGATAGATAGATTCAGATGGAGTGCAACCTACCCCCGGGCCCTGAGGGGGATGGGGGTGAATCAAAGACACGAGGCACGGGGGGAGAGAGGAAGGGAGAGGAAGGACATTGGTAACAAGGCTGCCAACTCCCGGTTACGTCTTCATTACTGGGTTTACGCGAACGGCTTGTAAACTGTGACACCATATCAAATTAGAGTTTACTATAGAATGCGCAAGGTATGGCGATGATCACCAGTAACGTAAAGTAGGCCTAACTGAAAGAAAGCATATGGTGGGAACAGAATGGAAGCACGTGAGGTGGTGGAGGAGGGGATTAACAGGGAGGGTATGTATCAGGGTTACCAATTCAAGTCGCTAGAGAGTAAGTCAATGCCGAAAATGGCTAGAATATTGCCTCTCTCTAGTGGGTGTGGTAGTACGTCCTAGCATGTTTCACATGCTCGCACCCAGTCAGGGGACATCCTGACGACGTAAACAGACTAAACACACATAACAAAGCCACTCCAACAGCTTCCTCTCTCTCCAACACCCCTTCTTCCCTCTCAACACTCTTCTCTGAGCTAGTGCCGATACAAATGGCCAGTCCTGTATAGAATCGTGAGGTTCAGAGTCTTAAAGATTCCAGGACGAGCTCCATAGAAAATGAAAATGAATGATCTATACTATCGTTGTTAAATAGCTAATATCTCCAACATATCGCTAGAATTCACGTAGCTAGATGTAAAAATGTGCCTCTATATCAAAGTAAATACCTCTAGATCTAGCGGGAAAGTAGCTAATTTGGCAACACTGGGTATTTGTAGCGAGGGAGGGAGTGGAGGAGGGCAGGAGATTTGTGAAGGGGGGAGGGGGGATAAAGCGTCATCAGTTATCAGTCCAGCCACACTAGCCGGGGAAGATGGACGTGTTTTTTTGTTTGTGTTGTTAGGCTATAGTGGTTAGCCTACTGCAAGTCTGGGAGAACTTCTGCACTGCTGCGGTGAATAACGAGTGGACAAAGGACGGGTTGTTTTCGTTCCCGTGTGAACATCCAGTAGGGAAGAGGAGTGGAAGAAGCCGGAGTGAGGTTAGTCCACTTACGTTAGTCACCATCACCATTTAGTGAGCGAGGTATAATCCTGTGTAGCGGGTGGACCCACGTGGGGGACCTGTATATCTCAATAATGTCACAATATAGTTTTACATTTTACATTCATGAGTACTACACTAATATGCTAGATTAGGTTAGGTTAAAGATATTTCTTAGTAAATAGGCATCTGAAAAACAGTGGGGTCGAGATGTTTCGCCGCAGGTACGGTCAGAATTTGTTACGCCGGTTCGCAGCAGCTTCGTTTAGCCTAACTGCAATATAAACCCCAGATTGTGTCACTCTTCTTACAGCAGTGTTCCTGACCAGTACGGTACTGCTTAGGCTACTGCATAATAAATCGTAGGCTTGTGCATAGCATAATTCGGTAAAATTCTAGTTTCACGTACACAGCGACAAAAGGGAGGCGCCGTTGTAAAGGCATAGGGCCTAGCTTCCCGACCAACTATGAAGATCAGGGAAATTGCTGGGTAAAAGACGTAATATAATGATAATAAACTACATTAACGACATTAGCCTAACCTAACAACCTTACCTAACCTAACCTAGTATTATGTAATAGCTATGGTGCCGCATATGGGGAGATTTTTTTTTTTTTTTTTTTTTTACAGTAGGTAGGCCCTATAATTCCTTATAATGCATTTCCGCCGCTTTGGACATATATAGGAATTAAGTATGGTATATGACAACTCTAAAGTAGCCATAGAAATTTATGAGTATGCTGTGAAAGCGAAACTAGAATTAAACCGGTTCGAGTCCTTGGAGTGCCACATGTAGGATATTGTTGATTTCATTAATTGAGTTTAGAAGTAGGCCCTAAAGTTGTTTGGTGAAACAATATGAATTAGGCTATAGCCTACTGCTGACTTTCAAATATGCACCGGTACCGGTAAGCAGGCTTTTTAGTTCATCCAAAATACGATTAGCCTATGCATTCAGTGCTTCCACAGCTTTTATTCTGGATTCCTTTGATTTCTAAAAATCCTTATTTTTAACTTTCTTAGTAAATAGGCCTATAGGTTATTTATACTTTGTATTCCAATACAAAGGATACTTAGCGATATTGTATAGTGTAATTATGCAGATTATTACCGTACTACCTATGATACATTCTAGTGCATTCCTAATGTCAGTCTAGCGTATAGCCTATTTGTCGCAATTACCATAATTTTCCTCTCTATCTCCATAAGATTTCCTAATTGGTGTGTTTAAAACAACCAGGACAAACAATGATTGTGAAAGTTGGCACGGTGCATTAAATCGTCGAGCAGGAAAATCTAAACTTCCACTTTATCTGCGGGTCGATGTGCTTGAAGAAGCTAAAAACAGTTGGTGTGCAGGTAGCCTACAATTCGTTAGTGAAGGCACATTGTCCAGGTACCAACGAGCAACTTTAAACACATCCAAGGACAATTATTTAAGGCGGGGGAACTTGGGGAAGAATATATGAAAAGCACAACCAAAAGCATGCAGGAGGCCAAGAAACGCAAGTGTGCTGGTGTATAGCCTATCGTCCCTATTAATGTGTAAACTTCTTAAATTAAGATACGATGACGCATATTATATTATAGCCTACTGCCTGGCTGATATTAGACGGTTTTCTTCATTTAGGCCTATTATGTTCCTTCCAACAACCAACTAGGCCTATACTCCTAAAATCGATTAATGAAATTTACAAACACATGTGGCAGTCCGTGGATTCGAACCCAGGATGCTCACACCGAAAAACACACCTTATGCATCGCACCACGAAGATTTTTTTTTCTATGTGATTGAGGGAGACAAAAGGCATAACTGCCTATAGCGAGTGCCTCCCCCATAGTTGAAAGAGTCACAGGGCCAAAATCAAGGGACGTTCGAGCCAAAATGCCTGGACACACGGAGTTTGAAGCAATTTAAGTCATAGGAAGAGGGAAAGACTGATTCTGGGAGAGAGTTCCAGAGCTCAGCTGTTGAGTAGAAGAAAGTTTGAGAGTAACGTTTCACTCTTGGGTTGGAGAGTTGCACAGAGTAGGGGTGGGATTGAGTTGCAAGACGGGGTACCACGTGCCCTACGTAAAGGAGGTGGTATGCACTGGGATAGCTTTGAGGAACACTGATTATTATAGTAGCGATAGAATAGCGAGAGAGATGCAACATTGCGGCGGAGAGAGAGAGAGATTACAGAGAGTTGGTGAGTGGACGGGAGTTAATGATACAAAAGGCCTTCCTTTCAACTTTGTCTAGGAGAGCGGTGTGAGAGGAACCTCCCCACACATGTGAACAATACTCAATACAAGGGCGCACTATGCCCCTGTACAGAGCAAGAAGCTGTGCAGGGGAAAAGAACCCCCTAAGGCGGTTGAGCACACCCAGCTTCTGGGAGGCTGCCTTAGCAAGACTGGTAATATGGTCCTTCCAAATGAGAGCAGAAGAAAAAGAGACACCAAGAATATTGAGAGAAGATGAAGGGTTGATTTTTGTATTGTTGAAGAATAAGGTATAGTCCGCTGGGAGATCCTGACGGGTAGATAGATGGAGAAATTGGGTTTTGGAAGCATTAAAGTTAACAAGGTTTTCTCTGCCCCAATTGGAAATAGTATTTAGATCAGAATTTAAGAGTTCTATGGCTTCATTACGTTTGTCGTTGAGGGATTGCTGGCTGGGGCGTTCTGAAAAACTAATGGAGTAGTGTAAGGTTGAGTCGTCTGCGTATGAATGGATGGGAATTAAGGTACAGTTAAGGAGATCATTTATAAAAATTAGAAAGAGAATAGGAGATAGGACAGAGCCCTGAGGAACACCGGAGTTTATAGGGTGAGGAAGTGAACAATGGCCGTCCACAACCGCGGCTATGGAGCGGCCGGAAAGGAAATTAGAGACAAAGGCACAGATGGAGGGATAGAAACCGAAGGAGGGTAGTTTAGAAATTAAAGATTTATGCCAGACTCTATCGAAGGCTTTCGATATGTCTAGTGCAATAGAAAAAGTCTCACCGAAGTCCCGAAAGGAGGATGACCAAGAGTTAGTAAGATATGAAAGAAGATCACCAGTAGAGCAACCCTTAAGGAAGCCATACTGGCGATCTGAGAGCAGATTATGAGAAGAGAAATGCTTAAGAAATTTTGAAGCAAGAATAGTTTCAAAAACTTTAGAAAGACAAGAGATAAGAGCAATTGGACGATAGTTGGAGGGTTGAGAGCGGTCACCCTTCTTTGGGACAGGTTGAATGTGAGCAAACTTCCAGCATGAAGGAAAGACGTTAGAGGATAGACAGAGACGAAAGAGTTTGCCTAGGCAGGGAGTCAGCACGGAAGCACAGTTTTGAGAACAACAGGAGGAACACCGTCCGGACCGTACGCCTTATTAGTGTTAAGCCCAGAGAGGGTAGAAAGTACATCTTTAGAAGAGATTAGGATATTAGGCATAAGCAAGAGAGAGGAGGGCGGAGAGGGAGGAATAGCACCGGCATCATCCAAGGTGGAGTTTCTAGCAAAAGTTTGAGCGAAGAATTTAGCTTTGTCAGAGGAAGAAGTGATGGTTGTGCCATCAGAGTGGGAAAGGGGAGGCAAAGACAAGGAAGAGAAATTGTTGGAGAGGTTTTTGGCTAGATGCCAGAAAGCTTGGGAAGAGCTAGAGTTGGATAGTTCAGTGCATTTATTATTAATGAAAGAGTGTTTGGCAAGTCGAAGAACAGATTTGGCTTGATTCCGGGCAGAAACATATGAAGAATGAGAGTCTTGAGTTTTAAGGCGTCGGTACCGTTTGAATGCTTCCTCCTTATTGCGGACAGCAGTAGAACAGGCGTGAGTAAACCAAGATTTTTAGCATTAGTCTGAGAGAAAGAGAATGGAATGTATGCTTCCATGCCCGATAGGATTACCTCGGTAATGCGTTCAGCACTCTCCGAGGGTCCTCGGCCATGGAAGCAGAAATCATTCCATGGGAAATCAAAGAAGTACTGCCGAAGAGCCTCCCAGTCGGCAGCGCCAAAGTGCCACAAGCGCCGCCGGCTAGGAGGATCGGGTGGCCGTACTGGAGAGATAGGACAGGTGACAGAGATAAGTTTATGGTCGGAGGAGCCCAAAGGAAAGAAAAGATCGACAGTATAAGAAGAAGGGTTAGAAGTTAGAAACAGGTCAAGAATGTTGGGCCGAACTCCGATGCGATCCGGGATACGGGTGGGTTGCTGAACTAACTGCTCTAGGTCATTTAGGATAGAAAAGACGTAGGCTTGTTCACCAGGTGGATCAGTAGTGTGAGAGGAGAGCCATTGGCGGTGGTGAACGTTGAAATCTCCTAAGATGGAGATTTCTGAGAAAGGAGAGATGGATAGAATGTTAAAGGTTATATTAGGATATTATATATATTATATTATATATTATATATTAGGAAATATATAGGCCTAGCCTATGTAATGAATTGAGATAATGTTTATCATTTGAAAAGTATCAGATGGCATTCGAAATGTAAGGGATCCTTCCTTAAGTTGTATGACATCGTCCAGTGATGTCAGTATCAATTTAGCTACTTTCCCACAACTCTAGCAGTATTAAGCATCTTGATTTGTTGGCCCTGGTGTGGGTCGGTTCGCCGCAGTTCCAATTTGGCCACTTGCGAGTTTCAGGCTATAAGGAAGTTGGAGCCATGAACATTGATATTAAACAAAAATGCAATAATAATGCACGTTTCTGATGGATAAATGGTATGTTGAATTGGGTTTTATGTATTTATGAATGCACTACGACCGTATTTTAGCTGGTAATTCTGCTAAATATCAATGTCTACTGCTACAACTTCCTTATAGCCTAAAACTCGCAAGTCGGCAATTAGCGTCCGGGCTCGTTCGCCGCGGTAAGGCGAACCTTCACTTGCTGCGAAACGTCTTGCTCCCAAAACAGTTCTCCCCTTCTTCTTTTCTTCTTTTTGTGGAGTTGCTGTCCCTTTTCAAGCCAGCTCACCTATGCACCAGTGAAACGCTACACATAATCTTACCGTGAACCTGTATTTCATGTATTGGATATTATTAACCCTTGAAGTTAAACTAATGATCTTCGTATATATCATAACAAATTTACAGTTTACCGCACATAATGTTCCTGAAAATCCCAGTAAAACCGTATTATGGCAACACCGAACCACCCTCCCTGACACCTCCCACCCCACCTTTCCTCCCTCCCTCCACCCCATCTTTCCTCTCTCCCTTCCGCCTCCCTACCCCCCTCCACTCCGCCTCTTACCTACCTTTCCTCCCTCGCTTTCATCCCCCTTTTCTTCCTACCCCCCCCCCCCCCCCCCCCCCCCCTTCTTCCCTTCCCTCACTCCACCTCCTACCTTCCTCCCTCCCTTCCACTGTCCGACTCATAGATCTCGGTATCTCACGTGTGTGTGTGTGTGTGTATGTGTATGTAATATATGAAAAAATACACTAGTGCCTGGTACGAGTGGACAGTTCAGTGACTGGTGTGCTGTGTATGTGTGTCTGTGTGTGTCTGTGTGTTCAGTTCAGTTCAGTTGCATGGCGGAAGTAATGCCTTCAAAACGGCACTTCCTGATGCTTATATTTATTTGTCTAATTCTTTCACTTTCTTGGTTCTTATTTTCCAAAATTGATATATTACTAATTTGCTCTCTTCTATTGTATTTCTGTTGAAGAACAGATTTCCAACTACTATTTCTTCATCCTCTTGGTAGGGTTGTTGCAGTACTGTAGGCTACTTCTTCCTCGTATGTTGGGCTATGTAGTAAGTAGTGGTTAAAGTCCTCCATGGCAGCTCCACACATCAGACACTCCGTTGATTGCTTTCTATTCGCCAAGTTCAGATTATGTAGAGTAAAAAGTATGTAACAGGAGAGGATATAGAGTAGAGTAGCGCCTTTAGTGAAGTACCGGTATGTAACAGGAGAGGATATAGAGTAGAGTAGCGCCTTTAGTGAAGTATGTAACAGGAGAGGATATAGAGTAGAGTAGCGCCTTTAGTGAAGTACCGGTATGTAACAGGAGAGGATATAGAGTAGAGTAGCGCCTTTAGTGAAGTACCGGTATGTAACAGGAGAGGATATAGAGTAGAGTAGCGCCTTTAGTGAAGTACCGGTATGTAACAGGAGAGGATATAGAGTAGAGTAGCGCCTTTAGTGAAGTACCGGTATGTAACAGGAGAGGATATAGAGTAGAGTAGCGCCTTTAGTGAAGTACCGGTATGTAACAGGAGAGGATATAGAGTAGAGTAGCGCCTTTAGTGAAGTACCGGTATGTAACAGGAGAGGATATAGAGTAGAGTAGTAGCGCCTTTAGTGAAGTACCGGTATGTAACAGGAGAGGATATAGAGTAGAGTAGCGCCTTTAGTGAAGTGGACGATTATGTCATTGGTGAACAATGTGTGGTTCATCAGAAATGTGTTCGATGTTTTATAAGGAGCAAAAATATCAAACTACATATATCTATCTATCTATCTATATGTTCTTGCTTTCTGTATATATATATTTATTGATTGATTGATTGCTTTCTTTCTACTGTATCTATCTATCCATCTATCCACACATATAGCTATCTGTCGGTCTATCTATCTCTCTACAAACTTACAAACTCCAGATATCAAATAAAAACTAAGTGAATCCACCTTAATATTTGTAGGTGCTTGTGATTGTACGACTCTAGCTAAAATAAATAACGGATATACAAGCCGAGTTTAAAATAATCTAAAGCGAGAATAATGCCGTAATACCAAGCAAGAGAGGTTGAGTGAGAGTGATACATTGTCACACAGATACACTATATTACTTTGGTTACATGTCAACTCGTACCCAGGACAACTCGTACTAGAGACATCTCGTACCTTCAAAAGACAACTCGTACTCACTTTTTAGACAACTCGTACCAAAGACAGATTGTACTCAATTACCACTGTTATCCAATTCCAAATAAATGTTAAGCCTTTCTAATTTTTTTGTATTTTTTTTGTTATGCTATATTGTGTGGAGGTAATGCCTTTTCATTGGCCCCTCTTTGCCTTTTTGTTTTAATCGCCGAACATATATAGCCTAATTATATACCTACAGAGCTTCGCGATTCACGAGTTTAATACATTTTTCGAACAAATTATCATTATGCTTCGGACAAGAAATCGATCGATTATTATTATAAATTATGTACGGTATAGAACTCCGCCTACTAGCAGACTCTCTCACATGGTAGGCCTATACAGTATTGACGCAACATTTATAGTTGTTAGACAGCCATTTTATCAGCTGATATCAGTCTTATGTGTTTCTTCGCTCTGAGGACTGCATCAAGCAAATTCAATTTTTGTATTTTTTATTAATGAGTCGACGACGTCGAGAGGACTACGAGAGGGTAATCCCTCCCCAGCTCCCCAGGTGTTGATGCAATTGTGTGACTTTGAGGCAGCAATTTGGCAATCTATATGCTCGATATTACCAGGTACTCATATTCACGGCTGTTCCTTTCATTGGTGCCAGGCAGTTTACAGACAGGTTGGAATCCTCGGACTTCAGATTACATAATAAGCCTAACACTAAAAGGGACCAGATTATAAACAAATAAAATTAAACAATTACTGGCCCTGCATTATCTACAAAGGCGTCATATCCCCGATGCCTTTGAGTGCCTTAGGTCTCGAGAAAATAACTGCAGAAAACTTCTCCCCTTTTAAATATATAGCAACGACATGGCTGAGGTACACATTGTGGATATTGTAGAAAACTGGTCGATCTATACGCGCTTAGTACGGACAAATAACGATTGCGAGGGCTGGCACCGGCGTCTTAATCAATGCTGTGGACGAGAAAATCTACAACTGTACAGCCTCGTCCCCCATTTGTTGAAAGAGGCACAATTCGTGACCTTACAGCTACAATAGTTTATCGTATTATATACAAGACGATAATCAAACCAAATTATATCAAAGCAATAACTGAACAAATATATAATACTAATATATTATGATTCAGAAGAGAGGAGGGGACGTTTTCAAGGTTATTGGTAGAGTTGACTAGGCAAGTGAGTACGAGTTGGCCAGCACTCTTACTACTTTACCGTATAAGAGGATTTACCACAAAGACAGCTTTCTGTATACATGGAACTTGTATGCAAAGTGTTAAGGGGGGTAACCTGCATTTGTTCTTTCCTTTTATCTCTTTCTCTGGCTTGTATCCATTTGGCCGCATTCAGCCTACTATTTTAAGACGTTTATCCCCATCCAGGTGTTAATTTTCTTTACTGGCAAGCGGTAGCGAGCCAGCATATTTTTTAAATGTTTTTGACAGCAGGCTAAATTTGTACATTTTTCGATAGAAAAATGTCTCCGGCGAAGCCGGATTTCTTAATATAATGCTGGCTCGCTATTGCTCGCCAGGAAGAAATCTACACCTAGATGGGGATAAACGTCTTAAAATAGTTGGCTGAATGGGGCCGAATGGATACAAGACCAGAGAAAGAGAGAAATACAAAAAAGCAGGTCATCCCCCTTAAAGGTGAAACTAGAGTTGCATACAGACACAATATTATGTAGGCTACCTTGTGGTCAAAATAGCTTACATACAGTATGTACAGATTGCATTCTTCATAACAATAATGGTCTTTACCTTATAAAATATCTAATCTAAAATAGCACTTACGGATTTAACCTACCCAAAGTAAGTCAGCCTAATGTTACCTAACCTAACACGACCCATGCATTTATTTATCTATTGTTAAAGCAGCTGCCTCTACCTAATATCTGTTATGACGGGTTATAATTGTTTAATTCCCTTGGTACAGTCCGTAAAACAACCCAATTATGGTTTGATGGACTGCTATACTCTTGACAGGAACATCCCTAGTAGGTTCTTTATGCAACATACACAAGGTCAATACCATCCTCAATGACAACACAAACATGGACATACATAGATTGGTTTTATTCATAGGGCACAATGGGTAACATGGCATGGTGAGACTAAAATACTGACCGCGTATGGTTGACCTCAGGTAGGGGTCACCTGGCAGGTCACTTGCTGGGCTGCGTTAGTGAGGTATAAGTTTATACTTAATGCAACTCTATTCTTAGTGCGAGTTCAATAACAATATAATTAATAAGAGTGGGTAGATAATATTATTTGGAATAAATGAGATATAATAAATCTCGGGGAGGGTGAATTTATATTTTATCACGTATTTATATTAAGTGATCGTATGTTCAGATAACGAGACAAGCTTAGGAAAGTCGTATTAATATAAGAACATAAGAACATAAGAAAATGGGAGTCTGCAGAAAGCCGATTGGCCTAAGCAAGGCAGATCCCTGTCCCACACAACCCCAGTTCAATTACAAAGCCCAATTATAGGCTCAACACTCTAATACCCTGAGGATCATCTTACCAAAACGGTTAGAGATTAACGCAGGATTATGGGGGTATGCAGAGTGCTGATTGGCCCAACCCGGCTGATCCCCCTTCACACCCAACCCTTCTCGTCCATATGCTTATCCAATTTTATCTTAAAGCTCCATACCGTTTTATATATATATAATCGAGTAAAGCGAGAACGTTTAATTGACACAGATCAAAGGGGGGATAATTAACTCTACTTTACACAGTATAAGTGAATCTGTTCAAAAGTAAATAATACGATATATACGTATGAAGATAATGAATATCAAATGTAATTAATAATAACGGGCGTGAATGACACTAAGCTAATTAATACCTGGATTCGGTATCGATCAAGGAATCTGAACTGGTTAACAGATATAACGAAATAAATCGTAGTTTAATATCTAGGGCGCTGGCGACCAAGTCCAGCTCATTAATACTTATAAATCAGTATCAGTGATCGTGTCTGAAAGAGTTAGCAGGACGACGGGAATAGAAATGCACAGGCACAATTAGTGTATGTTGAGTGGATGTATATAATTGCAATATGCATTGTATGAGAAAGAATTCCTAAACATTAAACTCGAATATCACTACATCAATAATCATCAGAACATAAATTAACGTTCATAAAATAACTTCACAAATGATGAGTAAGATAAAGTCTGGGAATTGATAAAGGAATTACTCTATGAACTCGTTGGCAAATCGGGCGTAGGTCTTAGGTAAACGAGTGATAAGAGAATGAATCAATTACGGAATACACTGCGACTTCAACTCACGAATAATAAATCACAACACATATAGTTAGTAAATCTGTGAGCGTGTGGTCGGTACGAAAATAATTAAACACGATGTATATAACGTATGCGTGATTATGTAAAAGGCAAACAGGTTTTAACATAGATCAAGGCTGAATGGCAAAATTAACACTGGGTAATACAAGTTCAGAAGGATGACTTGGGCACAGATCACAATTACATAAGTGCACAGCACCGTTCACATATTTACGTAATCAATACCTCAATAACAATAGCCAACAAAAGAAACCTAGAAACACTTAGGTGGTTGGAGGGCAGGGGGTCGAGAGTACAGGTCTGGCCGGCCGAGAGTGAGGGTAGATGACAGCTCTTCAGGGCTGTTCACGTCACTCGAGCAGGGGCCCTAGGTCCAGGGCGTCAGGCAACAGTCGGTCAGCACCTCAGTAACACAGCAGGTGGTACTTCAGGAGACACTCTCGAGGGGCAGGAGGGGAGGCTGGGGCAAACCTAAACACTTTGCCATGGAAGTCCGGGCCCGAGGGTGTCAGACTTTAGGGAGGTGTGGTTTTAGACATTAGGGAGGTGTGGTTTTAGACATACATTACTCAGGATTTTCTTAAGTAGTATGCTAAATTGTTTGTGACTCTTGAGTCAAGGTTTTCGGGGTTATAGGGCTATGGAGAAAAAGGTTAAGTTGGCTGTTACGAGGTACATATTAATCCTAGCCTTGGAAATAAGATAGAAATACATGAGCCTATCTCCAAGGTATCATCTTATCATTACATTTAGCATGGGTGAGGCCGTATGTTGTTATAATCGAATTAACTTACTTGGTTTCAAATTAGATACATTTAGTTTCAGAAAAGATATAGGCAAATATTGGTTTGGTAACAGAGTTGTAGATGGGTGGAATAGGCTACCGAGTGATATAGTGGGATCAAGAACGATAGGGAGCTTTAAGATAAAATTAGATAGGCATATGGACGAGATGGGTTGGGTGTGAGGGGGATCTACCAGGTGTGGGCCAATCGGCGCTCAGCAGACCCCGTAATCTTGTGTTAATCTCTGACCGTTTTAGTGGGGTCAATACTCAAGGTGAGTTGGGCCTATAATTGGGGTTGGGTGTGACAGGGATCTGCCTTGTATGGGCCGATTGGCTTTTTGCAGACTCCCATTTTCTTATGTTCTATGTTCTTATAACCTTTATTTCTCTTGCGGTCCTTCCGGTGTCATAATTATGTGATGAGGAATCAATATGGAATTCTACTTGTACATTCCCAAGCAGAGTCTTACAGGGTAGATTCTAATTCCATTTATATTGTTACGCTGGCGAGCTTGTCAGAATGTGCTCGGGACTCGCTAGCGCTCGCCAGGGCAGTGATATGGGCAGCGCTACAATAATCGTAGAACGATGTTCTTTCTTTCCTAGAGTACATGTTGTCACAGACAGATCAGTGGTGATCTTTATTCTTGTCTGTGACACTTAGAAGTATTTTATATCGTTGCTAGAATATAAGATGCATGGTGTGAAGTTAAGGAGAGAGAGAGCGGGGTAGGCAGCATGGTGGTAGTTTGTGCGTGTGTATGTACGTTTGCCTCCCGCGCTCCCAGGAGTTTCCCACGCCCGTGATTGGCCGGCGGCCCTGTCGACGTCATAGAATGCTTGCTCTTCATGACGTAGTCGTCTGTGATTGGCGGCCGCGGTCCTGGGACGGTGGTGCGGGCTCCTATCCTTGTGTCTCCTGCAGAGCTAGGCTTGGTGTGCTAGGTCCTACATGTCCCTTGCAACCTGTCTCCCATATAACCCTCTATACTACTATCTCTCTCTCTGAACTTCTTCGGTTTCATACTTCTCTCTTTATTCAATTACTTATCCCTTCTGGTTCTGCATACGACTTCCATAGTCGGCCAGTCGTATTACCAGCACCAGCTCTCCATATATGTTTGCACTAGTCTTAGGGATTATTAGAGTCATAGTCAAATGGTACCATAGTGTTGGGGTGCTCCTAATTATTGAGCTGTTCTCTCTTATTATTTAATGCTAGACAGTGGAAGGTATCTTTGGTCGTTGTCTGAGTTATGTATGTGACAAGTCAGAGCCTGTACAACATCGACGAAGCTAGCTAGCCTGTAACCCTTGTGCATATTTTCCTTTGCGAGTGTAGCAGTATACAAGTGAAGGGCTCTTGCCTAATCTCACCTGCATACTTGCTACCTCATTTTGTTGACCTTTGTGGAGCGCCAGGGTAAGACCAGATACTTGAGATCTGGACTTACCAAGAGAGCTTCCAAGTCACTTAACGTAACATAAGGGAAATCTGTTCAAGGGGAGACAGTAGGCTACGAGCATGCTTGCGCTCTGCCTAGTTTCTTAGTACCTTTTTATGCCACTGCTAGACTTTATTAGTGAGGAAGACAGCATTGTGTTTATTAACTTTCATTGTGTATGCTTTAGGAATTATTCACGCCTTATTTTAGCCTAGGTTGATGCATAGTGCACAACCCAGTTTGGCTGTTACGTTGGCTAAGGAAGTACTGTTTTGAGTGGCGATTATTAGTGCTGTCACAGAGTTGTTGCACTCCCTTGTTTTATATATATGTATCCTACTTATTGGTGTATTTAAGATACACGCTTTGGTGTCCTGCCCCTGCATTATTTCTGTTCTTATTAACGAGCATCTTAGAGCATCAGACGTTTTGACCAAAATGATCCATAATATTAGAAATCTTCCGTATAAAGAAAGGTTGAACAAATTAGGCTTACATTCGTTAGAGAGACGCAGAGTTAGAGGGGATATGATAGATGTGTTCAAGTGGGTTAGTGGGATTAACAAAGGGGACATGACAAATGTACTAAAGCTCAGTTATAGCGAAAGAACTCGTACCAATAGTTTCAAATTAGATAAATTTCGTTTCAGAAAAGATATAGGCAAATATTGGTTTGGTAACAGAGTTGTAGATGGGTGGAATGGACTACCAAGTGCTATAGTGGGATTAAAAACGATAGGGAGCTTTAAGATAAAATTGGATAAGCATATGGACGAGAAGGGTTGGGTGTGAAGGGGGATCAGCAGGGTTGGGCCAATCAGCGCTCTGCAGACCCTGTAATCCTGCGTTAAATCTCTAACCGTTTTAGTAAGATGATCCTCAGGGTATTAGAGTGTTCAGCCTATAATTGGGCTTTGCAATTGGGGTTGTGTGGGACAGGGATCTGCCTTGCTTAGGCCAATCGGCTTTTTGCAGACTCCCATTTTCTTATGTTTTATGTTATGTTCTTATGTTTTCAGAAGATTCTTTATCTGATTGCTGTAGGACTAGACTTCCAGTGTTTTCATAGAGCATTGAAGAGTTTAGTGTTGAGTACAGACTCACACTAAAGTTAACGTAATCATATACTCCTTTATTAAATCTTTGTTATAGTTTATTCAAGCATTGTTATTACTTAAGAGCATTTTATTAACGTAAAGTACTCCTGTTGTGAGTAGGCTTTGCCGTCATCGGTAAGCCTTTGTAGAAGTGCACTAAAACCCAGTTAATTATTATGTTCCTTCCAACAACCAACTATACTCCTAAAATCGATTAATGAAATATACAAACACATGTGGCAGTCCGTGGATTCGAATTGATACCCCGTTATCCAGTAGATTAACTCTGGAGGGTTTTAAGTGGTTTGTTCACCGGCGTAATAGTTCGAGGGTTTGGAATTAGCGTACCGTTGTTGATATACCCTATCATCTAGTCCAATATTGAGTGCCCTTGTTTATTTCGTAGTGCCGGTCGTAACAATATTCATAATACTTAGGCCGTTGCTGTTTAATTTGCATAACCACATTTAATTCGTGTCCTCCATATCCAGGAGCTGAGTACATGTAGCCCGTGCAGGTATTGGGCTGCGAGGGGGCGTGACCCGAGCAGGTAGCTAATGAGTTTGGGTGACCTCCCATACCTTTGTGTGTGTGGAGGTATGTGGGAGAGGAGTGTGGAGGACCGTGGGGATGTGGGTGCAGTATGTAGAAACGTGTGAGAGTGTGGACTGTGGAGACATGTGGGGGTGTGGGTGGAGGTATGTGGGAGTGTGGACTGTGGAGGACCGTGGGGATGTGGGTGCAGGTATGTAGAAAGGTGTGAGAGTGTGCACTGGAGACATGTAGGGGTGTTAAGTGGAAGGGGTGTGGGAGTTTATGTGGGGGGTGGGGGCTTAGTTATACAATTGATGCCCCCTCATCAATTGTATAACTAAGCCCCCACCCCCCACATAAACTCCCACACCCCTTCCACTTAACACCCCTACATGTCTCCAGTGCACACTCTCACACCTTTCTACATACCTGCACCCACATCCCCACGGGGGGGGGGGGGGTGGAGGCATGTGTGGGGTTACGGTATGAGGGCTGGAGTCACATGAGGTTAGTTGTGGAAGTAGAGAATATTGTGTGTGTGTGTGTGTATTTATTAATGTTTATATGTTTGTATTATTATTATATTGTGTGTGTGTGTGTGTGTATTTATTAATGTTTATATGATTATTATATTGTGTGTGTGTGTGTGTGTATTTATTAATGTTTATATGTTTGTATTATTATATTGTGTGTGTGTGTGTATTTATTAATGTTTATATGTTTGTATTATTATTATATTGTGTGTGTGTGTGTGTGTGTGTGTGTGTGTGTGTGTGTGTATTTATTAATGTTTATATGTTTGTATTATTATTATTTTTACTGATACCGTATATTTTGTTTCTGTATTTCCAGGTAAGCTCTTGACTTGACCCCTTGCTGTAGAGGTGAAGGAATAGGGCTGACAGCAGTGACGTCACGAGAGGTCAGTGTTGGGAATGGGTGGCAAAGGGAAACATTTAATATCTTAACCCCTTCTTTACCGGCGGCGTCTGATAACATTTTAGTCAAGCTATATTTAGACGATTTTGTGCAGCTTAAGAAGGATCTGTGGTACCGTACTAAATAGGATTAAGTGAGATAGTTCGAAGCCTGTTAATTGTTGGAAGCCCCTTTAAAGCTGAAGAAAATCGTCTAATAGTGGCCAGAATAATGTTAAACGGACGACACTGGTACTGAAGGGGTTAAGGGAGAGGGTTTACTGGGACCCCTTCTCCCTCATGTGTATCCCCATTAGTTTTGAGATTTTTAGGGCATTCACCCCATTAATTTGGCGATTTCAAGACCTTTCAGGTTATTTATACCACATACCACTATATATACCACTATATACCACATTATATGGTATATAGTGATAGTATAGAAAATATGTTAAGTACAGTTAGTATAAGTAGAAATGATGTGCTTAAGGAAATTGACAGACTGAAACCTCAAAAATCGCCTGGTCCTGACGAGGTATATGCTAGAGTATTAAAAGAATGCAGAGATGAGTTAAGTAGTCCATTAGCATTTATATTTAACAAGTCATTAGAAACAGGTTTAGTTCCAGAAGCTTGGAAGCTTGCAAATGTAGTTCCGATCTTCAAAAAAGGTGATAAATCGATAGCATCCAATTACCGTCCCATTAGTCTCACATCAATCATAGGAAAGTTGCTAGAGTCTATTATTGCTAGGAAAATTAGAAGCCACTTAGTAAAATTTAACTTAATAAATTCTTCTCAGCATGGATTCACTCAGGGACGTTCGTGCCTTACTAATTTGCTTAGCTTTTTCTCAGAGGTATATGAAGCAGTAGATAGTGACAAGTCATATGATATTATATATTTAGATTTCAGTAAAGCTTTCGACAGAGTCCCTCATGAGAGATTGATGAGAAAGGTTGAGGCACATGGAATAGGAGGGTCGTTGTTGGGATGGATTAGGTCATGGCTAATTGGTAGGAAACAGAGAGTCAGCATAAATGGTACCAAGTCAGAGTGGGGAGCAGTCAAAAGTGGTGTCCCCCAGGGATCGGTATTAGGTCCCCTGTTGTTTCTTATATACATAAATGACCTAGATTTAGGTATAACTAGTAGGATAAGTAAATTCGCAGACGATACTAAAATGGGGAGATCAATTGATTCAGATAGCGATATAGAGTGCCTCCAAAGGGATCTAGATACCTTACATGAATGGTCAGTAAATTGGCAGATGAAGTTTAACATTGACAAATGCAAGGTATTAAAGATAGGGAAGATGCAAACAAATGTTAAATATAAACTAGCTAATTTAGAATTAGAAATTCAGACTGCGAGAAAGATCTAGGTGTTTGTTAGCAATGATTTGAAGCCTAGAAAACAGTGTATAAGCGTTCGTAATAAGGCAAACAGGATTCTCGGGTTCATCTCTAGGAGTGTGAGTAACAGAACTGCTGATGTTATCTTAAAACTTTACTTGTCATTAGTGAGACCCCATATGGATTATGCTGTCCAATTTTGGTGTCCTTATTACAGAATGGACATAGATTCATTGGAGAGAATTCAGCGTAGAATGACAAAAATGATCCATAATATTAGAAATTTTCCGTATGAAGAAAGGTTGAAGAAATTAGGTTTACATTCGTTAGAGAGACGCAGAGTTAGAGGGATATGATAGAGGTGTTCAAGTGGGGTAGTGGGATTAACAAAGGGGACATGACAAATGTACTAAAGCTCAGTGATAGCGAAAGAACCCGTACCAATGGTTTCAAATTAGATAATTTAGTTTCAGAAAAGATATAGGCAAATATTGGTTTGGTAACAGAGTTGTAGATGGGTGGAATAGGCTACCAAGTGATATAGTGGGATCAAGAACGATAGGGAGCTTTAAGAAAAAATTGGATAAGCATATGGACGAGAAGGGTTGGGTGTGAAGGGGGATCAGCCGGGTTGGGCCAATCAGCGCTCTGCAGACCCCCGTAATCCTGCGTTAATCTCTAACCGGTTTGGTAAGATGATCCTAAGGGTATTAGAGTGTTGAGCCTATAATTGGGCTTTGTAATTGGGGTTGTGTGGGACAGGGATCTGCCTTGCTTAGGCCAATCGGCTTTCTGCAGACTCCCATTTTCTTATGTTCTTATGTTCTTAGGTGTCGATTTTATCCTGGCGAGTGGAAGCAAGCCTGCAATTGAGGAGGAACCGGCCGAAATTTTTCTACCATAAAATCCACAAATTGATCTCGAAAGGGGGTCTTTGGGGTATTTAAAAAAACTTGAAAAAGAGTCCTTGGTAAGTTGGTATATATATATATATATATATATATATATATATATATATATATATATAACCGATTAGTAGATAAACAACTAAATATCTCCCCTTAGCAGATGATTTGTCGATATTCATTAGAAAATATGAAACTACTTGTTGTTGTTGTTGTTGTTCCCCAAGCTGCCTGGCCGAACAGCCCCAAGGCCCCGAGTAAGGCCAAGGCCATAAACGAGCGACCCCACAGAACCCTCCCTGCCGACCACAATAAAACCTGGGTGACCGAAGCCACTCCATGGCGGGGGGCTGAGAGGGTGCGTAAACGCCCGGGAAACCAAAGCCCCACCCAGGGCCCTGTGCCCCTCAGCAATTATGAAGAGAAAGTTGAGGGGCAAAGGAATAATGTGACGCTTTAGCTTCCAATCTTGGTAGATTGGGAGGTCAATCCACGGAAGAGACGCCGTCACTCGAGATCTAGAAAATATATAAGTAAAAGGAACAGTCAGAGTAAGCTATGGGTATGGCAGAGATCGCTCAGGTCTCACTCTGATAGACCAGCCCATCACCAGCTCTGTGTTACTCAGTTACTTGTTCGTCAAGGGGAATCCACGCAATGCGAGCTAAGCTCATTATTATCGCGCCTCCTTAACTGGGAATGTATTGCGTGAAATGCATGTTAAGTGTTTTATGTACTGTTGGAATGGCTGTGGATGTGAGTGTAGTCTGTATTTTAGCCAATTGGCGACAACGGAAACGAAGGCTTAGGGTGGATCTGTATGGTACCATTCTCACTATAGACGGTACCGTCTCGCCCGAAGGCTTAGGTAGCCATCAGCTTAGGTGAATCATATGATACCCATCTCGCCTTGTACCATTTTTGCCAACCCCAGATGGGACGTCACAACGTCGTCCACTTATTCCAGGTACCTATTTACAGCTAGGTGAACTGAGGCTAACACATGAAAGGAGACAAGCCCAATTTGTCTCCGCCCGGCCGGGGATTGAACCCCCGACCCCTCGTGTGTGAGACGAGAGCTCTACCACTAGGCTACGGGCTGTGTGTGTGTGTGCGTGTGTGTGTGTGTATTTATTAATGTTTATATGTTTGTATTTTTATTATATTGTGTGTGTGTGTGTGTGTATTTATTAATGTTTATATGTTTGTATTATTATTATATTGTGTGTGTGTGTGTGTATTTATTAATGTTTATATGTTTGTATTATTATTATTTTTACTGATACCGTATATTTTGTTTCTGTATTTCCAGGTAAGCTCTTGACTTGACCCCTTGCTGTAGAGGTGAAGGAATAGGGCTGACAGCAGTGACGTCACGAGAGGTTAGTGTTGGGAATGGGTGGCAAAGGGAAACATTTAATATCTTAACCCCTTCTTTACCGGCGGTGTCTGATAACATTTTAGTCAAGCTATATTTAGACGATTTTGTGCAGCTTAAGAAGGATCTGTGGTACCGTACTAAATAGGATTAAGTGAGATAGTTCGAAGCCTGTTAATTGTTGGAAGCCCCTTTAAAGCTGAAGAAAATCGTCTAATAGTGGCCAGAATAATGTTAAACGGACGACACTGGTACTGAAGGGGTTAAGGGAGAGGGTTTACTGGGACCCCTTCTCCCTCATGTGTATCCCCATTAGTTTTGAGATTTTTAGGGCATTCACCCCATTAATTTGGCGATTTCAAGACCTTTCAGGTTATTTAGGTGTCGATTTTATCCTGGCGAGCGGAAGCAAGCCTGCAATTAAGGAGGAACCGGCCGAAATTTTTCTACCATAAAATCCACAAATTGATCTCGAAAGGGGGTCTTTGGGGTATTTTTAAAAACTTGATAGAGTCCTTGGTAAGTTGGTATATATATATATATATATATATATATATATATATATATATATATATATATAACCAATTAGTAGATAAACAACTAAATATCTCCCCTTAGCAGATGATTTGTCGATATTCATTAGAAAATATGAAACTACTCTGTGTTACTCAGTTACTCAGTTACTTGTTCGTCAAGGGGAATCCACGCAATGCGAGCTAAGCTCATTATTATCGCGCCTCCTTAACTGGGAATGTATTGCGTGAAATGCATGTTAAGTGTTTTATGTACTGTTGGAATGGCTGTGGATGTGTGTGTAGTCTGTATTTTAGCCAATTGGCGACAACGGAAACGAAGGCTTAGGGTGGATCTGTATGGTACCATTCTCACTATAGACGGTACCGTCTCGCCCGAAGGCTTAGGTAGCCATCAGCTTAGGTGAACCATATGATACCCATCTCGCCTTGTACCATTTTTGCCAACCCCAGACGGGACGTCACAAAGTCGTCCACTTATTCCAGGTACCTATTTACAGCTAGGTGAACTGAGGCTAACACATGAAAGGAGACAAGCCCAATTTGTCTCCGTCCGGCCGGGGGATTGAACCCCCGACCCCTCGTGTGTGAGACGAGAGCTCTACCTACTAGGCTACGGGCTGTGTGTGTGTGTGTGTGTGTGTGTGAGATTAGTGGGGGTAAGTGCCGCAATAGTTTTAGAGCATATAGAATTATTTGTTTGACGGCTCACTTTATCGATATATGTTTTTTGGTGGTGGTTGTAAAGATGTGTTTAGGTAATAATGATGGTAATAGTGGCACTTGTGGTGGTTATAGTGGTAGTTGTGGTGATGTTCCCGTTAACCCCCCCACCTACCACCCTCTCCCTCTACCTTACCCCAGCCACAAGTCCAGGTAAAACTTCTTATAAACTGTGTGTGTGTGTGTGTTATATTTTATTATATTGTTGGTTTATTGTTCAATTGCAGCCGTGAGACTGAAAATCTACAGAGTTTTTCTGAACTTAGATATAGTACAATGGTTATTCTACCATAGCTACGAGGTCACATGCGACCTTTGGCGGAGTTCCCACCATGGCTAATGTAGCGTACAGTGTAGTAGAGAGGTGCTGTAATAGGCTTCTAATAGGCAAAACCTTCTGGAAGGGGCTAGCACTACCATCAATATTGCATGCCTCTGAAATCATAAGCTACACCCAAGAAGATATAAATAAACTACAGAGAATTGAAAACAAGGTTTACCGAGCTATCCTACAAGTGCCTAGCTACACAGGCACTGAAGCCCTACAAGGAGAAATCGGAGCCTCGTCGAGCATTGCACGAGACATTAAGTCCAAGATTCTCTTCACAAAACATGTTCCAAAGGAGAACCGAAATGATCTGATAAGGGAAATATTCCTCCAAGAATTCAACGAAAACAAAAACAGATGGACAGTAAAGCTCAAAGACTACATGAAAATTGTCAATATTAGTCTTCACCAAATAGAACGGTTAAAGCCTGAGGAATTAAAAAAGAGGATCGATGGATGGGACACAGAAAGATGGAGAAAGGGAATGCAAGAAAAATCAACACTAAACATCTACAGAAGATTCAAGATGCATATAGAGGAGGAGAAGTGGATAGAAAACAATCAAGAAAGTACTTTGCTGACCAGAGCTCGAACAAATACTCTGAAACTCAAATGGAGAAATCAATTTCTAGGGGAAGATGTGACCTGCCCAGCCTGTGAGGAGCAGCGAGAGAGTTTGGAGCACTTCGTCCTACATTGCAAAGCATACAGCAACATCAGAAGACTTTATCAAGGCCTGCAGCAACCCTACCAAGAAGACACCGGAGCCCTACTTGGAAGAATTCTATTCTTCGAGAAAAATAAAAATACCAACGTTGAAGAAGCCAAAACCGACATAAAGTTAATATGGAATAAACGGAACAAAATAATATATTCAAAGCTGACACAACAGTGAAGAAATTACAGCGGGAGTCGATATAAAGATATATCCCACAACTACTACTGGACTGGACTGGATATACACAGATGCATTGATGATAAGTAGCCTACGTGTAAGTTAACACAGGCTGATATTTGAGCAGCTTGGCTAGGAAGGGACCACGATACAATCCTCTTCATCAGGATAGCTGAAAAAAACCTTTAGGATTCTGGGAGATAGGAATCCTCGACCCCGCGGACCGCGCCCTAGACCATTTGGCTCAGTGTGTGTGTTTTTTTTATAGGTAGCGCCAACGAACTCGACAATAATCTTGATCCCTGACCTCTCTGTAACTCAAAAGGGCCTAGAGCAAACTGGCTGTAAATATCCACACCTATTTCCTGGTGACTCTTCCCAAATGATAGAAACGTCATCCCGATTGCTTTCATTCATTTAGAGTGTCGTGTCTAGAAGTGTCAAGACTATTGTAAAGTTCGTTGGCGCTACCTATAGTAATATTTGTTTCTAGTGTTGTGAGGAGGGATTAGGGGAGTGTAACGGAATTGTGTGTGTGTTTTTTTTATGGCCGGTTTGGGATTCAAACGACCTAAACTGGCTGGCAGCGCCTTTTGTACGCTCACTCATAACAATTTGTGGACTCCCCATGTTTCTCTTTATATGCATATTTAACCATCTGGAATGTTTTTTGGTGTGAAACATGCTTACCATTAACCCGTGGAGCCCCGGCTAGTTTTGTAATGTTTGTTCACCAGAACCCGGCCGGTTTTCAAAAAATGGTTTTATTCCAGAAACAATAGCGAATGGGTTAGGAATGAAGGAAAAACCACGAAAAACCGCTCAAAAAGCTTAAAGAATGATCCTACAGAGCCCCCGAAAATGTATTTTACAAGAGTAAAAAATTGAAGGCAATTACCCCCAAAAACCAGGTTATTGCGCGCTCACGCGCACGCACGTGGACTTTGAGAGTTTTCAACCATCGGCACGGTTGCGTGGGATACGTACACAGTTCCCATACAAATCTGAGCCCTCTTGAGTGGCTACACCTGAGGTTACGGTCGGCGCAATTAGGGTGACGCACTCAGACGCGTCGCTGGGGCTGTGCGTTACATACATCGCCGACGCGTCAGACGCGTCGCTGGGGCTGTACAGGTTAATAAATATATATAGTTTTGTCATATATATATTGATATATGTTTAGGGGGTGCTTATTTAAGCTTGATAGAGGTCTAGGGTAAACTAAAAAAAAATCCCCGCTTAAGGATTCAAATGGGTGTAACCCTATATTATTGCTCTCGACTGTACCTTGGATCCCAGCCTTTCACCTCCATCAGCTATTATGTATTCTTTATGCTCCATTCAGTACAAGCCCCAACACTCTGCAGAACAAGGTAGTGGAAGGGGTGTGTATGTGGGACTATAAGAGTACGAGTGTGGGTAAACAGGAAATAGTGTAGCTTACCATCAAAATTGTAGTTTTCTTTTATTGAATTTATTAGAGAAAACTATACTTTTTATGGGTAACCATTTAAATTCGATAGAAATATTCTATTTAATATAATTATATAATTTTAATCGTGTTTATATTTTATTACTATTTGGTATTATTATTAATCAGCTTAATTTAATACATCAACATCGCTAAATATTGATCCACATACTGAAAGTGTATAAAAAAATCAGTTAATGCGAGAAGTTACAGCCAAGTTCACGTCATTCTTTCCTAGGATCTTCTTGGAGAAAGTTTGTTTTGTGTTTGTTCATCGTGTTTTTTGTCGTTTGGTTGATTATAGCTTAATAATAACCCATTATTATAGCAGTAATTAACAGTTATAGTATATCGGTATACAAGAAGTGTTCATTTGGCTCCAAACTAGTGCTATGGAGGCATATTGGCAGGGGAAGGAGAAGGAGAAGGGGGTAAATGGAAAACAGGAAAAGCGGGAGAGGGCAAAACATAACCAGTGTGCAAATAATGCTAAAAATATTGCCTCAGTCGGTTGCTGGGTGGCCGGGCCCTATCGACCAGGAATTTGGGGACTCCATAAGGAACTTTTGGACTTTTTTCGTAATTTTCTCCCCTCTGCGGATCAGCTAAACGTTAAACTTAATGTATATAAACGGCTACAGACCGCACTGTTGAGTGTGTGGCCGCAAGCTAAAGTAGAGCTTTACGGCAGCTCGGCTGTAGGTCTTAGTCTACCCGATGGTGACATTGATGTAACCATCATCGGGTACTTGGGTGACAAGCCGCTTCACAGGGCTCGAGATAAGTTAAATGCTCTGAGTATACCAAAACAAAACTCAGTGGAGCTGATCGACAAAACCCGGGTTCCCATCTTAAAATATGTTGATAATGCTAGCGGCATAGCTGTCGACATTAGCATCAATATGGTAGGTAGTGTTCATTCCGCACAATTGGTTATGAATTTTTTGCAAAAATATCCCGAAGCCCGCCCTTTAATTGTCTTTATAAAACAATTACTTAAAACAAATGACTTAAACAAAGTCTATTCTGGCGGGCTATCTTCGTATGCCATTACTTTATTGGTATTTAATTTTATGTCTAGGAGACTCGTGTTTCACAAACGGCTTTACCCAGAGTCAAACCTCGGAGTATTGTTACTTGATTTACTCCAGGAATATGGTAAGAATTTAAATATTAAGAAATTCGCCCTTACACTGAAACCGGGTAGCGAGTGCTGTGAGAAGCCTGAGATGGCCAGGCGGGGGGTCAGAGGTCACCCACCTAGTGACCTCTGTATTGTTGACCCCCTTGGCGACAACAATAATGTTACTGTATGTTGTTCTAGGGTCTGGCAGGTTAGGAAGGTCTTTTGGAAGGTGTGCGTTGCATTGGATGATTCCGTTTGTTACAATAGACCAGTCCAATCCTATTTGGCGCCTTTCTTTAATAAATAATGTGTAACTCTGTAACCTATCTTCATGACGTAGTTTAGATTATATTAATGCTAATACTAGACATATTATTTACTTAGGAAGGAACTCCAGGGTCTACAATTATCTCTTGACTCACAGATTCTTCCTAATCTTAATAAAATCGTCTAGTGATAGCCACTATATAATGAAGAAATGCGTCATTGTAGTGAAAGGGTTAAGGGGGGTCGCCTGCCTTTTTTATCTTTCTCTTCTGTTCTCTCTTTCTCTGACTTGTATCCATTCGGCCCCATTCAGCCAACTGTTTTAAGACGTTTATCCCCATCCATGTGTCGATTTCTTCCTGGCGAGCGTAAGCGAGCCAGCATTGTATGGAGAAATCCGGCTTAGCCGGAGAAATTTTTCTATCGAAAAATGTACAAATTTAGCTTGCTGTCAAACGACAAAATATATATATGCTGGCTCGCTACCGCTCGCCAGGAAAATATTGACACCTGGATGAGGGTAAATGTCTTAAAACAGTAGGTTGAATGGGGCCGAATGGATACAAGCCAAAGAGAGGGAGAGAAAGAGTTGTTAACACTAGATTAGCGGGCTAGCGGTTTATTTATATGTACCGCCCAGCGGGGTGTTTTTAGCCAAAATAGGGCTGTTTACGTGATCATTTTCATGCCTAAATAAGACCCAGAGTGTAAAACAAGTATCTATCCCTGAAAGGGCATAAACAGAGCTTTCCAATGACACCATAACGATCCTTTTATGATGGCTAGTTTTCTTGCAACAACCGTGGTACGCGAGAGCAAAAAGCATGTAATTCGGCACTTTCCCCATACAATTCCGTATATAGCGAGTGAGAGAGGGAGGGAGGAGGTGGGATTCGTGTCAGTAGGTTCGCCGCGGTGGTCTGGAGCAGTCATACGCTCGCTACTCTCCTGCCACCACTTGTCTCTCTCTCTCAGCAACATTACGTGCTGAAATTGCCACACGACCTATGTCGAGCGCCGCCAGATAGTCCAGATTTATTATACTCGACTTATGTTGCGCCCCGACAGTTAGGGGTTAAGAAGGCAAACAAAATAATTGGCTTTATAGGCAGGTCATTTGAGCATAAATCCAAAGAAGTTATCCAACGGAACCCTCCCTGCCGACCACAATAAAGCCTGGGTGACCGAAGCCACTCCATGGCGGGGAGCTGAGGAGGGTGCGGAAACGCCCAGGAAACCAAAGCCCCACCCAGGGCCCTGTGCCCCTCAGCAATAATGAAGAGAAAGTTGAGGGGCAAAGTAAAAATATGACGCTTTGGCTTCCAATCTTGGTAGATTGGGAGGTCAATCCACGGAAGAGACGCCGTCACTTGAGATCTAGAAAATATATAAGTAAAAGGAACAGTCAGAGTAAGCTATGGGTATGGCAGAGATCGCTCAGCTCTCACTCTGATAGACCAGCCCATCACCACATGACTAGAACCCAATCCTTTCGGCATCAGCTAGGAAAGGCCCTAGAAAGCCGCCTTTGGCGGGGGGATAGCTCCCCTATTTCAACCCCTTTCGGGATTGGGCACCCGCCCTGTGGTAGTAAATAGGGTTAAGTGAGATAGTTCGAAGCCTGTTAATTGCTGCAGGTCCTTTTAAAGCCGAGTACACTTGTCTCATATATATATATATATATATATATATATATATATATATATATATATATATGTATACAGTATACCGTAATGTGTGTGTGTGTGTGTATGTATATATTCTTGAGGATATGAGTCCAAATGAACCTGTTGCAGATGTTTTGAAAGTATAAAATAAGGTTCACGTAATGTGTTGTTAAGTTTGCATAAAATGACCATAACTTTAAGTTCCATTCTTTGCTCATATGACGTGTATGCGTAAGTGGCCCAGCTGATCTTCACATTTAAAGGTAGATAGATTATTATTTTACTGATATCTTCTTTTCTGTAATTGCAGGTAAGCTCTTGACCCCATGCTGTAGTGGTGAAGGAATAGGGCTGACAGCAGTGACGTCACGAGAGGTTAGTGTTGGGAATGGATGGCAAAGGGAAACATTTAATATCTTAACCCTTTCTTTACCGGCGGCGTCTGATAACATTTTAGTCAAGCTATATTTAGACGATTTTGTGCAGCTTAAGAAGGATCTGTGGTACCGTACTAAATAGGATTAAGTGAGATAGTTCGAAGCCTGTTAATTGTTGGAAGCCCCTTTAAAGCTGAAGAAAATCGTCTAATAGTGGCCAGAATAATGTTAAACGGACGACACTGGTACTGAAGGGGTTAAGGGAGAGGGTTTACTGGGACCCCTTCTCCCTCATGTGTATCCCCATTAGTTTTGACATTTTTAGGGCATTCACCCCATTAATTTGGCGATTTCAAGACCTTTCAGGTTATTTAGGTGTCGATTTTATCCTGGCGAGCGGAAGCAAGCCTGCAATTGAGGAGGAACCGGCCGAAATTTTTCTATCAAAAAATCCACATATTGATCTCGAAAGGGGGTCTTAGGGGTATTTTTAAAAGCTTGATAGAGTCCTTGGTAAGTTGGTATATATATATATATATATATATATATATATATATATATATATATATATATATATATATATGGGAAACAGATTTTCTCGTAGACATGCTGTATTAAAATCCACCGCATTTTTATAGTTATTTACTTTTCTTGAAATATTTTCAATTTTCCTTAATGATTTTCTTACATAAGGAGGGTGAGTGAAGATAACTTCTCCGTAGTTCTCCATATTTTACTTGTTATATTTGTACAACGTTTCGCCTACACATTTAGGCATCTTCAGGTAAATTATAAAAGCACTCTTCCAAAAATTAAAATATACCGTACAGATAAAAGTTAAGTGTACAGTATAGAGGTAAGTGAGCTACTGACTGGGTGCAATAATGACAAGTTATAGAAACGGTTATAAATGGGGAGGGGGAGGGGAAGGGGGCCCACCATTGGGGGGGGGGGGGTTGAGGGGTAGCTAAGGTTAAAGATTTATATTTAAATTGTTCGTCATGTTTTGAATTCTTTCGGATCTTTTGACGTGCTGGTTCTGAAGGTGGTGGGTCTTCCGTTGGTGTGACGATCGTAGTAGGGGATTCAGGAAGATGGGTACGTCGGCAGATGGGTTGACCGTCGTAGAGTGGCACAGTCGCGACCATATTAGACTGGATATTAATAGAGGGGGACCTGTCTCGGATATGGATGGCCTCAAGCACCTGTAACCTGCGTTTTTCATTAGATTAAGCGATAATTGTGGTGTTCGCCTTCAGTTCGTCCTTTGTGATGATTTTATTGTGTTCGTTCCAATGATGTTGTTTAGGTCCTCCTTCGTTTGTGTGGTTTGATATGCGTCTTGCCAAGGTACATTTGGTCAGACCAATGTAGCATACATTAAGGGATGCACAGTTCCCAGTGGTACAACGATACTGGTACCGTACACCACATTGGTCTTCGCCATGACATCCCTCGGTGCGTTGATGTTGTTACGCATTACTAGGTTGGATGATTTATTACTTCTATAATATATAGAAGGTACCAGACGGCCATAACCCTCAGCAGGGGTACAGATCTTCGAGATGATGTCCTTGATGGCCTTTTCATCTTGTTTATACGCAGGTGTGTAGGTGTTGCAGTAAAACACTGACGTCAGGACTTTCTTCGTTGTTGTTGTCTCTTTGTTGATTTATTAAAAATTGATGTTATTGTAGCTGTTTTCTCAAGATTGTGTCGAAGGTGGTGTTGGAATGGCCATTGTTTACCAGGATCTGTCTGAGCCTCTTTATCTCACAATCGAGCAAGGTCCAAGAGGGACATGTATGTAGAGCTCTATGGATGTATGCTCGTACGACACTGTTTGTAGCGATCACAGCAATCTCCACCACCGTTTAGACAGTGGCCAGTGTTGGTAGGTTTACGGTACACATCCGTGATGAATTTATCCTCTTCGATGGTAACGTTCACGTCAAGGAAAGGGAAGTTTTGGTTAGTACCCCGTTCGATGGTGAATTGGAGGCCAGATATAGCTTGTAGTTTTTCTTGTAGACTTGGTAGGATATTCTCGTTGTTGGTACACACAAAGATGTCGTCTGTGTACACTCGGCCGCAATTCCGCGTGGGCCACCTAGTCATAGGGTTTGGGTAAATCCGTTGTGTAGTTTGTTCGCTCTGAATATAGTAAGATCTCACACTCCCCTCCCTGAATCAATCGAAGATTTTGCCCCATAGATGGCGCAGCTTGATGGGAAGGGAGGGAGCTTGTCGTAGTGTTAAAAGGGTAGGACACAATGGGAGGGGGTGACATTTTATAACATACAGTGACGAATGTTAAACTTATTTACTTCTACTTGTTCATACAATAATGTTCCCGAAACTAATTCGTAATGAACAGTAGATTCCCTCTTTCAGTAACTGAAACGTCTCTCTCTCTCTCTCTCTCTCTCTCTCTCTCTCTCTCTCTCTCTCTCTCTCTCTCTCTCTCTCTCTCTCTCTCTCTCTCTCTCTCTCTCTCTCTCTCTCTAGGTTATAAGAGGTATACAGAATGTTGAAAGTAACACTATTATATATATCCATTTACACCTTTAATGAATCACAGTATGAAATTTATTCAGCAATATGATGAGAACTTGAGAAGAATATATTTGAAGTAGCACCACGAAGTAACATTATACTGACGCGGCCATGTATAATTATCCACCTTCCTCTCCCTCTCCGAGCTCGGACTTTTTTCTATCCTCTAGTCTATTTTTTTCCCAGCTGAGGGTAAATTGTCATGTTTCTATCTTTGTTACTCAGCTATAAGGTAGATTTTGTAGCGAAAGATGATGTTTATTCTGAAAACTTGGCATTTATATGACACACAGCCATAGTAATTTCATATATTTCCATTAAGTATCGAGAAATCAGCTAATAAGAGATTCAATTTACGATCAGCTGGAAAAAATAGAGTATAGTTGTCACTAAGGGATGGAGGGAGGTAAGGGAGGCGAGGTGACTAACAAGGTGGGTGGAGGTGGAGGAGTTGTGGTGGGATTGTTTAGACTGGTGGATGAATGTATAATAACTAAATTTAGGATATTTCAGTGTGTGCGTGTGTGTGTGTGCTTAAAGGGCGATCGGGACACGAATGCATATAGGTTTTGTGTTCGTGGACGGGTGGAAAATTATAAAGCTAAATTTATTTATGTACTATATATTGTATCTCTTTTTATACTGGCATGGCCTTACTTACTCTTTACTCTGTATTATTTTTGCACACATTTTCAGCATATTTCACTAATTGGCTTAAATATAGTTATGTTTATATGAATGATGCATTAGGATCCCTTTGGACGATCCCCTGTTCGCTTGTTTATGCTTCCTCTTACAACTTCGGTTAATCATTGCACACAAATCTTGATGTCATATCATATTTCGTGAACTCGGTAATCTGATTTATCTATCTATCTATCTATCTATATATCCATCTATTGCCAGACAACCTTATCTCCCGAGAGGAGGTGGACGTGAAAGTATCACCTTCATAAGCTTCTATATGCCGAGGTAACTCATTCGATTATCTAGCTTTTTTTCAATTAATTTCAAAATAAATGTGTAGCTTGATCATACAAGATTATTGCGCAATGCAATATAACAATGACAAATATTAATTGTCCTGTTGATAAACATTATGTTTGCGGTAATATGAACAATTGATAAAAGTATACTCAATTAACTTCAGTAATTATATTTATTTAATTGATATTTATTAGACAGTCATAGTAAAGTAAATAGATCAAGGAAATAATGTGTTGGGGAAAAAATGGATTGCAATTCTCGAGGGTAATTTACTCTAGGTAAATATTTCCCCCTGTATCACATTATCTTATATTATCAGACTTGGTAAATAACTGTATGTGTGGAATAATATTATCTGTGTATACCCTGGTCTATTTGTGATATCTAATAACCTGAGTTTACATGTAGTTACTCATAGTCTCACTGTTACCAAGGTAATGCACACATTATTTATCATTACCATATTTACTACATAAATCGATTAACACAGTGCAACTTCTCTCTCTCTCTCTCTCTCTCTCTCTCTCTCTCTCTCTCTCTCTCTCTCTCTCTCTCTCTCTCTCTCTCTCTCTCTCTCTCTCTCTCTCTCTCTCTCTATCTCTCTCTCTCTCTCTCTCTCTCTCTCTCTCTCTCTCTCTCTCTCTCTCTCTCTCTCTCTCTCTCTCTCTGAGAAACCAGACTTGGCTCTTCCGTGATACCAACAGATTTTTCATATACTTTAGTCATTATTTTATTTATTGTTTCTAGGATAGCACACATCAATTATTAGCATTCGTCTATAGAGCAAGTTAATCAGAAAGAATTAGATTGGTATACTATAGCTGAATAGTTAAGGTCATAGAATTTACCCTGATAAATGTTGATAAGCCTGTCGAGTAGGAAGTGTGTATTTTCAGCAGAAGTTTTGGTAAGGAACTCTTTATGAAGATCCATACTAATTATAATCTAATGTCAGAGAGCAATAAAGGTGAAACGAGACTCAAACTATCCATTTGGGGGAGGGAAGGGGTAGTTTACCCTGATGCACAGGAAAATCGACTTTAAATCGCCATAAACAGAGAGGAATTTTGTATCTAAGTTTAAACACTGTTGCCAGCTACTCTAAATATACTGATATTCCTGAGGGAAATGCTTTATCAACAAACTTGCCTCGATGTAAATTAATTGTTGAATATATAAATCAGACATGCCATACCTCTACCATTTGGCTTAATGTATCAATGTGATCATATGCAATGTTTTCTTTCTGGCCACAGGTAATTTAGAATCTTGATAATGATATTACCAATCTTAATGAATCCTGATCAATGTAATCAATATCCCACCGACTCAGTATTAACTGTGACTCTCATGCTTGAGGTAAGTTATCCACAGATCGACATATTTTGACACTACAAAGGTAACTCATCTAAATAATAATAGTTTACTACTTCTGTTAATCTAATTTGTCGCTAGTTTGTAGTTTGCTAACAAAAGGTGTATGTTATATATTATATAGTATGACCTGTACTATTATTTTATTCATACCAATAAAGTGGGTGGAGAGAGAGAGAGAGAGAGAGAGCGAGTCGCCACACTAAGGGTTCAGTTCTCTGCAATTCATGCAGGAACTGGACCCACTTCACCTGTACAACACTTGCCTCCAAGAAACACTACACGAACACCTGGACCTGTTCCTCATGCCCCTCCCTCTCCCAGTCAAATCCCTCTAAATCCCGTCCACCTCTCCTCCCCAACCCACCTAGCCTTCCCATATGATCCACTCCCCCCTCTAAAACCCGTCCACCTCTCCTCCCTAACCCACCTAACCTTCCCATACTATCCACATCCTCAACTCAACACACCACACCCCATCCTAATCCATTCCAACCCCCATCTCCTGCTCCCCAATCCCCACCCCCACCTCACCCATCCCAACCTCCAGCCCCTCCCTCACCCCCACCCCATCCTCGTGCAGCAGCACCCAACATACATCGTGCACATAACATTAACATTCTCCAATTGAACATAGATGGCATTAACACAAAGAAACACGAACTCTCACACTTCATCAAACAACACAACATACACATTGCCATCTTACAAGAAACAAAACTCCGCACATCACAAAAAACACCCACATTTCATAATTTCACCACCATCAGACAAGACCAGGCTGTCGGCGGGGGCGGTGGACTCATCACCCTGGTACACAATGAAATATCATACATAGTAACCAGTGTACAAACCAAATCCCTCCTCCCCCCAAATGATAACACAACAGAAATACAATCAATTAAAATACGCACTGGCAACAAATCCAACATAACCATCATAAACACATACATCCCTCCCCAAACATCCCCTACAGTACCGAATGAATACAGACCACACTTACAACACATCACAAACACCCCACACATCATCCTGGGTGGTGACTTCAACGCCAAGACGTCGGCCTGGTTTGTCGACAACCCCGACACAGACAGAGGGCTGGTACTACAAAACCAAACAGATAACCTCATCATCCTTAACGACATCCATCAACATACCCATATTCCTCACCAAGCCCTCTATAACCCATCATCTCCAGACATCACCTTTTGCTCCCCAGAACTCGCCCCCACAACATCCTGGAGGGTGGTCAGAACCTTAGGCTCTGACCACCTCCCTATCATTATCACCACCAAAACCAGACTCACCCCAGCTAGCCACAAACACACATACACCAATTATAAAAGAGCTAACTGGGAAGCATTTACAAATGAGACAGAACAACACTTCACAACTCTAAACAGTACACCCATCACTAACATCAACAATGCTGTACACATACTCAATAAAACTATCCAAAACGCTGACAAGAAACACATTCCAAGAGGTAACAGAAAAAGACACAACCCCAACTTCACACCAGAAATTCAAAACCTCATCAGACAACGCGACACACTGAAACACTCCCCAGCACCCCACACACAAGACATCACACAACAAATTCAAGCACTCAACACCCAAACTAACAACAAAATACAAGAACAACAAAAACTAAATTGGAATAACTTCCTACAAACACTTGATCACAAAACAAACCCCCAAAAACTCTACAAAACACTAAACAGCATCACACTTTCCAACAGCAACACAACACAATCACATGCTGCAATCACAACAACAGACTCTACTCCTTGGGCGGGTGCCCAACCCCGAAAAGGGTTGAAATAGGGGAGCTATCCCCCCGCCAAAGGCGGCTTTCTAGGGCCTTTCCTAGCTGATGCTGAGAGGATTGGGTTCTAGTCATGTGGTGATGGGCTGGTCTATCAGAGTGAGAACTGAGCGATCTCTGCCATACCCATAGCTTACTCTGACTGTTCCTTTTACTTGTATATTTTCTAGATCTCAAGTGACGACGTCTCTTGCGTGGATTGACCTCCTAATCTACCAAGATTGGAAGCCAAAGCGTCACATCTTTCCTTTGCCCATCAACTTTCTCTTCATAATTGCTGAGGGGCACAGGGCCCTGGGTGGGGCTTTGGTTTCCCGGGCGTTTCCGCACCCTCCTCAGCTCCCCGCCATGGAGTGGCTTCGGTCACCCAGGCTTTATTGTGGTCGGCGGGGGGGGTTCTGTGGGGGCGCTCGGTTATGGCCTTGGCCTTGCTCGGGGCCTTGGGGCTGTTCGGCCAGGCAGCTTGGGGAAAAACAACAACAACAACAACAACAACTCCTTCATGTAAACAACAAGCAAACACGCTCATCAATCACTTCTCACATGTCAGCCACCTAAAACCTCACAAAGACGACCGACGTGTCATCCGACGTAAGAGACAATTCCCCACAGACCCTGACTATACACCTCACCAGACAAAGCATATCATCAACAATCTCAAGCACTCACCCGCCTGTGGCCTAGACAACATAAGCAACATACACCTCAGACACCTGGGACCACAAGGCATACAAACACTCACTAACATATCAAACTACAGCTATTCACACAACACAATACCAGACATTTGGAAGCATGGTATCATCATCACATTCCCCAAACCCAACAAAGACCCCACGCTACCCTCCTCGCACCGCCCCATCACACTCCTTTGCTCCCCCTCCAAAGTCATGGAACGCCTAGTATTACAACTAATTACACCCGACCTACCCCTAGCTCCAACACAACATGGCTTTAGGCCACTGCACTCCACAAACACACTTCTCACAGACCTTACACAAAGAGCTTTTGACGGCATCAACTCAGCTAGACCACCACACAGATCACTATTAGCCACACTCGACATTAGTAAAGCCTTCGATGCCATCCCCCGCCACAACCTAACAAACAAAATCTACAACACAAACATGCACAACAACACAAAAAGGTGGCTGGCCAACTTCCTAGCAGGCAGATGTGCACACGTATCTTTTGCCGGTCAGTCATCTAAAATCAGAAACTTTCCAAACGGAGTCCCACAAGGATCCGTCCTATCGCCCGCACTCTTCAATCTGTACATGCACGATATAACTACACCCAATACTCCCCAAATAAACTTAGCCTCCTATGCAGATGACATAACACTCACATGCACACACCATGACCCAAGAAGAGCAACAGATCTCCTTCAACCCTATCTCAACACACTACATGGCTGGTGCACTACAAACAGACTTAATCTAGCCCCAGCCAAATCCACCGCAACCCTGCTCACAAGCTGGACAGGTGAACACGAATACATCCCTCAACTCACCATAAACAACACACCCCTAACACATACACACACACCCAAAATCCTAGGAGTAACATATGATACTCATATGACATTCAAACAGCACACCACAAACATTAAAAAGAAACTGACACCCAGACTTAACGCCCTCAGGTCACTTGCTCACACAAAATTTGGACACAACAAAGAAACTACCACCACAGTATATAAACAATACATAAGATCAGTAATGGAATACGCAAGCCCAGCCTGGGCTTCTAACCTAGCTGAAACACATCATAAGACCTTACAGACTATTCAAAACAAAGCCCTGAAGATCATTACAGGCTGCACAGCTACTACACCCACAGATCATCTACATCAAGAAACAAAAATCCTCAAAGTCAAAGACCATCTGGACATGAGAGGCACTCAATTCCTGGCAGCAGCCTCCACGAACCAAGACCACCCACTAAACTACATGGCAACACACCCACAGACACCAAGAAATATCAAAACAACACCCAGCACACGGTATCACACACAATTATTGTCCTCTCTCCTCCCTGCCCACCCCGAACCAACTTCCAGAAGCACATCCATACTCATATCTCTCGCCAATCCATCCACTCACTCACAGACAACACGCAGCTGCATGCACGACCTCCCGAAATCCATCCTTCCGAATCCTCCCTCCCTCGCGAGGACAGAGTCCACCTGGCCAGGCTGAGATGCGGACACCATCCAGCTCTCCTGAGCTATCAGAAGAGACTGGATGACTCCGTTGTCGACGCCTGCCCGGGATGTAACACAGCACCCCATACCATTAAACACATCATAGAAGACTGCATTTCACGCAACCACTTACGCCAACAACACAACCTACACTCAATGAGAGCTCTGTGGGAAAGCCCGATCGTGGCCATGGCCTTCCTCAGGGACTCGGGGCTGTTCGGCCAGGCAGCTTAGGGAAGAACAACAACAACAACAACTTTACATTTATCCGCATTGAAACTCATTTGCCAAATTTGGGCCCAATGTGACAATTTATCTAGATTGTGTTGCATATCGTCAACTTGATCTTTTGAGAGTACGCTATTTGCAATTTTTGTATCGTCAGCAAATTTTGAGATTGTACAGGTGAGACCCTCATCTATGTCGTTGATGTAAATTAGAAAGAGAATTGGTCCTAGTACCGATCCCTGGGGTACCCCGCTACTTACATTGGTCCATTTAGATGCCTTTCCGTTTATGACTACTCTTTGCTTTCTGTCGCTGAGCCAATTTTCTATCCATTTCAACACACCGTCTTGTATTCCATGCGCTTTTAGTTTTAGCAGTAAACGTTTGTGGGGAACTTTGTCAAAGGCCTTTTGAAAATCAAGGTATATAATATCTACAGCTTTACTCTCATCGTAGAGGTTGAGGATATCGTGGAAGAAGTCTAAGAGGTTTGTTAAACAGGAACGTTTTTTACGAAAGCCGTGTTGAGTATCTTTAAGTATGTTATTTTCCTCTAAGTGATTTACGAGTCTGTCTCTTATGACCGTTTCTAGCATTTTACATACAACTGAGGTTAAGCTAATTGGACGATAGTTAATGGGTAGGGATTTGCTGCCTTTTTTGAATATCGGTGTTACGTTGGCTATCTTCCACTGATCAGGCATAGTTCCAGACTGCAAGGATTTATTGAATAGTAATGTCAGTGGTTTGGAGAGCTCATCCTTAGCTTCCTTTAGAACTCTAGGCGAGATTGTATCAGGTCCAGGCGTTTTATTTACCTTGAGTTTATCTAAACAATTCAATACTTCTCTCTCTGTAACGGTGATATTGCTTAGAACATCTGAATTATCAATCTGAATCGGCGATGGTGTAGGGATATCACTGAGGTCTTCTGTTGTAAAAACTGATGCAAAGAAGGTATTGAGGGCATTACTCATTTGTACTTCGTCTTTGGTGTATTCTCCATTTTCATCGACTAACGGTCCAACAGTTGAAGTTACTACTTTTTTCTTTCTGATATAACTATAGAATTCTTTCGGGTTTGTTTTACTTTGATTCGCAATATGTAACTCTAGGGTCTTTTTACTTTGCTTAATTAACTTTTTGGCTTTGCGTCGTAGCTCTACAAATTTCACCCGTTCTTCGTCATTTTGTGAGGATTTTAATCTATCATTAGCAAATTTTTTAGCAAGCAGGCAGTTTGAAATATCTTTATTCCACCATTTGGGCTTATTATTATGGCCTGGACGCCTTATTTTCGATGGTATGCAGTCTTGCACTGCTTTTAGGTAAGTGGTTTCGAATAACTTCCAAGATGTATTTATGTCGTTATTGTTAATTAAAAAGCTCCAGTCAGTTTCTTTAAACATAGCTCTAAGTTTATGAAAGTTTGCTTTCTTGAAATTAGGGACTTTTTCGATGCTACTATTTGGTTCGTTACTAGTAAAGTTTAAAGTGAAAGTTATCGTACGATGGTCGCTGTTACTGAATTCATCACCAACATTCAAATTCTCTATTAATTCTTCTTTTGTTGCAAGTACAATGTCAAGAACGTTATTACCACGGGTCGGTGTTCGAACAAATTGATAAAGCGAACTCTCTTGCAAGTTCGTATACAAGTCATGTCCGGAGTGTGAAGTAAGAGTATCGCCCCACTTGGTCACAGGTAAATTAAAGTCGCCAAAAAATACGGTATCTTGTGAGTTACTTACATCTGCAATTTGTTCATAAATTTCTCGGTCAGTTTGCACTGATTGAGCTGGAGGTCTGTATATTAATGCAAGTATTATTTTTGTACCTTTATTATTCTTTATTAGCACAAAAGATGTGTCGACGTTCACAATTTGAGGTTTTGACAAGAGGGTCGGGTTAAGACTTTCTTTGATATAAAATAAAATTATACTATACACGTAGGCCTAGATGATATACAGTAATGCGCCACTACTAAATATTAGGTTTTCTTTATCTCCTTGCAGGAGTCAAACCTATAATATATATATATATATATATATATATATATATATATATATATATATATATATATATATATATATATATATATATATATATATATATATATATATATATATATATATATATATATATATATATATATATATATATATATATATATTGATATATGTTTAGGGGGTGCCTATTTAAGGTTGATAGAGGTCTAGGTTAAACTAAAAAAATCCCCGCTTAAGGATTCAAATGGGTGTAACCCTATTATTGCTCTCGACTGTACCTTGGATCCCAACCTTTCACCTCCAACAGCTATTATGTATTCTTTATGCTCCGTTCAGTACAAGCCCCAACACTGCAGAACAAGGTAGTGGAAGGGGTGTGTATGTGGGACTATAAGAGTAAGAGTGCGGGTAAACAAAAAATAGTGTAGCTTACCATCAAAATTGTAGTTTTCTCTTATTGATTTTATTAGAGAAAACTATATTTTTTATGGGTAACCATTTAAATTCGATAGAAATGTTCTATTTATTATAATTATTTAATTTTAATCGTGTTTATATTTTATTACTATTTGGTATTATTATTAATCAGCTTAATTTAATACATCAACATCGCTAAATATTGATCCACATACTGAAAGTGTATCCAAAATCAGTTAATGTGAGAAGTTACAGCCAAGTTCACGTCATTATTCCCTAGGATCTTCTTGGAGAAAGTTTGTTTTGTGTTTGTTCATCGTATTTTTGTCATTTGGTTGATTATAACTTAATAATAACCCATTATTATAGCAGTAATTAACAGTTATAGTATATCGGTATACAAGAAGTGTTCATTTGGCTCCAAACTAGTGCTATGGAGGCATATTGGCAGGGGAAGGAGAATGAGAAGGGGGTAAATGGAAAACAGGAAAAGCGGGAGAGGGCAAAATATAACCAGTGTGGAAATAATGCTAAAAATATTGCCTCAGTCGGTTGCTGGGTGGCCGGGCCCTATCGACCAGGAATTTGGGGGCTCCATAAGGAACTTTTGGATTTTTTTCGTAATTTTCTCCCCTCTGCGGATCAGCTAAACGTTAAACTTAATGTATATAAACGGCTACAGACCGCACTGTTGAGTGTGTGGCCGCAAGCTAAAGTAGAGCTTTACGGCAGCTCGGCTGTAGGTCTTAGTCTACCCGATGGTGACATTGATGTAACCATCATCGGGTACTTGGGTGACAAGCCGCTTCACAGGGCTCGAGATAAGTTAAATGCTCTGAGTATACCAAAACAAAACTCAGTGGAGCTGATCGACAAAACCCGGGTTCCCATCTTAAAATACGTTGATAATGCTAGCGGCATAGCTGTCGACATTAGCATCAATATGGTAGGTAGTGTTCATTCCGCACAATTGGTTATGAATTTTTTGCAAAAATATCCCGAAGCCCGCCCTTTAATTGTCTTTATAAAACAATTACTTAAAACAAATGACTTAAACAAAGTCTATTCTGGCGGGCTATCTTCGTATGCCATTACTTTATTGGTATTTAATTTTATGTCTAGGAGACTCGTGTTTCACAAACGGCTTTACCCGGAGTCAAACCTCGGAGTATTGTTACTTGATTTACTCCAGGAATATGGTAAGAATTTAAATATTAAGAAATTCGCCCTTACACTGAAACCGGGTAGCGAGTGCTGTGAGAAGCCTGAGATGGCCAGGCGGGGGGTCAGAGGTCACCCACCTAGTGACCTCTGTATTGTTGACCCCCTTGACGACAACAATAATGTTACTGTATGTTGTTCTAGGGTCTGGCAGGTTAGGAAGGTCTTTTGGAAGGTGTGCGTTGCATTGGATGATTCCGTTTGTTACAATAGACCAGTCCAATCCTATTTGGCGCCTTTCTTTAATAAATAATGTGTAACTCTGTAACCTATCTTCATGACGTAGTTTAGATTATATTAATGCTAATACTAGACATATTATTTACTTAGGAAGGAACTCCAGGGTCTACAATTATCTCTTGACTCACAGATTCTTCCTAATCTTAATAAAATCGTCTAGTGATAGCCACTATATAATGAAGAAATGCGTCATTGTAGTGAAAGGGTTAAGGGGGGTCACCTTCCTTTTTTATCTTTCTTTTCTTTTCTCTCTTTCTCTGGCTTGTATCCATTCGGCCCCATTCAGCCAACTGTTTTAAGACGTTTATCCCCATCCATGTGTCGATTTCTTCCTGGCGAGCGTAAGCGAGCCAGCATTGTATGGAGAAATCCGGCTTCGCCGGAGAAATTTTTCTATCGAAAAATGTACAAATTTAGCTTGCTGTCAAACAACAAAATATATATATGCTGGCTCGCTACCGCTCGCCAGGAAAATATTGACACCTGGATGAGGGTAAATGTCTTAAAACAGTAGGTTGAATGGGGCCGAATGGATACAAGCCAAAGAGAGGGAGAGAAAGAGTTGTTAACACTAGATTAGCGGGCTAGCGGTTTATTTATATGTACCGCCCAGCGGGGTGTTTTTAGCCAAAATAGGGCTGTTTACGTGATCATTTTCATGCCTAAATAAGACCCAGAGTGTAAAACAAGTATCTATCCCTGAAAGGGCATAAACAGAGCTTTCCAATGACACCATAACGATCCTTTTATGATGGCTAGTTTTCTTGCAACAACCGTGGTACGCGAGTGCAAAAAGCATGTAATTCGGCACTTTCCCCATACAATTCCGTATATAGCGAGTGAGAGAGGGAGGGAGGAGGTGGGATTCGTGTCAGTAGGTTCGCCGCGGTGGTCTGGAGCAGTCATACGCTCGCTACTCTCCTGCCACCACTTGTCTCTCTCTCTCAGCAACATTACGTGCTGAAATTGCCACACGACCTATGTCGAGCGCCGCCAGATAGTCCAGATTTATTATACTCGACTTATGTTGCGCCCCGACAGTTAGGGGTTAAGAAGGCAAACAAAATAATTGGCTTTATAGGCAGGTCATTTGAGCATAAATCCAAAGAAGTTATCCAACGGAACCCTCCCTGCCGACCACAATAAAGCCTGGGTGACCGAAGCCACTCCATGGCGGGGAGCTGAGGAGGGTGCGGAAACGCCCAGGAAACCAAAGCCCCACCCAGGGCCCTGTGCCCCTCAGCAATAATGAAGAGAAAGTTGAGGGGCAAAGGAAAAATGTGACGCTTTGGCTTCCAATCTTGGTAGATTGGGAGGTCAATCCACGGAAGAGACGCCGTCACTTGAGATCTAGAAAATATATAAGTAAAAGGAACAGTCAGAGTAAGCTATGGGTATGGCAGAGATCGCTCAGCTCTCACTCTGATAGACCAGCCCATCACCACATGACTAGAACCCAATCCTTTCGGCATCAGCTAGGAAAGGCCCTAGAAAGCCGCCTTTGGCGGGGGGATAGCTCCCCTATTTCAACCCCTTTCGGGATTGGGCACCCGCCCTGTGGTAGTAAATAGGGTTAAGTGAGATAGTTCGAAGCCTGTTAATTGCTGCAGGTCCTTTTAAAGCCGAGTACACTTGTCTCATATATATATATATATATGTATACAGTATACCGTATATATATACCGTAATGTGTGTGTGTGTGTGTATGTATATATTCTTGAGGATATGAGTCCAAATGAACCTGTTGCAGATGTTTTGAAAGTATAAAATAAGGTTCACGTAATGTGTTCTTAAGTTTGCATAAAATGACCATAACTTTAAGTTCCATTCTTTGCTCATATGACGTGTATGCGTAAGTGGCCCAGCTGATCTTCACATTTAAAGGTAGATAGATTATTATTTTACTGATATCTTCTTTTCTGTAATTCCAGGTAAGCTCTTGACCCCATGCTGTAGTGGTGAAGGAATAGGGCTGACAGCAGTGACGTCACGAGAGGTTAGTGTTGGGAATGGATGGCAAAGGGAAACATTTAATATCTTAACCCTTTCTTTACCGGCGGCGTCTGATAACATTTTAGTCAAGCTATATTTGGACGATTTTGTGCAGCTTAAGAAGGATCTGTGGTACCGTACTAAATAGGATTAAGTGAGATAGTTCGAAGCCTGTTAATTGTTGGAAGCCCCTTTAAAGCTGAAGAAAATCGTCTAATAGTGGCCAGAATAATGTTAAACGGACGACACTGGTACTGAAGGGGTTAAGGGAGAGGGTTTACTGGGACCCCTTCTCCCTCATGTGTATCCCCATTAGTTTTGACATTTTTAGGGCATTCACCCCATTAATTTGGCGATTTCAAGACCTTTCAGGTTATTTAGGTGTCGATTTTATCCTGGCGAGCGGAAGCAAGCCTGCAATTGAGGAGGAACCGGCCGAAATTTTTCTACCATAAAATCCACAAATTGATCTCGAAAGGGGGTCTTTGGGGTATTTTAAAAAACTTGATAGAGTCCTTGGTAAGTTGGTATATATATATATATATATATATATATATATATATATATATATATATATATATATATATATATATATATATATAACCAATTAGTAGATAAACAACTAAATATCTCCCCTTAGCAGATGATTTGTCGATATTCATTAGAAAATATGAAACTACTCTGTGTTACTCAGTTACTTGTTCGTCAAGGGGAATCCACGCAATGCGAGCTAAGCTCATTATTATCGCGCCTCCTTAACTGGGAATGTATTGCGTGAAATGCATGTTAAGTGTTTTATGTACTGTTGGAATGGCTGTGGATGTGTGTGTAGTCTGTATTTTAGCCAATTGGCGACAACGGAAACGAAGGCTTAGGGTGGATCTGTATGGTACCATTCTCACTATAGACGGTACCGTCTCGCCCGAAGGCTTAGGTAGCCATCAGCTTAGGTGAACCATATGATACCCATCTCGCCTTGTACCATTTTTGCCAACCCCAGATGGGACGTCACAACGTCGTCCACTTATTCCAGGTACCTATTTACAGCTAGGTGAACTGAGGCTAACACATGAAAGGAGACAAGCCCAATTTGTCTCCGCCCGGCCGGGGGATTGAACCCCCGACCCCTCTTGTGTGAGACGAGAGCTCTACCTACTAGGCTACGGGCTGAGTGAGTGTATGTGTGTGTGTGAGAGAGGGAGATATAGTGAGAGCGAACGAGAGGGAGATGTAAGGTAGGGTGAGATGAGTGCTAGCCAAATAGACAAACATGCGCGGAAATACTGTATGTAAACATATATAGTTAGAGAGGCAGTGCTACACACACACACACACACACACACACACACACACACACACACACACACACACACACACACAGATTAGCCTCATATCAATTCGCTGTTATGTCTGAAAATGGGAACGCTGATATGTAATTTGGTAGATCATTATGCTAATGTGTGTGGTGTGTGTGTCTTCTGCAAGGGTATATGCGTATGCACAATCAATCAATCTCTATCTATCTATCTAACTGTCTATCTAAAGAGAGAGAGAGAAGCATAGTGAAATAATACTGCTGGGCCAAACAAATGTATTAAAGCCTGCTCTGGTGAACGGAAGTGCATTTAAATACTGGGAGTAGGAGGAGGGGGTGGACGGTATTGGCTAAGGCAGAGGAGGAGGAGGGATGAAAGATGAGGAGGGAGAGGAAGGAAGGAGGAATAGGAGATCAAAGGAAAGAGGAAGAAAAAGAAGAGATGAAGGAGGAGGAGGGAAGAAGGGGGAAGAGGAGGAGGAGGAAGAGCAGGAGGGCAGAAGGGGGAAGAGGAGGAGGAGGGATGAAACAAGAGGAAACTAAAAAATGTATTAAGAAATAAATATACAGACCAAAAACCAAGCAGTACCCCCTCAATAATGTTACCTCTTCAGTACCGGTGCCGTCCTTTTAACAGTATTCTGGTTACTATTAGACGATTTTATTCAGTTTTTAAAAGGGGCCTCCAACTTCTTCAGCTTCCTTAACCCTTTATGCTACCACAGATCCTTCTTAACCCCTTCAGTACCGGTGCCGTCCTTTTAACTTTATTCTGGCAACTATTAGACGATTTTATTCAGTTTTAAAAGGGCTTCCAGCATCTAACAGGCTTGGAACTATCTCCCTTAACCCTTTATGCTACCACAGATCCTTCTTAAACTACATAACATCGTCAAAATATAGCTAACATAATGAAATATACATCGCCGGTAAAGAAGGGTTAAGGGGAGGTTTTTAGTTTGGTCTCTAGATATCCATCAAGCTTAAGATTACACCCCCTTGAGCCCCTTTCAAGATAAATTTGTAAGTTTTTCGGTAGAAAAATGTCCCGGCTGAAAGCCGGTTCCTCTTAAATTACAGGCTCGCTATCGCTCCCTAGGATATAATCGACACCTAAATTGCACGAAAGGTCTTAAAATTGACAGAAATGGGTTGAAAGTTCTTAAAATCATCAAACTAATGGGGCGAACGTCTTAAACATAGAAAAGCAATGGGGCTAAACATGAGGGAGAAAGGAGTCAAGAAAAAACTCCCTCAAGTGGAAATCTCCCCTTAAATATACGTAAAGCTTATTAGGTTTAGCTGTAATATAAAACTGAAGGTATTAAATTTGGTTTGACTCTAAGTTTATCTAGGGTTTATTGTAATCTGCTGAATCACAATATATTTAGTCCTTAACCCTTTCTGTACCTGTGACAAATGTTATTCCATCTATTTTTTTAACGGTTTTGTGCAGTTTAGGAATGATCTGTGGTTGTTGTTGTGTGCAGTTTAGGAATGATCTGTGGCTGTTGTTGTGGAGTTTAGGAATGATCTGTGGTTGTTGTTGTGCAGTTTAGGAATGATCTGTGGGTTGTTGTTGTGCAGTTTAGGAATGATCTGTGGTTGTTGTTGTGCAGTTTAGGAATGATCTGTGGTTGTTGTTGTGCAGTTTAGGAATGATCTGTGGTTGTTGTTGTGCAGTTTAGGAATGATCTGTGGTTGTTGTTGTGCAGTTTAGGAATGATCTGTGGTTGTTGTTGTGCAGTTTAGGAATGATCTGTGGTTGTTGTTGTGCAGTTTAGGAATGATCTGTGGTTGTTGTTGTGCAGTTTAGGAATGATCTGTGGTTGTTGTTGTGCAGTTTAGGAATGATCTGTGGTTGTTGTGCAGTTTAGGAATGATCTGTGGTTGTTGTTGTGCAGTTTAGGAATGATCTGTGGTTGTTTTGTGCAGTTTAGGAATGATCTGTGGTAGTAAATAGGGTTAAGAGAGACAGTTCGAAGCCTGTTAATTGCTGCAGGTCCTTTTAAAGCCGAGTACACTTGTCTCATATATATATATATATATATATATATATATATATATATATATATATATATATATATATATATATACACACAGGGTGTTTCATAAATACCTTTCATAAATTTCAGAATGAAGAGACCTAGCAATAATAAATATACTTTACTATGTGACGGTTTTGGAAATTTCTCATATTTACCGGGATATTACACATTTTAGTTTAAATAGGAAAGTCTAGGGGATGAAAACGATCAGTAGATTACCATCACCTCAATTACTTTATTTTGTCATAAATATTTGAACATCAATGTATTTTACAGTATTTACAATAGGTGCTCGATCAATTTGCTTCATGGGTTCGAATACTGTATGAATGAACCTTCACAAATTGAAGGTAATGTGAGAAGGTGAGAGAAAGAAGGATGTACTGGCAGTCTTAAGTAAGTACCAGACATGGAGCCATACACCTCTGCTGAGTACACAGACATGTTACTTACTTTAGGTGCAGCTGGAGGAAATGCAGCTGAAGCAGTAAGGATGTACGGTGAACAATATCCCAACCTGAGGCAACCATCTCGGCCTACTTTCGTCAGCGTAGAAAGACGACTACTGGAATATGGCTCACTGAATCCACGTGCAGTAGACAGAGGAAGGCCTCATGATGAGCAACTACTCAATGCAGAAGAGGATATCCTTGATGCCATCGCAGATGATCCATCTACAAGCACACGTCGACTTGGTGCACGATTTGGTGTGGCTCATGCATCAGTATAGAGGATTGTAAACAGACATGGCCTGTACCCATATCATCACCAGCCCATCCATGCTCTGACTGAACGTGATTATCACCAACGAATGGATTTCTGTCGGTGGCTCCTTACTCAAGAGAGGGAGAACAACGGTTTTATTGCAGAGGTTTTGTTTAGTTATGAGGCAAATTTCACAAGAAATGGCATGTTGAACCTACATAATACACATACATGGGGAGCAGAAAATCCACATGCAACAACAACGAGGGGACATCAGGAACGCTTTTCGATTAATGTTTGGGCCGGTATTCTTGGTGACCATCTAATCGGACCTTTTATGTTACCACAACGACTTACAGGCAATGTGTACACCAGATTTCTTCAGGATGACTTACCCATACTACTTGAAGATGTGCCTCTCAGAACACGTAGACAAATGTGGTTCATGCAGGATGGGGCTCCAGCTCACTTTGCACGAGGTACGAGGGATTTCCTTAATGTTATGTACCCTGATAAGTGGATAGGCCGTGGGTCCCATCGCCTGGCCACCTAGATCACCGGACCTAACTCCACTTGACTTTTATCTTTGGGGACACTTGAAGAGCGGGGTGTATGCTACACAAATCAACACCCGTCAGCAACTGTGGCAACGAGTTCAAGAGGCATGCAGAGAAGTAAGAAACACACCAGGGATATTTGAAAGAGTGCGACAGTCTCTTATGCGCCGAGCCCAAGTCTGTATCAACGAGGGTGGGAGAAACTTCGAGCAACTATTGTAAATACTGTAAAATACATTGATGTTCAAACATTTATGACAAAATAAAGTAATTGAGGTGATGGTAATCTACTGATCGTTTTCATCCCCTAGACTTTCCTATTTAAACTAAAATGTGTAATATCCCAGTAAATATGAGAAATTTCCAAAACCGTCACATAGTAAAGTATATTTATTATCGAAGTGGCTACGGGACACCACCAGGGGTGTCACGCAGCCCAGCCAGTGAGGCTGGGCTACGGGACACCATTGGTCGTAGCCCAGCCTCACTGGCTGGGCTGCTTGACACTACCAGTGGTGTCTCGCAGCCCAGCCACACTGGGTAGGCTACGGGACACCACCACAAGTGTTTTCGTATTTATCGCCATATAATTCAGCCAATTAGACTTGAATCGAAATTCTTTGGATTATTATTTATATTATCATTAAAAACGTTGGACTTTATTAAATTATAATCCTACTTGTATATACAGACCTATTCCACACTCAACACCCTACGCCACACACACTCACACATACCTATTTATACATCTAACTAGGCGTTGTATATAGCCGTTATAAATGTGTGTATATTCTTCGTCTTACATATCCATCTTATAAGAACATATGGGAGTCGGCAGAAAGTCGATTGGCCCACACAAGGCAGATCCCTCTCACACCCAACCCATCTCGTTCATATGTTTATCTAATTTTATTTTGAAACTATCGTTCTTGATTCCACAATGGCGCTAGGTAGCCTATTCCACATGTCTATTGTCTACATATCTGTTACCATTATGGTATAATCAAACAGAAGTAAAGTCATTCATACTTGCATAATGTGCTATAAGACAGCTTGACGACGTTCACAAGCACAAGTGCGTCAATGTGTGGATAGTTACATGTGTTTGTGTAAATAAATATGTTTGAGTGTAATATAAAGTAATGCAAATACAGTATATGTGCGTAAATAAATGTTTGTTTACGAATGTTATATGGATGTGCAAATGCATGTCTACATGAGTATGTATGTGCGTTTGTAATGGCATGTACGTTTGGGTCATAATTTGGAAGGAACACAATTATATATTTGTGAAAGAAATTGCAAAGTACACTGTAAAGTGATCAGCTCAGTAGCAGTAGGCTTTCAAGCATAAACTGAATAGCTTAATGAATTAATTGGGTGTGAGTTGGATCTGCCTTGCGTAGGCCAGTTTGGGGGGGGGGGGGGGGGGCAGTGCAAGCTTGCGTGCACGAGTAGGAATGTGCATATACTAACATAAAGCCTGTACGTTTGTGAGTGGAAATATGTGTTTGTATAATGGATGTACAAAATTAATAATGAATGTACAATATGTTTTGTGTGTGAGTGTGTGTGTATGTGTTTGTGTGTGTGTGTGTGATAGAGAGAGAATGAGAGAGCCATTCACATAACTTTTCTTTGTGAATGTGTGTTTGAGTTTGTGATTAGGAATGCGAATATGTATTTGTGCGTGTGGTTCTGAAAGAACATTAGAGTGTGGGTGCGATTGTGGGAGGGAATATCAATGTGTGTGCGTGTGTATTCTGATTGGAAATGTGAAGGCGAGTGTGTAGTTGTGAATGTGTGTTCGAATATATGTGCGTTGTCGAGTGGTAATCTAAAAGTGTGTGTGTGTGTGTAGATATATGAATATAAATCACCGAACTTATTCGTCAAGGTGAATACACGCAATGCGAGTTAATGACATTGTGGGTAGGAATACGAATATGTGTTCCTGAATGATTTTGTGGGTGAAAATGTGAATGTGCATGAGTGTGTGTGTTTATTTAGTGAATCAACATAGAAGATAATAGGTAAAATTTCTCAATTGATGATGCATATATTGTCTGGTGATTATTGGCATCCAAATGTGATGTTTGGTTAATTTAGGATAGGGATTGTAATTGGTAAATCTATAGCATTATAAAACATTTATATTGCTACCATGTGAGTGCGGGCGAAGAAGGTTGCGAGAAAAAACCCCCGCTGACCAACCTCTGGATACCAGCGTACGTGGACCCTTTACCTTAAGATCTCAAGCTAATCCAGGTAATCCAGGAAATTAACACCTATTTGTACCTCTTGTAATTGAGAGAGAGAGAGAGGGAGAGAGACAACCTTGATGTAGGAATAAGTAGCAAAATCAGTAAATGTACAGATGACACACAAATGGGAACACTCCAAATAGATTTAGACATATTACACAAATGGGCAGTAAACTGGCAGATCAAGTTCAATGTAGGTAAATGCAGTGTAGTCAAATTGAGTAAATCGATAGCAAATGCAGTATACAATTTCGATAACGTGGATATAACTAACTCAAATAATGAAAAAGCCTTGAGAATCATCGTCAACTGTGATTTGAAACCAAGAAATCAATGCATCAGTGTTCGAAATAAGGCAAATAGAGTTCTGGGATGTATATCTAGAAGTGTGAGTAACAGAACAGCAGACGTATCTTGAACTTTTATCTAGCGTTAGTGAGGCTACGTATGGATTATGCTGTTCAAAATTGGAGTCCCTATTACAGAATGAACATACTGTAGATTCCTTGGAGAGAGTACAACTGAGAATGACAAAACATAATTGTAATATTTGAAATCTTCCATATAAGAACATAAGAACATAAGAAAATGGGTGTCTGCAAAAAGCCGATCGGCCCACACAAGGCACACCCAACCCCAATTACAAGGCCCAATTATAGGCCCAACTCACTAATACCTTGAGTACTGCCCCCACCAAAACGGTCAGGGATTATCACAAGATTACGGGGGTCTGCTGAACGCCGATTGGCCCACACCTGGTAGATCCCCCTCACACCCAACCTATCTCGTCCATATGCCTACCTAATTTTATCTTAAAGCTCCCTATCGTTCTTGATCCCACCATATGACTTGGTAGCCTATTCCACCCATCTACAACGTTACCAAACCAATATTTGCCTATATCTTTTCTGAAACGATATTTATCTAATTTGAAACCATTTGTACGAGTTCTTTCGCTATCACTGAGCTTTAGTACATTTTTCATGTCCCCTTTATTAATCCCACTAACCCACTTGAATACCTCTATCATATCCCCTCTAACTCTGCGTCTCTCTAACGAATGTAAGCCTAATTTCTTCAACCTTTCTTCATACGGAAAATTTATAATATTATGGATAATTTTTGTCATTCTACGTTGTACTCTCTCCAATGAATCAATGTCCATTCTGTAATAAGGACACCAAAATTGAACAGCATAATCCATATGGGGTCTCACTAATGACAAGTAAAGTTTTAAGATAACATCAGCAGTTCTGTTACTCACACTCCTAGATATGAACCCGAGAATCCTGTTTGCCTTGTTACGAACGCTTATACATTGTTTTCTAGGCTTCAAATCATTGCTAACAAACACACCTAGATCTTTCTCACAGTCTGAGTTTTCTAATTCCACATTAGCTAGTTTATATATAACATATGAAGACAGGTTGAAGAAGCTAGGCTTACATTCGTTAGAAAGACGCAGAGTTATATATGATATGATAGATATGATAGAGGTGTTCAAGTGGGTAAGTGAGATAGGCTAAATACAGGGGATATGAAAGATGTACTGAAGCTCAGCGATAGCGAGAAAACTCAAACAAATGGTTTCAAATGGGATACATTTCGTTTCAAGAATATTATAGGTAAATAGTGGTTTGGTAAGAGTTGTATATACCTATGGAACAGGCTACCTAGCGCCATAGTGCGATCAAGAACGATAGAGAGCTTCAAAATACAATTAGATAGACATATGGACAAGATGGGCTGGGTGTAAGAGGGATCTGCCTTGTGTGGGCCAATCGGCTTTATGCGGGCTCCCATTTTCTTATTTTTTCTTCTTTTCTGCGTATGAAGGAGACAAAACGCAGGTTACTAAACTATAATACCATATATATATATATATATATATATATATATATATATATATCTTATTGATACCTTTCATCCACTTAAAACACCTCTATCACCTTTCATCCACTTAAAACACCTCTATCATTATTTCCTCTACATAATCGTATTTCTAGCAATATGATAGCAATATTAACTAATAAGTCAGTCAGTCACAACTAATATTAATTATAATATTTATAACACACACACAAACACACATATATATATATATATAGTATGTGTGTGTGTATGTATTAGAATATACAATGGATGAAGCATTAGAATAACAATAGATTATTGGTGAGTGGGAGGAGTATAATCTGTGATTAGAGGACCAGGTGGATCCTCTAATCATATTTAATTGGTACCATTGACTGCCTTTTTCCTTTAATTACAATTTATACTCCTCCCATTCCCCACTACCTCTTTTCTTAGTTGATACAATTTTTATATTTAACTGAATATTTAATAGTGGATGCTAACGTGCTATTAAAAATATGTACTAATTATATATATATATATATATATATATATATATATATATATATATATATATATATATATATATATATATATATATATATATATATATATATATATATATATATATATATATATATATATGTATATGGGTAGAGGAGGAGGTAATTACAGTAATTAAAAGTAGTTACTAAACTATAACTGTAATGATATTGGAGTTGGACATTATTGAATTTATATAATTATGTACTATGGCACATGTTGCTTAGAAGAGAAGTACAAAGGAGGAGAGAGAGAGAGAGAGAGAGAGAGCGAGCGAGCGAGCATAACATAAGAACAACCTAAGATAATGGGAGTCTGCAGAAAGCCAATTGGCCCACACAAGGCAGATCCCTCTCACACCCAACCCATCTTGATTAGAGCAATGCCCATATTCACCTTATTTACTAATACTATTTCAAACTATCTTGGTCCATCATCAAGCACTTGATGTAGGTCCTAGTACAAACTATTACCATATGAATCCATATACTTCGTCTAAACAAATCCTCTATGGTGTTATCCTAATGCCCTATTTAGTATTTATAATGGTGGTTGGGTGTGAGTGGGATCTGCCGGTTGTTGTCCAGTCGGCGCTCTGCAGACCCCCGTTTTCCCATGTTGACCTCTGATCGTTTTGGTGAGGTCAGTCCTCATGGTGTTAGTGAGTTGGGCCTATTATTAGGCATTATAATTAGTGTTGGGTGTGATAGAGATCTGCCTTATATGAGCCGATCGGCTTTCTGCAGACTCCCGTTTTCTTATGTTCTTATTTTCTTATATGTAAGTCCTAGGACCTTACACATGATAGAAATCTTCCTTACGTATTCAAGTTCAGTGATAGCGAAAAAAAAATCGAACAAATGGTTTCAAATTAGATATTTTTCGTTTCAGAAAAGATATAGGCAAATATTGGTTTGGTAACAGAGTTGTAGATAGGTGGTATAAGCTACCAAGTGCTATAGTGGAATCAAGAACGATAGAGAGCATTAAGAAACAAATAGATTGGCATATGGACGAGATGGGTTGGTTGTGAAGGGGATCTGCCGGGTGTGGGCCAATCGGCGCTCGACAGACCCTCATTGTCTGTCCTCTGACCGTTTTGGTGAGGTCGATCCTCTATGCGCATTACTGTATATCATCTAGGCCTACGTGTATAGTATCATTTTATTTTATATCAAAGAAAGTCTTAACCCGACCCTCTTGTCAAAACCTCAAATTGTGAACGTCGACACATCTTTTGTGCTAATATAGAATAATAAAGGTACAAAAATAATACTTGCATTAATATACAGACCTCCAGCTCAATCAGTGCAAACTGACCGAGAAATTTATGAACAAATTGCAGATGTAAGTAACTCACAAGATACCGTATTTTTTGGCGACTTTAATTTACCTGTGACCAAGTGGGGCGATACTCTTACTTCACACTCCGGACATGACTTGTATACGAACTTGCAAGAGAGTTCGCTTTATCAATTTGTTCGAACACCGACCCGTGGTAATAACGTTCTTGACATTGTACTTGCAACAAAAGAAGAATTAATAGAGAATTTGAATGTTGGCGATGAATTCAGTAACAGCGACCATCGTACGATAACTTTCACTTTAAACTTTACTAGTAACGAACCAAATAGTAGCATCGAAAAAGTCCCTAATTTCAAGAAAGCAAACTTTCATAAACTTAGAGCTATGTTTAAAGAAACTGACTGGAGCTTTTTAATTAACAATAACGACATAAATACATCTTGGAAGTTATTCGAAACCACTTACCTAAAAGCAGTGCAAGACTGCATACCATCGAAAATAAGGCGTCCAGGCCATAATAATAAGCCCAAATGGTGGAATAAAGATATTTCAAACTGCCTGCTTGCTAAAAAATTTGCTAATGATAGATTAAAATCCTCACAAAATGACGAAGAACGGGTGAAATTTGTAGAGCTACGACACAAAGCCAAAAAGTTAATTAAGCAAAGTAAAAAGACCCTAGAGTTACATATTGCGAATCAAAGTAAAACAACCCCGAAAGAATTCTATAGTTATATCAGAAAGAAAAAAGTAGTTACTTCAACTGTTGGACCGTTAGTCGATGAAAATGGAGAATACACCAAAGACGAAGTACAAATGAGTAATGCCCTCAATACCTTCTTTGCATCAGTTTTTACAACAGAAGACCTCAGTGATATCCCTACACCATCGCCGATTTTCAGATTGATAATTTAGATGTTCTAAGCAATATCACCGTTACAGAGAGAGAAGTATAGAATTGTTTAGATAAACTCAAGGTAAATAAAAGGCCTGGACCTGATTCAATCTCGCCTAGAGTTCTAAAGGAAGCTAAGGATGAGCTCTCCAAACCACTGACATTACTATTCAATAAATCCTTGCAGTCTGGAACTATGCCTGATCAGTGGAAGATAGCCAACGTAACACCGATATTCAAAAAAGGCAGCAAATCCCTACCCAGTAACTATCGTCCAATTAGCTTAACCTCAGTTGTATGTAAAATGCTAGAAACGGTCATAAGAGACAGACTCGTAAATAACTTAGAGGAAAATAACATACTTAAAGATACTCAACACGGCTTTCGTTGTTGTTGTTGTTCCCCAAGCTGCCTGGCCGAACAGCCCCAAGGCCCCGAGCAGGGCAAGGCCATAACCGAGCGCCCCCACAGAACCCTCCCCGCCGACCACAATAAAGCCTGGGTGACCGAAGCCACTCCATGGCGGGGAGCTGAGGAGGGTGCGGAAATACCCGGGAAACCTAAACCCCACCCAGGGCCCTGTGTCCCTTAGCAATTATGAAGAGAAAGTTGAGGGGCAAGGGAAAAATGTGACGCTTTGGCTTCCAATCTTGGTAGATTGGGAGGTCAATCCACGTTAGAGACGCCGTCACTTGAGATCTAGAAAATATATAAGTAAAAGGAACAGTCAGAGTAAGCTATGGGTATGGCAGAGATTGCTCAGTTCTCACTCTGATAGACCAGCCCATCACCACATGACTAGAACCCAATCCTCTCAGCATCAGCTAGGAAAGGCCCTAGAAAGCCACCTTTGGCGGGGGGATAGCTCCCCTATTTCAACCCTTTTCGGGGTTGGGCACCCGCCGTGTTGTTGTTGTTCCCCAAGCTGCCTGGCCGAACAGCCCCAAGGCCCCGAGCAATTCCAAGGCCATAACCGAGTGCCCCCACAGAACCCTCCCCGCCGACCACAATAAAGCCTGGGTGACCGAAGCCACTCCATGGCGGGGGGCTGAGGAGGGTGCGGAAACGCCCGGGAAACCAAAGCCCCACCCAGGACCCTGTGCCCCTCAGCAATTATGAAGAGAAAGTTGAGCGGCTTTCGTAAAAAACGTTCCTGTTTAACAAACCTCTTAGACTTCTTCCACGATATCCTCAACCTCTACGATGAGAGTAAAGCTGTAGATATTATATACCTTGATTTTCAAAAGGCCTTTGACAAAGTTCCCCACAAACGTTTACTGCTAAAACTAAAAGCGCATGGAATACAAGACGGTGTGTTGAAATGAATAGAAAATTGGCTCAGCGACAGAAAGCAAAGAGTAGTCATAAACGGTAAGGCATCTAAATGGACCAATGTAAGTAGCGGGGTACCCCAGGGATCGGTACTAGGACCAATTCTCTTTCTAATTTACATCAACGACATAGATGAGGGTCTCCCCTGTACAATCTCAAAATTTGCTGACGATACAAAAATTGCAAATAGCGTACTCTCAAAAGATCAAGTTGACGATATGCAACACAATCTAGATAAATTGTCACATTGGGCCCAAATTTGGCAAATGAGTTTCAATGCGGATAAATGTAAAGTACTACATATCGGATACGTAAATGAGAAAGCAAACTATTCGATGAATGGCACTCAGCTTAAGAATGTAAACGGAGAAACCGATCTGGGAGTAACAATATCGAGTAACCTAAAACCGAGTCAACAATGTTCAGAAGTTGTTAAGAAGGCAAACAAAATAATTGGCTTTATAGGCAGGTCATTTGAGCATAAATCCAAAGACGTTATCCCAACCCTTTACAATTCCTTAGTCCGCCCTCTTCTGGAATACTGCGTTCAATGCTGTGCCCTTATTACCAAAAATACATAAACAAGCTAGAACGAGTTCAACATAGAGTTACCAAAATGATACCTAGCCTAAAGAACAAACCATACGAAGAGCGTCTTAGAGAATTAAATCTATTTCCTTTAACCCAGCGCAGATTAAGAGGTGACTTAATTCAAGTGTTCCAAATCATCAAAGGCATCGACAATATGAACTGTAGTAAGTACTTCACTATCGACCAATCTAATTACACGCGGGGAAACTGTTGCAAAATTATTGGTAATCTTTTAACTCACACGAATCTAAGAATTTCTTCTTCAATCGAGTTGTCAACTTGTGGAATGGGCTTCCCCGAGACGTTATAGACTGAAGCACCGTTGATTCATTTAAACTCCGCCTAGACAAATATCTCGCATCAAACCCGCGACTGACTGCGTTTGTAAATGAATAACTTTATTTTATCCTCCCCTCAGTTACTAACCCATATGTCCCCTACTAACTTCCTAGTCCTGCCACGGACATTAGTTCCAGGGCAGTAGTTCCCTTTCCAATGTTCCCTTACCCACTCTAAACCACTGTTTGGACACTTGATCCTCAGTGTTTTGGAGGACAAGCAGCCTAGAAGGGTCACTAGACTTGTTGTTGCTTGATTTCCTTTGTACTCTTTTGTACTCATTACAACTCGTACCAGACCGTCAAATCCGGAGAGGACTTCACATTATTGTCCCCTTATACCATGGAGGTATTAACAAAGTATATACAGCATACTTTAGTTATTAAGGCCTTATTACCTCCATGCCTTATACCAAGTCTCTATTTATTCCATTTTGTAAAACTGAGGAACAAGGGGTAAGGAGACTTGTCCCAATGTCTCTTTCCTGGTTGGGATTCGAACCCAGCTCCTCTTAGTTGTAAAGTAAGTATGCCAACCAATACATAACCGAGCACGTTGGTGTATAATCTATATTTTATTATGCCAACTACAACACCAAACACCCTCAATGAAATTAATGAGAGAGCTACATAGAGCTACATAGATACACAGACCACACAGACCTCAAGGTCCTTACTAGGCAGTCTGGCCTTACAAACTATAATATGCATATATGCATATATACACATACACACATACACATACATACATACATATACATATATATATACATATATATACACATACATATACACATACATACATACACACATATATATACAGTATATATATACATACTGTACAGTGCACACACATACATATACTGTACATACATTTTTATTTTTTATTTTTTTTTTTTTTTTTTTTTTTTTTTTTTTTTTTTTTTTTTTCCATTCATATCACCCCAGCCCTCTGCAGATAGAGGTCAAGCCTTCCCTTGAAGGCGTTTATTGTGTCGCTCTCCACCACTCTCGCTGGTAGTTTATTCCACTCTGTCGCCACACTGTAGGTGAAGAAACTCTTTGTGACATCTAGGTTTGCCTTTTTGGTTTTTAATTTCATTCCATTTCCGCGAGTTTGATTAGTATTGTTTAATGTGAATAGTGCATTTACATCGACTTTGTCGAAACCTTTTAGTATCTTAAAGCACTCAATAAGCTGACCCCTCAACCTCCTCTTTTTTAATGAGAACAGGTTCAATCGTTTAAGTCTTTCTTCATATGGTTTATTTCTTAATGAGGGTATCATCTTCGTCGCTCTACGCTGTACTGACTCGAGTCTTACAATGTCCTTGATCAGATAAGGTGACCAGAACTCCACACCATATTCAAGGTGGGGCCTCACCATACTTTTGAACAGTGGCACTATTACGTTTTCATGTTTATATGTAAATTTTCGTTTAATAAAGCCCAATGCTATGTTTGCCTTATTTGCAGCTGCTATACATTGGTCGGAAGTTTTTAGGTTTTCAGATATTAGTACCCCTAGGTCTTTTACTACCGTTGCGGTTTTTATTTGTTTGCCATTCATTTCGTATTTGTATTTCATATTTCTGCTACCAACCTGCAGCACCTGACATTTATCGACATTGAAGGGCATCTGCCATTTTTTCGACCACTCTGATATCTTGTTTAAATCAGATTGCAACGCATTTCTATCATCTTCGTTCAGGACTGTATTTCCTATTTTTGTATCGTCGGCGAATTTGGAAATGGTGTTGTTTACCCCTACATCGATATCGTTAATGTAAATGAGAAACAGGACCGGTCCAAGGACTGAACCCTGTGGAACTCCACTAGTGACAGGCTCCCACTCCGATTCCACTCCATTTATCACCACTCTCTGTCTTCTGTCTGTAAGCCAATTTTTTATCCAAGAATGAATTTCACCTTTGATACCTATCCTCTCCAGTTTAGCCAATAGTTTTCGGTGAGGCACCTTGTCGAAAGCTTTTTGAAAGTCCAAGAAGATTATATCTAGTGATTTCGTCATGTCGTTATATGTGAATAGTTTGTTATAAAATTCAATCAAATTTGTTAGGCATGACTTATTTGATCTAAAGCCGTGTTGACTATTTTTGATTAGGTTGTTTGATTCGAGGTAATCTACTATCTTATCTCTAATGATTTTTTCCATGATTTTTCCTACAATTGAAGTTAGGCTAATTGGTCTGTAATTACTCGCTTTGGCCTTGCTACCCTTCTTGTATATCGGCGTAATGTTCGCATCTTTCCAATCACTCGGTACAATCCCCTGTAGTAGTGATAAGTTAAATAGTTGTGTCAGGGGTTTTGCTATTTCGTCCTTGACATTCTTAATTATTTTCGGGTGGAGCATGTCGGGTCCCGGGGTCTTATTTACATTTAAATTACTCAATTTGCTTTGTACTTCGGTAACACTGATGGTGAAATCTATCACATGAGTTGAGGTGTTATTTTCAAGGGTATGATCGATAATTTCTTCTGTGAAAACTGAGCCAAAATATTTGTTGAGCAGATTTGCCGTGTTTGTGTCGCCTGTTATTGTCTGGCCATCTTCTATTAGCGGTCCGATTCCGCTTTTGATCTGTTTATTTTTGTTTACGTAACTGTAGAATTTTTTCGGGTTTGTGGCACTTTCTCTGGCAATAGTCATTTCGTAATTTTGTTTGTTCGCCCTAATTATTTTTTTCACTTCCCTTCTACTATTTTTGTACAAGTTTTTAATTACTTCAGTGTTTGTGTTATTTTTTACAAGTTTGTGGAGTTGATTCCTTTTCCTTATTGCCTTGCCAATGTCTCTACTGTACCAAGGGGGCATACTTGATTTCGTATTACGTTTTGGTTTCATGGGTACAAATTGTTTATGCGCTTCTGTAATTGTAGACTTAAAATGTCCCCATAGTTCATTTACTTCGTTTATATTTATGAGGTTTGAGTGTATGTTTGATAGCGATTCCTTAAGTCCGTCATAATTTGCGTTTTTGAAGTCCGAAACCATTCCTGTTGTTTTTACTGAGGAATATTTGCTTATAACGTTGATTCTTAAGATTTTATGATCGGACGTTGCCAGATGTTCACCTACATCCAGGTTTGATAATAAATTTTCTTGGGTAGTGATTACGAGGTCTAATATATTCCTGTCTCGCGTCGGCTGTTTTACGTGTTGAGTCAAAAAATTGTCCTGGATGAAGCTTGTCATTAGGCGTGACTCAGCATTTTTTCCGGTCGTGGTATTCCAGTCAATTAGGGGGAGGTTATAGTCACCTAGTAAAACTGTTTCGTCGGAATTAAGGGTTTTCTCTAGTATTTCATAAAAAATTGTATCATCGGCAACAGTTAGTCTCGGTGGTCGGTACGCTGTAGTGATATTTAAGTTCATGTTTTTTGTATTTATTTTGACGCACACTATTTCTGCATTACTTTCGGGGAGAGTCACCTCGACTGGGTTTAAGTAGGTTGCAACGTACATTGCAACCCCCCCTCTTTGTTTTCCATTGTTACGGTCTTTATGAAAAAATTTATATGGCTCTATGTGATATTCATGAAGTAGATCTTTATTTTTAAGGTTCAGATGTGTTTCCGTTATACAAATAACGTCAACTTTCTCATTTAATAACAGACATTTGAGTTCGTCTATTTTGTTTCTTATTGAGCAGGCATTTATGGATATTATTTTTATATCATTTCTCTCAGCATGCACTGGATTTGTTTTTCTTATTGGTGAGGATGGGTTTGGGGTTATGACTTGAAGCCGCGGCGGGTTGTCAAATTCATTCAGTTGGTTGGGTTGGCTTGGGTGGGGTTGTTTAGTTTGTTTTGTGGTTCAGGTAGGTAAGTTTTCATAACTTGTGGGCCATTGGGGTTGACGGTTTCGTTTAAATGGTTGTGATGGACTTGGAAGGGTTGGGCGGGGTTATTTATTTCTCTTAACTGTGCGGGTGGAGTTTGATTGGGTGGGGTTGTGGGAGGGCTTTTCCGGGGGTAGCGATATCAATACTCAGAGGAGTCTATTAGCATAGTTATTTCTCGGTCCTGACTGGCGTTGTTTTCGTGGGCAATGTAGGTTGCTTGATTTAGGGTGTCACTCATGTGCTGAACGCCTTTTTCTGATAAATGAATGCCATCTCCGCTGTACAGGGACGAGTTCCCTACAAAGGTGGTCCAATTGTCCACATACAGTACCTTCTCTTGTTCGCACATGACCTTGACTGCGTTGTTAATTTCTATGGCTCTATTTTGTCCGTATGAGCTTGTTTTAATCCGGGGTATGACGCCGCTTACCACACATTTCGTGGTCTTCCTTTTCATGACTTTAATTAGGTTCTCAAAATCTTTTTCTATGGTCTTAATTGGGGCCTTACCTCCGTCAAAGCAGTCATTTGAGCCAACATTGACGACTACACAGGTGCCCTCTGGTATGGCGGAGTTAGTTATGTCTTTCAAGATATGTTCGACTTTACCGCCTGGAATGATCTTTACTGACCTTTTTCCTCTGTTCTTGGTGGCAAAGGCAGCTCCTTGACCTCGCATGAGACTGTCACCATATACTAGGGTGAGTTTCTCCTTCCCGCTGACTCCGTGATTTGATGGTTTCGTTGTTTTCCTGTCAGGAGTTTTCTTGCCTTTCGAGCTTGCTTTCACGTGGTCAGTTACCTCGTGTGCAAATCTGTTTTTGATGGGGTTACCTGGTGTCGCTTTTCCATCCCCATTCCCATTCACGTGGTCAGTTACCTCGTGTTCATTGTTTTCGGCGAGAACAGCAAATCTGTTTTTGATAGGGATACCTGGTGTCGCTTTCCCATTCCCTTGGGATTTGTTCTTGTTACGCCTGTTGACTACTGTCTGATATAGATCATTGGATGGGTTTTCTTTTTGAAGATATTTAACAACGTCGACTTGCTTACTCTCTATGTCCTTTACTCGCTCTTTTAGTGAGAAATTTTGATGCGAAAGTACACCTACAGTCTCCTTTAGTGTGAGATTATCTCGCTTCAGTTCGTCAACCTGTGCCTTGTGTGCTTCTAATGTGCACTCCAAGAGCAAAAAGTTTTCACCAGTTAAACACATAAAACACTTGGCATTTGGATACCCATGACGCGGATACCATTCCTTGTAGTAGTTCATGTTACAGGCGGGGCATTTAATTCTGATCGGTGCCATGATTTGGGGTTAGTGAGGGAGAATTTGCAAAAACGAAAGGTACAAAATGTTGGAGTGGTCACTTCCCTTAAAAGTTGTTCCGATGTTGATGATGCAGGTTGCAAGGTGTTGGTGGGGGTTGAGGATAGTGTCTGTTACGTCGGCACTTTAGAAATAAATTTGGGACGGGTTTTGGGGGTGGGGGGGGATGGTCCTATGGCCCTTATTTTATACCCCTATTTCCCCTCATAAACCGGGGTTTGAAGGGGGGGTGGGGGCCCCCCGGTGGTACTTGTTGACACTTGGCGGTAGCTCCGGAAGCGGTGCAGCCCGGGGGGGGGGGGGGGGGGACGAACTAGGGATGAGAGGAAAAGAAAGAAAGAAAGAGTGGGGGGGGGGGAAATTAATTGGGATGAGAGGAAAAGAGAAAGAGAGAGAGAGAGAGAGAGGGGGGGGTGAGAATGAGAGAGAACGAAAGGGAGAGAGATGGAGGGAGAGAGAGAGATATATATATATTAGCGAGCGAGAGAGAGAGATATGAGCGAGAGAGAGAGAGAGAGAGATATGAGCGAGAGAGAGAGGAAACGAAAGGGAGAGAGAGATGGAGAGATATGAACGAGAGAGAGAGAGAGAGAGAGAGAGAGAAGGGCGGGGGTGAGAGTGAGAAAATGGAAGTGAGACAATGAGAGAGAGAGAACGAAAGGGAGAGAGAGAGAGAGAGAGAGGATTAGTTTATGAGGAGCTGTATTCACCCTGGTGGGGCACTCCTCGTAAAACGGAAGTCGTTGGAGGGGAGAGAGGCGGGGGGGGGGGGGGGGGGGGGGGAGGGAGGGGGAGTTGGGAAGAGAGAGAGAGAGAATTTGTTTATTGGGGGCTGTATTCACCCGGGTGGGGCACTCCTCGTAAAGCGGATGTTGTTGTCGGGGCGGCGGTGCCTTTTGTTGGGGGGAGAGGGAGAGAGAGAGAGTGATAGAGTGAGAGGGAGTTATTGAAAACTAGGAATTACAATGGATAGGCAGCTGGGAGATGGTGTGGGACAAATCAAAGGAGGTATTTAGACAAGGAGGAGATATTTAAGCTTATAGAGGGATTTTTCTATAGCTTGAGTGTGGCAGACCAAGATTTTTGCAAGAAGGATTTAAATAATGGGATGTGGGGATTGTAATTCGGGATGTTCTATATAGTGAGAGTTAGTGAGAGAGACAAGTATGTATATAAGAGAGATTTATATGTAAAAATAGGTTAGGTAGTTTATAAGGGATATTGGTAAAACTAAGTTACAAGATACTGGTGAGGGCAGAGGGGAAAGGCAGCATGCACGGTGTGGTGGGGCAGGAGGCGGCGCTCGGAGCTCGGAAAGACACTTCCTTCTTGTTCGACCACTACTGACAGACTGGAGAGAGAGAGAGAGAGAGAGAGAGACCACACCATCAGATGATTATGCTGGCAGGTACAATTTACAAGTAGGTGTTAATTTTTTGGATTACCTGGATTGGCTTGAGATCTTAAGGTAAAGGATCCACGTCCGCTGGTATCCAGAGGCTGGTCAGCGGGGTTTTTTTTCACAACCCTCTTCGGCCGCACTCATATATGGTAGTTTTTGAAATGTTTCATAATTCTATTATTTTTACCAATTACTTTCCGTAACCTAAATTACCCAAACTTCATGTTTGGATTCCAATAATCAGACAAAACATGCATTACAGATTTAGATATATTACCTATTAGCTTTCATGGCTATACAGTATATGCAATATATATATATATATATATTATACAACACACACACACACACACACATTTAATTTACAAGTGGACAAGGATTCACTATTAAAAGCACCTACCCTGCCATGTATATTTCTACTCACAAACATACAACCACGTGCTCACACACACACTTACACAAACACACCTTTATATTCACAATCACAGAAACATTTCGTATTTTCATTCACAAAACCCATACGTAAATATTTCCATCCACACCGTTATCATTCATTTGTACACACACACACACACACACACACACACACACACACACAATTTCCCAAGCTTGGAGGAGAAGACGTGTGAGGGGTATATAACAACGATTTACAAATACTTTTTTTGTGAGGTAACCTGGTAGGATCAAAGGGCACGTGTTTAAACTAAGAACAAATAGATGGAAATACGATATGAATAAATTTATCTATAAAAATAAGCTTTGTATACGTGGAACACTGTCCCGTAGCCACTTCGATTTATTATTGCTAGGTCTATTCATTCTGAAATTTATGAAAGGTATTTATGAAACACCCTGTATAGGCTGTATATATAATTATATATGATTTTTGTTTATTTATTTATGTATTTATATATTTATATATTTGTTGCCATTGTGTAAGATTAATAATTCTAGTATCTATATTTCCATTTATTCGCATGTATAATGAAATCTTTTATAGTCCGTTCATTATAGGTAGGCCAAACATATTCACCACTAACCTCTATAACCCGCAAACGACTAGAGTAATCCAGCTAATGGGTCTACCATTTACGAAGGGTCAGTCGGGGGATAGGTGTGGATTTGTACAGCCCATTTGCTCTAGCCCCTTTTTGAGTTACACAGGCTAGGGATCACGATTTCTGTCCTGCCCAAACACACACACACACACTCTCTCTCTCTCACTCTCTGTGGGGGTGTGGGAGGTTATGTGGAAGGGGTGTGGGGGTGTGGTAAGTTATGTTGACAGGGTGTGGGGGTGTGTGAGGATGCACTGTGGAGACATGTGATGGTGTGGGTGGAGGTATGTATACATGTGAGGACTGTGGAAGACCGTGGGGAATGGGGATGTGGTTGGAGGTATGTGGGAGTGTGGACTGTGGAGACATGTGGGGGTGTTATGTGGAAGGGGTGTGGGCGGTGTGGGTTGAGTATTGGGCGGTAGGGGTACGCTAGGGTGGTTCATGTGATGTGTGTGGGTGGGTGGAGGGGGGAGGGGAGAGAGAAGGATATGGTTGTGGGGAGTGGGATTGGGGAGGCATGTTGGGGTGGGAGTGTGGGGTTACGGTATGAGGGCTGCAGTCACTTTTTGAATCTTTTGACATAAGGTTAGTAATTTAGTTGTGGAGGTAGAGAAAAGTGTGTGTGTGCGTGTGCGTATTATTTTACTATTTTTGTATTATTATTTTACTGATATCTTCTTTTCTGTAATTCCAGGTACGCTCTTGACCCCATGCTGTAGTGGTGAAGGAATAGGGCTGACAGCAGTGACGTCACGAGAGGTTAGTGTTTTGGGAATGGATTGCAAAAGGGAAACATTTAATATCTTAACCCTTTCTTTAACCGGCGGCGTCTGATAAGCATTTTAGTTCAAGGCTATATTTTAGACGATTTGTCGTGCAGACTCTTAAGAAGGATCTGTCTGTGGTCACCGTAAATAAATAGGATTTAAGTGAGCATAGTTCGAAGCCTGGTAAATTGTTGGAAGCCCCTTTAAAAAGAAGCTGAAGAAAATCGTCTAATCGTGGCCAGAATAATGTTAAACGGACTACAGACTGGTACTTGAAGGGGTTAAGGGAGA